>CM038681.1:281715996-281841277 GCA_021605205.1 Aegilops longissima
GGAGAGAACGCTCAGTGTTTCCGCTGACCGTGATGACTCGAGGGCCCGACATCTTGAGCTTGAGGTATGCGAGTGTGGCACCGCTGAACTTTGCAAACGCTGCACGTCTGAGCAAGGCATGATAGCCGCTGCTGAACGGACTATGTCAAGATTAAATCGCTCGAAGTTATCCGGGATCCAAGACCACTTCTAGTGTAATTGAGCCTCATACAATTGGCTTTACACCTGTATGACGCCTTTAAAGGTCGCTTTTGGTAGGTTTAATCCTTGAGGTGTCTATGCCCATTTTATGACCGATCCCGGTAAAGCAGGTTCAGGGTTACCGCCGGCCCATCGTGACTCGTTAGGCGTAAATCCATCGACGATTGGGTCTAAGACCTAGGCGCGAATCCGCGGGCGGATGTGGTGGGGTGGTCCTTCGTCAAAAGTGATCGGGCAGAGGACCATGGATTGAACTGGGCAACTCGTTCCACGCATAGACATCCTCGAAGTGCACGCTCGCCTCCCTTTTTGGCTATGTGCGCTATGTGATATCATGTTCACCGTCCGCACTGTGGGGGGAAACCTTCGTCCTCTATTGTTCGGAGGTTGGGTCTCGCCTCGCCATCGCTTATGCAGCCCTTGTCATTGTTTTCGCAATTAACTTGCCTGCTCGCTTGAATACCCAATACCTCGCTGGTGTGGTTAGCTGGCTTTTCGGGGTGCCGTATCCGCCATAAGCGGGTCGAGTATTCGGTCCAAATTGAACGACCCGAGTAGTTCTTTGAATGGCTTTTCACGACCGGTTTAGAGCCTCCTGAATCCGCATTGATTGCCGATCCTCAATATTGTCACCGCACGCGGGCGTTGTTACGACGCTGCCTGCCATTTCGGTCCTTGAAGTTCGGATCGCTCAGAATTTTGCTAAGGTTGTTGCTGCGTACAGCTAATCTGTCTCACCCGCAGAAGCGGGTCATGAGTGATGTGAGGGCTGCCATGGATTTCGCTTTTCCTATCCTAGGTGCCGCAAGCCACTCGTCATGGATGTTATGCTTGAAGGTCGCGAGGGCCTCCGCATCCCGGACAATGACGATTTGGTTTTTCTTGGTTAAGAACCGTGTCCGTAATTGTCCGCCGATTGCCCTGGTCGCTGAATTATGTGGCTTAGGTCATCGTATACCTCGTGGTCGCATACAAGTGCCCCGGAAGTTATCGAGAATGCGGCTTCCAGTGTCCTCCTAGCTCCCAATTGACTCTCCGGCAAGCTATTGAGCCAATGCCGCTGGTCCTTTAAGCTTGAGGGGGAGGTATTTGATGGCGGAGATCGCCACCGCGGGCCATGTGGATGTGAAGGAGATAGTCTTCATCCAAACCGTGGGGTCTGCATAGCCATCATAGGATTCAATATTGACGGATTTAAACCTTCGGGATTTGATGATCCATTACTTCGCCTCAGAAGCATAGTGGGTGTGTGGCGCTCAGATCGGGCGATATTACGACGGAGCTCAAAAGAGCTTTGTCTGCTTTTGTTCGCCCACCGACTTATCGCGGTCCGGCGCGACGGTTGTTGTCACGCATCGCACGCCCACGCCGATCCATAGATCGATCTTGATTGTCTTGCCTTGTCCTCCAATATATCTCGCAGGTCCCAGCTGCCTCGCGGGCCGTGTGCTTTTTGAGCGATGTCGGGCACGGTTCTAGTGAAGGGCCTAGAGGCTTCTTCGTCATGCGACCACGGTGGTCGGTCAGCCGATTGTCTCCTGGTGATGCGGGTTCGTAGCCTCCTCCTCTAATCGGGGAGCAGCTTGCGCTTAGGGTAGCTTTTGAGGGCGCTCGAGCTCATGCTCTTCGCCGCGAGGACTTCAGTCCATCCGCCTGGCCAGCAGTATCCCGCCGTCTCTAAGTTGCTGCTTTTTCTGAGGCTGTTCGCCGTGGCTATAAGCCCGCCTAAAACGCTCTTGTTCGACGGGATCCTCAGCACGCATTTAATTCATCGTCGCCGAGGCTTGCTTCGCTCCGGAGGGAGGCATATAATCCTCACCTCTTATTCTGCCGCTTCTCGTGAGGGCTAGCGCCTCCATCCTCCCGCTACCGGATCTTGCCGGAGGGATTGTCTTCGCACCGTCCGGCGATTGTTATCTCCGTGTCGGAATCTTCATTCTTGCCGTGGCGGATTTAGAGCGGCGCCACGACGCCGGGCGCTTGGGCTGTTTCTTGAGGGTCATCCTCCTCTGCTCCTTCGCTGCTCCCATCCTTTGGGATATCCACCATGTATATGTCATATGATGAGGTGGCTTTCAAAGGCCCGGTAGGCGCTGGTTCTTGTTCGCTCCTGCATCGCCGCCCATACCGCCGATGTCTTCAGAGTCGTAGTTCAGCATGTCGGTTAGATCATCGGCGAGGCTACAAAGTGGGTGGTGGGTGGCTTTGAATTTCTTCGTCGCCCCGCATCCGGAGCCGCCCCGACCGTGAGGCTCTCCCGAGCACGAGAGGTACTTTAGCAAACTCAAGATGTCGCCAAAAGGTGAGAGTTGAAAGATGTCCGCTGCGTGAACTCCATGACCGGGCGCCCAATCGGATTCGACGGAGGGGGCGCGGAGGTTCAAGTCCGCAAGGAGTCCGCACTCGGAGTCGTGAGCTTTATGAGGGACAAGATCAGATTCTGCTCTATCGCCAGAGGTTGCAGCCCCGAGGCGGTATCTAGCCATCCGCCCCGATCAGGCAGCCGCCCGGAATTGAAGATCGGAGCGGGTTCGAAAGTGCCTCCGTGGTACCGTCCGGCCGCAGAGCTAAATCATGCTCGCCGTGATAAGGCGGCACGCCGCTGTGGCTCGACTTCATCGAGGATCAAGTCCCCGCGATATCAGCCGTGAAGTTCAAATCTCCAAATCGACCGACGCCAGGGCGAAGCTTTCGATCTGCTCCGCACGGCGCTGCTTAATCGCCCGCAGAGAAGCGGGCCGCCAATACGTAAGATCTGTCCGGGAGAAAAGTCTCACCGGACCGCTGCCGTTGATGATGGTCAAGAAGCCATCGAGCCTATCGGTGATTTACATAGAGGAACTCAATGAAAGCATCAATGTCGGTGTCAAAACCGCGGATCACGGTAGGGGGTCCCGAACTGCGCGCTCTAGGCGGATGGTAACAGGAGACAAGGGACACGATGTTTACCCAGTGTTCGGGCCCTCTTGATGGAGGTAAAACCCCACGCCCCTGCTTGATTAATATTGATGATGTGTGTTACAAGAGTGGATCTACCACGAGATCAAAGAGGCTAAACCCTAGAAGCTAACCTATGGTATGATTGTTGTTCGTCCTATGGACTAAAGCCATACGGTTTATATAGACACCGGAGAGGGCTAGGGTTACACAGAGTCGGTTACAATGGTAGGAGATCTACATATCCGTATCGCCAAACTTGCCTTCTACGCCAAGGAAAGTCCCATTCGGACACGGGACAAAGTCTTCAATCATGTATCTTCATAGTCTTGGAGTCCGGCCGATGATGACAGTTCGGTTATCCGGACACCCCCTAGTCCGGAACTCCCTCATCCCCCATGACAAACGATCTACAATCCGGCTAGAAGGCATTTTTACATGTCATCTTAAATTACATAGTCAATTTGACTGGGTGTATTCTCCTCAATACCATCTAATAGGCTGTCTAGTTTACAAATGTTGGGAATACTTTATGCCCAATTCTACTTGGCCATACACTAAGCTCACAGGATCTCTTCCCATCGGGCCCCACAGTCCGACCTCGGCCATGTGGTTTGGGTTAGCCTTCGTACCGCCTTCACCATGGCCTGTGCCTCTCTGGTGCCTTGACGGCAGGCCGATATCTTCCATAATTGAAGCACCGCGGCCCCTTCAGCCTCTCTACAAGCTTCCAAGGCCTTCAGCAGGAGACAGATGGCCACAAGGCATGGGCGACGCTTTTCATCACCGGCCGAACTCTGCTCATGCAGCTTGTAAGAGCTCGAAGAAGGTCACCAGAGAACCTGCATTTCCTCAGACGCACCTGTGAGCATACTCTACTGCACATAACTCGTTAGTCGACTTCCTCGCCAACTCTTTTTAAAAGTTCGCTCAAGCACTTACTAAAATGTCGCGCCGGGTTGCCGATTCTCCTTCACGGAGTCCGGCTAGCTGGGCACGAACATCCTTTAGTTCCTCTACCAGCCGGGTGTTGGCATCTTGAGATTATTCTTCTCCGCCTCACCTCGTAAGCACATTCTCGCCGCCTTTAACCGGCGCAAGAGTTGTTGCTTGTCCGATCTACTCTGCGCCATCTGCAATGATATTGTCGATTTGCACACGCCGCACTTCACAACATACTCATCTTTCGGCCGCGATATTACCAGAGGGGGTCTCCTTGGCCTCCCGTGCAGCGGCTAGTGCGGCCTCAAGTTGGGCTTTGCACTCTTCCAGCTCCCGGGGCAGTTGGGTATTCCTTTTTGTAAGGTCATGCATAACAAATGATCCGTAAATCAGTTATTTTAACTGCTTCAAGTCTCGGGGGCTACTGGCATATATAACCATCAAATTTTCTCACCCGTATGTCTTTCACATACTGCTCCTTGGCTGTGGCTAGACCATTTTGAGCGGCACGGAGGTGCGCATCTCCCGAATTGAAGGCATCCAATGCCTCTTAGGAGAAACATGCGTCATGAAGAACTGTCCGGCGACGCTCAGGATTCATGGCACTGCACTCGGAATTGGTGGCGACATTCTGCGGCATCCTCTCGTCGGAGGAGCGTCCCGACGACGCCTCGTGTTTGCCTCCGCTCGACCTAGCTTTGGAGCCCGGCTAGTGGAGGCTCGATTGGCAACCTCTCCGGATATAGTCCGGCGAGCGCTTTTTCCTGAAAAGAGCACGGGCGTTAGTATGCCTTCCGGGAATAAAACCTGGAATAAGATGGCACACCATACCGCTGTTGCGGCGTCTCAATCCGGACCGCACTTCTTTTCACCTCTTTGGGCCTGGCTGCCCTTGTTGGCTAGCCACCACAGGCTCGGCCTTCCGCCTCAAGGGCTCCCCCTGCAAAACACCATTGGTATACGGTGATCAAAAATAAGCACGGATGGATCATTTTCAAAGTATTGGGACTTCGGTCTCAGTTACCTGTGAGGCGGGAAGTATTCCGGGGTAATCGGCCGTAATGGCGACTAAGGCATTGTCGATGCTCAGTTGGTAAAAAACCCCATCGATCAGCTCCACGGATATGTCCGGATCCTCTTGGGAGGCCGGATCGAGGGACCGTTCCGGATCCTCGGGTTGTGGAGGAGGGCTGTTTATATCCTTCACGGCCCGAGGCAATTCCTGCGTCAAAATCATAAGATAAGGTACTTAACTATGGGAATATGGAACGGATGGGCAAAAAGAAGAGTCTGCTTACCCAGCTTGGAGGATTGTACATAGAAAATCCGCCCTGTGGATTGACGCGGAGGAACTCCTCCTCTTCTCCCTTATACACTGCGGACAAGGCCTTCGTCAGAGCAGCAACCGATCCCGGCCCCTTACGGCCGCAGCGGGTGGCATCATCCTCCCCATTGAAATCCCACATGGGGTGGTGTCACGCCCAAGATGCGACCCTATCCTAAAGGAACTCGAAGGTCCCACCAAGGATAGAAGCGCATCTTGAAGACGCTTTTGCAAGGTGGATATCATTACATCAACATTACATAATAGCTGGGGATACATCCAAGACATACAATGTCACAAGAATACAACAATACAACATACAAGATCAACATCCGACTACGGATGAAACATAAATGAAACTCAAACAATATCCACCACGCTAGCCCAGGCTGCCGACACGGAACCTATCCCCGATCAAGAAGAAGCGTAAGAAGAACTCCAATACAAGCAAACATCGCTCTCACGTCATGATCATCGCAAACCTGTACCTGCAACTGTTGGTGTAGTAATCAGGAGCCACGAGGACTCAAAGCAATCCCATTACCATGGGTATCAAGACTAGCAAAGCTTAATGGGTAAGGAAGAGGTAAAGTGGTGAGGTTGCAGCAGCGACTAAGCATATATGGTGGCTAACATACGCAAATGAGAGCGAGAAGAGAAACAAAGGAACGGTCGTCAACTAGCAATGATCAAGAAGTGATCCTGAACTCCTACTTACGTCAAACATAACCCAGAAACCGTGTTCTCCTCTCGATCAACCCCGAAAAGAGACACTCACGGTTACACACATGGTTGGTGTATTTTAGAAGAGTTTGCTTCAAGTTTACTACAACCGGATATTAACAAATTCCCATCTGCCACATAACCGCGGGCACGGCTCTCGAAAGTTCAAACCCTGTAGGGGTGTCCCAACTTAGCCCATGATAAGCTCTCGCGATCAAAGAAGGATATTCCTTCTCCCCGGGAAGACCCGATCAGTCTCGGAATCCCGACTACAAGACATTTCAACAGTAATAAAACAAGACCAGCAAAGCCGCCCGATGCGCCGACAATCCCGATAGTAGCTGCACATATTTCGTTCTCGGGCAACACCGGATGAGACATCCTACGAGTAAAACCAAACCTCGAAGTTTCCCGAGGGGCCCGCAGTTCACTCGTTCGGGCCAACACTTAGACAAGCATTGGCCGGGGGCTAATAAAGATGACCCTTGGTTAACTACTCCCAAGGGAAAAGTAGGTGGTGGTGATGCAAATGGTAAAACCAAGGTTGGGCCTTGCCGGAGGAGTCTTATTCAAAGCGAACCGTCAAGGGGTCCCATAAATCACCCGACCGCGTTAGGGACGCAAAATCCGGAACATAATACCGATATGATGAAAACTAGGGCGGCAAGAGGAACAAAACACCAGGCATAAGGCCGAGCCTTCCACCCTTTACCAAGTATATAGATGCATTAATAATATAAGAGATATTGTGATATCCCAACCAAAATCCTGTCCACCATGGAGCAATCTTCAACTTCACCGCAACTAGCAACGCTATAAGAGGGCTGAGCAAAAGCGTAACATAGCCAAACAACGGTGTGCTAGGAAGGGTGACAAAAGGTTAGAGGTTCATGGCAATTTGGGAGGCTTGAGCAGCAAGTGATAGGTAGCGCAGCATAGCGATAGAACGAAGCAACTAGCATAGCAATGATAGTAATGAGATCCAAGGTAGCGGTCATTTTGCCTGAAATCCCGCTAGGAAGAAGAATGAGTCCATGAAGAAGATGAAGCCACGAAGACGAACCAAGCGTAGACGAACGAATCCTCACGATCGCAACGAAACGGGAACTATCGAGAAAAGCACACAACATGGTAAACACACCACACATGAACAAGGCATGATGCACAATCAAACATGATGCATGACAAAGCAACATGAAGCTACTCATGGCAAGAGACGATGCAAACAAGAGCAACACATCAAAGCAAGTTTAAATGAGGCCGGGAACAACATAGAACAATTCCGGTAAGTCCTCATATGCAAATTTCGAAATTGGTTCCGATCTGAATAAACCTTATATTCAAGTTGTTAAACAGCAAGTTAAGATGCACCAAGATGATCTACACGAAATTCTAGTCAAGTTACATAGAAAGTTCATTTAATTCGGAGCTACGGCCTAGAAGATATGAGCAAAACAAGTTAAACATGGCATTCATGCAAAATGCATACAAACATCAAGCAAACACCTCAAAACAAGGATGCAACATGATAATATGAAACTAGATGCAAAATCAAGCAAGTTTCATATAGAGCACACTCAAAACGGAGCAACGGTTCAACACATACACCCTATACAAGGCATAACAACAATCTGCCCAAAACAGCAACTAGGCATATTGCAAGCATCAAAACAACAAGCTACAGCACCACAACGTGAAAACAAAAGGCATGTGCATGATGTACAGGTAAAGCATTACAACACATGAACACTGAGCTATCTCCAGAAATCACTAGAACATGCTCAAAATGACATGGCAAGATTGCAAATACTAACAGTTTCAGACTTTAGCAGAAATAACATCAGGTTGCAATGTTTAGAGCTATCAAACAACATGTTACAGCAAGATATCAAGTCAAACTAGAGCATGGCATGAATCTACTCAAAGCATATAACAAAAGTCTCTTACTGTCCATAAGCCAAAAGGCACAGAAAATATGGTGGCACTCATGTAAACATGGCAAGTTATATTACAGATTCATACATGGCAGGAACAACAATAAGTAGGCATGTTGGTGAGCTTGAACCACTCACCACAGAGCAATACATGGCATGGCAAGGCAAATCACAGTAAGAAGACATGTTTATGAAGCTAAGCATGGCAAGAGCAAGTTCATAGGGTGCATGGATCACTAACAACAATCATGGCAACATTGAACTCAATGTTAACAGGCTGACAGCAACATTATTTAGCAACTTGAGAGCAAGATTATAAAAAGCTACAGCAAGCTATAAATGCAACCAAGGGCATGGATGCATAGAGCATGACATGTAGAACAAAACACCCTTAGTGAACATCTCCAGATTATCCATAGAATGACTTGTAGAAGCAGGTTAACATAGCATCATGATATAGCAGATTCAGACATGCAAAACAGCAACAACAAGTACCCTACTAAATAAGCTTGATGCACTCACTACACAACTCACAAAAATATATGTATATCACCTCTGTAAAGATGGCATGACATAAATCAAAACACATGTAGACATCAACCTCATAGGATGCACACATCAATAATGGAAAAAATGACAAATGAGCAAGTTATAACAGTTTCAGCAGATTAACATCATATAGCACTCTCGCGACGACGATTCAGGCATCAAGATGAACTCAAATAAACATTATGAAATATAATGAAATTATGTACTCGTCGAGGCGAACAATTTGACATATTACACGCAAGAAACGGAGCTACGGATGCAGAGATACGGCATGATGAACATGGCATGAAAATTACTGGAATCTAGGGACTTAGACGTTCTTACCTCTGGGAAAAATTGACAGGGTGGTTCCGGGACGAGGAGATCCGGGATCGGGGCGCCGTTTGGAAGGAGGAATGGGTGGATCTCATCCACCCTTCCAGATCTGGCCGGAGAAGAACTCCGGCGAGCTCGGCGAGGGCGACGGCGAGCGCCGGTGAGGGGGCTGTTCGCCGACGGGACCGGGCGGCGCGAGCAGCGCTGCCACCGAGAGCGCGCCGCGGACGGCGGGAGGAACGGCGAGGTGGCAGCGGTGGAGGAAGCGGCGGCGGCAGCCCGAAGTTCACCGGAGCGACGGGCGGCGGCGACGCGGCTAGGCGCGGGCGGCGCTTGGCCGGGACGGCGGAGGCCGAGGGACGGTGGCGCTCGCCGGCGACGGCCGGGCGGCGCGGAGGCGGCCGGACCTGCGGGCGAGGGAGGCGGCGGGGACCTTCTGGCGCGGGCGGCGCTGGGCGGCAGGGCAGAGCTCGGGCATGACGCCCAGGCGGGCGGCGCTGAACGGGCCCGGGCGGCCGGGCGGGCTCTGTGGCTCTGCGGGGCCGGCGGAGGGAGAGACGGGCGACAGTGGCGGCGCGCGATTCGCTTGGGCGGAAGGGGCGGACGTGTCCGGCGAGGCGCGGACGCGTCCGGTTGTGGGGGAGGGCGATTTTGCTAGGGTTTGCCCGAGATTTCGGGGGAGAGGGCTAATTTATAGGTAGAGGGAGTTAGGAGAGTCCAAAAGAGGTGCGGTTTTCGCCCACACGATCGTGATCGAACGACCGAGAGCATGGAGGGGGGTTATATGGGTTTTGGGCCTGTTTGGAAGGGGTGTTGGGCTGCAAAGAGAGAGGGGGGTTTACGGTTACCCGGTTAACCGTTGGAGTACCAAACGACCTCCAAATGGCACGAAACTTGACAGGCGGTCTACCGGTGGTATACCAAGGCCGCTTGGCAAACCTCGGGCCATTCCGAGAAAGATTAAAACCCACTCACAATGAGAGACAAAAGGGGGACGCCGGGGAACATAGGAGTGCCGGATTGCAAAACGGACAGCGGGGAAAATGCTCGGATGCATGAGACGAACACATATGCAAATGCGATGCACATGACGACATGATATGAAATGCAGATGATGACATGGCAAAGTGCAACACGCAAGCACATGACATGGCAACGACGGCGAATAATTGGAAGACACCTGGCGCATCGAATCCGGGGCGTTACAGGTGGCCTCTATACTGAAGCGGTTGCACCCCCCGCATAATGCATGTGGCCATGACCTCGATCATGGTCAGTCCGGAATGAGCTAACAACGTTATCCGGCTCATCAGGTAAAGGACGTCCTTGTCATTTTCTGTTTGAGGGCCCCGTGGACGCCAGCTTAGGCGCTTCTTCAAGGGAGCATAATTGAACTCGGGGAGGCCGATCCGAACAGGGTCCGGCAGGGGGACATCTTCTATATAAAACCATTCTGAAGGCCAGTATTCAGACGCTTTCCTTGGGGTTCCTGGATAGATATCCGGTCCGGCGATGCGCTATAGTTCGCTCCGCCCACTTGATATATCGAATTCTCCCGAGAACGGGGCACAAGGCAGAACAACTTCTTCCACAAATAAATGAGCCTCGACGCCAAGAACAGCTCGCAAAGGGCTACGAAGCCCGCAATATTCAATATGGAGGCAGGCGAAGGTTGTGCAGCCGGAGGCCGAGAACTCCTGAGAGCCCTCGAGAAACGGATGAATTGGAAATCCGAGCCCTCTTATCGATAAGGGACAAGGCATACCCGCCTCCTTTGAGGGATGGGGGCGCTCTCCGCTTGCTCTCCGCCATTATAGGTGGCAAGTCCGCTCGAACCGGGACCATGAAGGCTGGGGAAGAAATCCTTGGTTTGGGCGTCACTAGCTCATCAGTCGGGACGGAACATCTTTCCCAATCTCCGTGCTGAGGGCTGGTAGGGCGAGAGGAGGACCTGCGTCGACTGGCCATGATGGAATGGATTTCTGTCGAATGCGCTCCAATGAACGCTCGCGAAGGGAAGATGGTGTGATTCGGATCTGAATCCTCTTCTCTTTTATAGGCAGCTCATTTTTGCAGCTAGGGGGGTAAATGTAAAAACACCCTGGCTTTTCGCATTCGTTTGACACGTGGAAGAAGGCCATTATTGGGCGTGGAAGCCAAGGACCACAATATTCACGAGAAGCCGGACACTATTCAACAGGTACACATAATTTGGAGAAGAACCCGCCTTGCAATGCCGAAGACAATCAAGCTGCTGGACTCATCGCATTGAAGCCTGGTTGGGGCTACCGAGGAGTCCCGGATTAGGGGTGTCCGGATAGCTGAACTATAGCCTTTGGCCGGACTCCTGGACTATGAAGATACAAGATTGAAGACTTCGTCCCGTGTCCGGATGGGACTTTCCTTGGCGTGGAAGGCAAGCTTGGCGTTACGGTTATGTAGATCTCCTCCCATTGTAACCGACTCTGTGTAACCCTAGCCCTCTCCGGTGTCTATATAAACCGGAGGGTTTTAGTCCATTGGACGAACAACAATCATACCATAGGCTAGCTTCTAGGGTTTAGCCTCTCTGATCTCGTGGTAGATCTACTCTTGTACTACCCATATCATCAATATTAATCAAGCAGGAGTAGGGTTTTACCTCCATCGATAGGGCCTGAACCTGGGTAAAAACATCGTGTCCTTTGTCTCCTATTACCATCCTCCTAGACGCACAGTTCGGGACCCCCTACCCGAGATCCGCTGGTTTTGACACTGACACCACTCTTTGAAACTCAGGTGCTCCCATCTCTGGACTTGAATGTTGCTTCAGCCAGGATGGTCGCAGTGGCCTTTGGTGAAAAGAGATTGGCGGGGGATGGTCCCTTTATTTTTTGCCCGGTAGGCTCAGTTCTCCTTCATGGGCTTGGAAGTAGTGGTGCAGTTTCCTTGAGGCTATGATGAGACCAAAGATCAATTATTGCACATGAGAGTACCTCGATCTAGCTCCTTGCAGCAGGGAACTGACGAAGTACACTAAGTGCTGCACCACTTTCTTCTTTGCTGCGTCGTTGGGGTCGCCCTCGCTGCCGTGCTTATTTCTGTCCTGATCCTTATCTAGGTCTGCCGGTCCTTGCTCACTTTCCGCTTCTTCCACTTCCCTCTACGCCACCAAGGCCACACTAACCACTTGATTGGTTGCCGCCAAATATAGCAGCAACGACTCTTGGGGTTTAGGGGCAACCTAGGTTGGCACAGAGGATAAGTAGGCCTTCAACTCTTGCAAAGCTGCATCTTTTTCCGGGGTCCACTTCATGGGTCCTGCCTTCTTCAGGATTTTTAAGAACGGCAGGGCGCGCTCAACAGACTTTGAAATGAATCTGCTTACCGCGGCAACGCACCCTGTCAGACGCCTCACATCCTTGACTGTCCTTAGCGCCTGGATCTGCTCAATATCTTTGATCTTGTCTGGGTTGGCCTCGATCCCTCGATGGTATACAAAGAACCCAAGTAGCTTGCCGGAGGGAACGCCAAACACACACTTCTCCGGGTTGAGCTTCAAGTTGATCTTGCGCAAATTGGCAAACGTCTCCTCCAAGTCCTGGATGAGGGATGCTCTATCCTTGGTCTTGGCCACAATATTATCCATATAAGCCTCATGTTTCTATGCAGCTGTGGCTCAAAACCAATCTGGACTGCCCTTGCAAAAGTAGACCCATCACTCTTTAATTCGAATGCCATGCAGATAAAATAGTACGTACCACATGGGGTGATGAAGGAGGTATTCTCTTCGTCTTCCTTGGACATGAAGATTTGATGATACCCAGAGTATGCATCTAGAAAGGAGAGCGAATCACACCCTGAAGTGGAATCCACAATCTGATCGATGCGCGTCAAGGGAAATGGGTCCTTTGGGCAAGCCTTGTTGAGATCCGTGAAATCTATGCAAAGCCTGCATTTCCCGTTAGCCTTGCGAAAAACCACTGGATTTGCTAACCATGTTGGATGCAGCACTCCTATGACCAAACAAGCTGCCTCAAGCTTCTTAATCTCCTTTGCAATAAACTACTACCTCTCCAAGGCCTGCTTCCGGACTTTCTGCTTGACAAGTCGGGCATGTGGGCAGACACCTAGGTGGTGCTCGATTACCTCCCTAGGAGCACCGGGGATATCAGATGGTTGCCAGGCAAACACATTGATATTCTCCTGCAGGAAGGCAACGGGCGCGCTTTCCTATTTGTCATCAAGGGTGGCGCTGAGAGTGAAGGTACCATCAACGCCAACCAGCCCTGCCGGGACATTCTTTACTTGTGGTGCAGCAACCTTCGATCTTTTGCTACTAGAACTCTCCGGCAAGTCATCAACACGCAGTGCACTCTGCAGAGGTACGCTTCCCGGATTCCTTGCCAGCGTCCCTGCTATCCTTCTTCTTTCCTCTGACCTCCTTGGCAAGAACTATTGTTGCCGCTGCCTCTGCCGCGATTGCGTCCCGGTACATCTTGTCCACACAAATGATTGTGTCCTTCTCATCTGACGGGATGGAAATGACTCCTACCGGCCCGGGAATCTTCAAGGTGTTGTAGGGATAGTGGGATGCCGCCATGAATTTAGCCAGGGCTGGGCGTCCAAGGATCCCATTGTACGGCAGGGGGAGGTCGACCACATCGAACACAATCTTCTCAGTCCGATAGTTCAGATTACCTCCAAATGTCACTGGCAACGTGATGTTTCCCTTAGGATGACTCATGCCAGGATTAACTCCTTGAAACGTACCGGTGACCTTTAGCTCTTCTTCTGCTATCTGAAGTTTGCTGATGACCTTTAGGGAAATCAGATTCAACCTAGCCACATCGTCCACCAACATCTTTGTGACCTTGAGGTTGCGAATTGTTGGAGAGACCAACAATGGCAAACATCCTACCACAGTGGTGGGGTCGGTATGGTCCGCCATGTCAAAGATGATGGGCGTGAGTGACCATTTGAGCGACTTCCGAGCCTCTGCCATTGGTTCCACGACATTGACCTCACGTGCCCACCGTTAGAGTTGGCGGTGAGAGGAGTGCAGGGATGCACCCCCATCAATGCACAGGGCATCAGTGGCCTTCTGGAACTCCTACTCACTAGTTTCCTATTCATCCCCTCCATCACTCTCATCATCGCAAGTTTCCTTCTCTTGACCCCTGGTGGGTTTTCCTTGGTTCCAGAAGGGTTTGCCGGGGCGATTTGCTTCACCGCCTTGGCCCTTACTGCCAGCGGTATTCTAACTTTTTCCTTATCACGCTTCTCATATTCTGCTCTCTGCTTCTTAACAAGCTGCTCAACCTCATGACACTCTTAAAGATCGTGTCCCTTGGTCTGATAAATTTTGCAGTATGGTCCGTCGCCTTTCCCAGCCTTCTCGGCAGCCACAGTCTCCCGACAATCAGCGCAATCAGCAGCATCCTTGCCAGGAGTTTCGGCTTTAGCCTTCTTGCTGGTACTAGGTGTGCCCGATCCTTCGGCAGTCATCGCTGCCTTATCCTTGCGCCTCTTGCTGCACTTCTTGCTCTTCTTCCGATTGGTGGATTTGTCGTCATCCTCTGAGTCGACATTGACGCAATCCTCTTCTCCGGGTAGTTTCCTTCCTTCCTCCATCCAAGCTCACTTGTCCACCAAGGTGTACAGCTCCTTCATAGTCTTGGGCAACCGCTCGTTCATCTTGGAACAAATCTGATGCGGAGCATCCCAGAGTCATCTCCATGTACACCTTCATAGCACCTCAAGCCCCAAGTGGACCTACCGGACTTAAGGTGAACCCGCTCCTCTTCAAGATTTAAATGAATATCCATTGGACTTGGTTGCTACCTCACGATCACTACAAAAAAAATACACTTCCGTGATGATACGTGTTTGTCACATTAGGTCACGTTTTCTGTCATGCATGTCCATGAGAAATTTATGACAGAATCAAGATAGTCATACCTGTGTTGTCGTAGAAGTGTTCCATGACATTATGAAAATTATCACCACGGAAGTGTCCACTTCCATGACGATAAATCGCGCGTCATAGAAGTGATTTCGTCAAGGGTGACCGACACGTGGCATCCACCGTAACGGGACGCTGTTAAGCTATCGGGTCCGGTTTTGGATCCGATAACCCGTTAACAGCCCGGACCAATGGGAATTTTCCACGTGTAAAATTCTCATTGGCCAGAGGAAACACTTGTCAGCTCAACGTTCGGACAGATGTCATCCACTCATTGGACAGGAGGCGCCTATGATACGTCGACACGTGGCATGGCCCAACAGAGGCCCATTCCAGTGAAAAGGACGGGCCTATCAAAATAAGCGGGCCGACCCATTAGCGGCCTACTTGAGTAAGGCCCATTTACAAGTACGGCCCATACAAGTTACATAGAATCGGCCCATCAAAGGCCCATTCTAGATTCGACAATTTCCAGCCCAT
This sequence comes from Aegilops longissima, assembly GCA_021605205.1. Lineage (NCBI taxonomy): Eukaryota > Viridiplantae > Streptophyta > Magnoliopsida > Poales > Poaceae > Aegilops > Aegilops longissima. The sequence goes on from CM038681.1 coordinate 281,731,346, forward strand.
CGTCAGTTTAAGCCCGTTAACGGCCCGCTACGTTTTTGGGCCCAATTATGCCCGAGCTTCTTCGCCGGTTAGCAACCCATCGCCGCCTGCATCGTTAACAGCCCTAACGTCTTTCGCCTTTTCTCGGCCCATTCTGCAGTTGGGCCAATTCTTGCTCGCTGTGACTTTAGGCCTGTCCTCGGCCCATTCAGTAAATGGGCCAACTCTTAGCCCATTTTGTCTCTTGGCCTGTTAAGGGCCCACACAACAGTTGGGCCTTTGACTTTAGGTCCATTTGGGGCCCATGTTCCACAGGGCATCATTTTAGCCCAACGCGACTTTCGGCCTGTTAAAAGCCTAGTTTGCAAATTGGGCCTCCTCTGGCCCATAACACTTTCGGCCTCTTACTGGCCCGTAAAGTAAAAGGGTCGAGACAAAATTGACATTTATTTCGGCCTGCTAAAGGCCCGCAATCCATTTCCATTTATACGGCCCTATCGAGCTTTAGGCCTGTTGACGGCCTGCTAAGAACCATTGTTACGATGGGCCCATTTGGGATCTACTTAATATTATTTTGGCCAGCCCAATTAAGGCCCGCTTTGACTGCACATGTTTGTTCATTTGTATGGCGTCCAGGAAATGTTTGGGCATGTTGGCCCCCATTTCAACGATATAGCATATTCAAGAAATATCCTACTCTATACTATCGCCTCTAAAAACATACACTATACAATAAAAAGCATAGAAACGTAGAATAATCCTACACTATACAATAAATAAATTACAGCCGAATATACCCAGTGGGCATTATAGTTCGTCACCAGTGATTATAAAGCATACACAAACAACAAATTACATGCACTGGGCAAATAAAGCAAATACATCATGGACACGCATCAACATAACTTACCATTTGAAGTATAATCTCTTCAGGAAAAAGGATTGCCCGGATTCAGATAGCACAAATTTCAGTCCGCAAAATCTCCAATTCCTTCATGGTTACCTCGGTGTCTTGTTTCATTTTTTTTGACTCCTGCATCTAATACCTGCATGTCCAGCCTCAACTTGTTGATTGTACGTTGAGAATCATGTACACGTTGTCTTGCCACCTCTAGTTGATGCTCGAGAACATCAGCACATTCCAATTCCAATCCATAATCATTCGGTAACGGCCATGCCGCACTGCTCGCAGATCTTTGTGTTGATGTCACTTCATCCTGAAATGTTTCTGTAAGTACACTTGACTAGGGAAAAAATATAGTTACAACAGTGAAGCGAGGAAGACAGACTATTTTGTACATGGCAAAACAGGACTAACAATAATGTTACACATCATGAAGCACAAGCAGGTGATATTTTAAAAATTATAAAAAGGTCGTCTATGCAGCCTGCATACAGAAATCTCTCTTAGCTCACCATAGGAACATGATGTTGGGGCCCAATCCAAAACACAGACAAGTTGCAAATTTAGACAACACATTGCATACAAGTAAGCAAGCAGTTGGCCTTTCTGTAGCTCAATTAAAGTCTTCGGGAGCATAATGAATAGCAGAGGGATTCATACAAACCTACTACAACAAGCAAAACTATGCAATCATTAGCCAAGTATAAACTAGATTGAGACCTCATGCAATAATAGTTTGTTATTAGATTTCAAAGCTTCAGACAAACTTCGCCAGAGTAATTAAATGGTAAGTGTCGGTGTCAAAACCGGCGGATCTCGGGTAGGGGGTCCCGAACTGTGCGTCTAGGCGGATGGTAACAGGAGACAAGGGACACGATGTTTTTACCCAGGTTCGGGCCCTCTCGATGGAGGTAAAACCCTACTCCTGCTTGATTAATATTGATGATATGGGTAGTACAAGAGTAGATCTACCACGAGATCAAGGAGGCTAAACCCTAGAAGCTAGCCTATGGTACGATTGTTGTTCGTCCTACGGACTAAAACCCACCGGTTTATATAGACACCGGATAGGGTTAGGGTTACACAGAGTCGGTTACAATGGTAGGAGATCTACATATCCGTATCGCCAAGCTTGCCTTCCACGCCAAGGAAAGTCCCATCCGGACACGGGACGAAGTCTTCAATCTTGTATCTTCATAGTCCAGGAGTCCGACCAACGGTGAGAGTTCGGCTATCCGGACACTCCCTAATCCAGGACTCCCTCAGTAGCCCCCGAACTAGGCTTCAATGGCGATGAGTCCGACGCGTAGATTGTCTTCGGCATAGCAAGACGGGTTCTTCTCCAAATTCCATATACTTGTCGAATAGTGTCCGACTTCTGGTAAATGTTGCGCTCCTTGGCTTCCACGCCCAATAATGGCCATCTTCCACGTGTTTGAATGAATGCGAAAAGCCAGGGTATTTTTACACTTACCCCCCTAGCTGCGCAAAATGAGCCGCCTATAAAAGGGGCGAGGATCCAGATCTGAGTCACACCATCCCCCCTCCGCAAGCTTTCATCGGAGCGCCTTTGACAAAAACCCATTCCATCATGGACAGTCGACGCGGCTCCTCCTCTCACGCTCCCAGCCCTCAGCCTGGAAATTGGGAGAGATGCTCAGTCCCGCATAGCGAGCTAGTTATACTACAAACTAAGGGATTTCTTCCCCCGGCCTTCATGGTTCCGGTTCGAGCCGGACTTGCCACCTACAAGGGCGGAAAGCAAGCGGAGAGTGTCCCCGATCCCTCTAAAGGAGAGCGGGTATGCTTTGTCTCTCATCTAGTAAGAGGATTCGGAATTCCAGTTCATCCATTTATCCGAGGGCTCTTGGAGTTCTACGGCCTCCAGTTGCACCACCTTATGCCTGCCTCCATTTTACACATCGCAGGCTTCGTGGCAATTTGCGAACTGTTCTTGGGCGAAGAGGCTCATTTTGCACTGTGGAAGAGATTATTCTGCCTTGTACCCCGTTCTCATGAGGGGTCAATATATCAAGTGGGCGGAGCCGAGCTATGGCGTATCACCGGGACCGGATATCTATCCGGAACCCCGAAGAAGGCGTCTGACTGCCCTTCGGAATGGTTTTATATAGAAGATGTCCCGCTCCCAGATCCTGTTCGGATCGGTCTCCCAGAGTTCAGTAATGCTCCTTTGAAGAAACACCTGAGTTGGCGCCCGCGAAGCTCCTAGAGGTAATACGACGGGGACATTCTTTACCTGATGAGCCGAATAAGATTGTTAGCTCATGCCGGACTGACCATGATCGGTGTCATGGCCACATGCATTATGCGGGGGGTGCAGCCACTTCAGTATAGGGGCCACCCCATGTGGGATTTCAACGGGGAGGACGATGCCACCCGTCATGGCCGTAAGGGGCCAGGATCGGTCGCCGATCTAGTGAAGATCTTGTCCGTGATGTACAAGGGAGAAGAAGAAGATTTTCTCCGCATCAGTCCATTGAACGGATTTTCTATGAACAATCCACGAAGCTGGGTAAGCGGACATTTCTTTTTTGCACATCCGATCCGTATTCCCGTGGTTAGGTATCTCATTTTGTGATTTTGGCGCAGGAACTGCGCCAGGCCGTAGAAGACATAAACAGCCCGCCTCCACAACCCGAGGATCCGGAAAGGTTCCTTGATCCAGCCTCCCAAGAGGATCCGAACATATTGGTGGAGCTGATTGATGGGGTATATCACCAACTGAGCATCGATAATGCCTTGGTTGCCATTATGGCCGATTACCCGGGAATACTTCCAGCCTCACAGGTAACTGAGACCGAGGTCCCAATACTCTGATAATGACCCATCTGTGCTTATTTTTTATCACCGTATACCAATGGTCTTTCGCGGGGGGTGCCTTCGAGGCAGGAGGCCGAGCCCGCGGCGGCTAGCGAACAAGGGGCGGCACGGCCCCGCAGGCTAAAAAGAAGTACGGTCCGGATCGAAACTCCACCGCAACGGTATAGCGTGTCACCATATTCCCAGGATTGATGCCTGGAAGGCGTGCTAACGCTGGTGCTCTTTTCAGGAAAAAGAGCGCTTGCCGGACTGAGTCCGGAGAGGTTGCCTATCGAACCTCCGCCAGCCAGGCTCCAAAGCCGGGTCCAGAAGCGGAGGCGAGCATGAGGCGTGCGTCAGATGCTCCTCCGACAGAGGATGCCGACAGATTGTCTGCCACGAACTCCGAGGTGGAGAGCGCCATGAATCACAGGCGTCGCCGGACAGTTCTTCGTGACACATGTTTCTCCCAAGAGCCCTTGAATGCCTTCAATTCAGGAGATGCGCACCTCTGTGCCGCTCAAGATGGTCTAGCCAGAGCCACGGAGCAGTATGTAAAGGACATACGGGTGAGGAAATTTGACAGTTATATATGCCAGTAGCCCCCGAGACTTAAAATAGTTAGAATAACTGATTTAAGGATCATTTGTTATGTAGGATCTTACAAAAAGAATACCCGACTGTCTCAGAGCTTGAAGAATGCAAGGCCCAACTTGAGGTCAAGACTAGCCGCCATGAGGGAGCCACAGAGACCCCCTCTGGTAATATATGTTTCCAAAGATAAGTAGTTTGTGAAGTGCGACATGTGTGTAAATCTGACAATAATATTGCAGATGGCGCCGGACTAGATCCGGACAAGCAACAGCTCTTGCGCCGGTTGAAGGCCGCCGAGAATGTGCTTACAAGGGTGAGACAAGAGAAAAATAATCTCCAAGATGCCAACACCCAGCTGGGTGAGGAACTAAAGGATGTCCGTGCCCAGCTGTCTGACTCCGTGAAGGAGAATCGGCGACTTCGTCGCGGCATTTATAGTAAGTGCTTGAGCGAACTTTGAAAAAGAGTTCGGCGAGGAAGTCAATTAACAGAGTTATGTCTGTAGGTATGCTCACGGGTCATCCTGAAGAGGAAATGCCCGGTTCTATGGGTGACCTTCTTCCCAAGCTATTTCAACTGCACGAACGAGTTCGGCAGGTGATGAAAGGCGTCGCCAGGCCTTGTGGCCATCTGCCTCCCTACCCAAGGCCTTGGAGAGCTTGCAGAGAAGCTTCAGGGAGCACGGCGGCGCTTCCGACTATGGAAAATATCGGCCTGTCGTCAAGGCGCTAGGGAGGCCTGGGCCATGGTGAAGACGCGGTACACGAAGGCGGACCCAAACCACATGGCCGAGGTCGGACCTGTGGGGCCCGACGGGAAGGAGATCCCTGTGAGCGTAGTGTACGTCCAAGTAGAGTTGGCCGCAAAGTATTCCCAGCAGGACTGTAAACTAGACAGCCTATTATACGTCATTGAAGAGGAATACAATCAGTCAATTTGACTATGTAATTTAAAATGACATGTAAAATGCCTTCTAGCCGGATTGTAGATCGTTTGTCGTAGCGGACCATTTTGCTTCAACCTCGGGACCCAATAGTCCGGAGTGTGTCCGAATACCCTCGCGGTTATGTAAAAACCGGGCATGCGTGGAGACCAGGCGTAGGGGTCATGAGTGCTTTATCGCATAAGTGCCCAACTAGTTATGTTATATTACATGGTTAGTAAGAAACATCTTCCGGGAGAATAGTTCCGTTAGGGTTCCTTTCCACGGAGGCATGCCCTAAAGTGCATGTCCGGACTGCGAAAAAAGCAGTAAAAGCATCTGGGGCAGATAAATGAAAAATAAAAATCGCCTTTAAGTTCACCAACCAATATTCCCTTAAGAACGCTTAGCTTTCGGCTTCACCCAGTCTGAGGTACACGTCCGCTGACCCGGCGGTAATAATCGCAGAGGTGCTCCTTTACCACCTAGCCAACAATTGGGAACGAGGGGTAAGCACAGAGCCAGCAACCCAGCTTGGCCAAAACTTAATTCATATCGATGCATATAATGGTGAATAAAAGGTTCATGCGGAAGTGTGACACATGTGTTGGGCATAAAGCTCAGATAAATAAGCTTCATTAAAGAAGCCCCAGTATAATGAGCGGATAGCGCGTCAAGTGTGTGCGAACAATGCGAAAGCGAGCCTTTAACGGCTTCGAAAAAAGGGAGGGAGAAGGAGAGAAATAAAACACAGCTTAAAATACAAAATATAGACGGAGGAAGGGGACGAACTCAGAATCCAGCGCTAGGCGTAGAATCTTCGGAGACGGGCTGTGTTCCATGGGTTCAGCTCGAGTCGGTTATCTGATGCGTTTCGTAGACGGTACGCTCCGCCGGTCAGGACTTGGTCGATGATGAAGGGACCCTCCCATTTGGGCTTGAGTTTGTCCTTTTTCTTGTCCGGCAGGCGTAGAACTAGTTCGCCAAAGTTGTAAGCTTTGGCCCGTACTTCCCTGCTTTGATATCTTCGAGCCTGTTGTTGATAGAATGCGGAACGAGCTTTTGCCACGTCATGCTCCTCCTCCAAGGTGTCCAAGCTGTCATGCCGATCTAGCTCGGCTTATCTTTCTTCGTACATGCGCACGCGAGGTGAGTCATGAATTATGTCGCAAGGCAAAACTGCCTCTGCGCCGTATACCATGAAAAATGGTGTGAATCCGGTAGTGCGATTCGGCGTGTTCCGCAGCCCCCAGAGTACGGAGTCGAGCTCCTCTACCCAGTGCGTGTTAGATTCCTTTAGGGACCGCACTACTCTGGGTTAATGCCGCTCATGATTAGACCGTTTGCTTGCTCGACTTGACCGTTAGTTTGAGGGTGATAGACTGAAGTGTAGTCGAGCTTGATGCCCATGTTTTTGCACCAGAGTTTAACCTCGTCGGCCGTGAAGTTCGTGCCGTTATCAATGATGATGCTATGGGGGACGCTGTAACGGTGTACTACCCTTGATATGAAGTCTATCACCGGTCCGGATTCGGCCGTCTTTACGGGCCTGGCCTCTATCCATTTGGTGAATTTATCCACCATGACTAATAGGTATTTTTGCTTGTGGGTTCCTCCTTTAAGGGGTCCAACCATGTCAAGCCCCCAGACCACGAAGGGCCAGGTGATCGGTATAGTTTTGAGGGCGGTGGGTGGCATGTGGCTTTGATTAGCAAAGAGCTGGCAACCGACGCATCGTTGGACTAAGACCTGAGCGTCTGCCTGGGCCGTCGACCAATAAAATCCTGTACGGAAGGCCTTGCCTATAAGCGCCCGGGCTGCGGCATGGTGCCCACCGAGTCCAGCATGAATTTCAGCCAGGAGATTCCACCCTTCCTCTTCGGAGATACACCTTTGAAGGACTCAGGTTGTGCTTTTCTTATAAAGCTCTCCCTCATGGACCTTATAGGCTTTAGACCGCTGTACTATGCAGCGGGCCTCGTTTTGGTCCTCGGGAAGTTCCTGCCTAGTTAGGTAGGCTAGGAATGGTTCTGTCCACATGGCGATGACTGCCATAATTTCATGGGCTGACTGTGTTATTTCGTTGGCGGGACCACCAACTATGTCGGAATGTTCAGTGTGGGGCAGTGCGGTTGGGTCCGGGTTGTTACTTCCGGACTCTCCCTCCCATAGTACGGATGGCTTGAAAAGCCTCTCTAGGAAGATATTGGGGGGGACGGCATCGCGCTTTGCGCCAATGCGTGCCAACACGTCTGCTGCCTGGTTGTTATCCCGGGCTATATGGTGAAATTCAAGCCCCTCAAACCGAGCTGACATTTGTAGGACGGCATTGCGATAAGTCGCCATTTTCGGATCCTTGGCATCAAAGTCCCCATTTATTTGGGATATCGCGAGGTTCGAATCCCCGCGCACCTCTAGGTGTTGAATGCCCATGGAGACTGCCATCCGGAGACCATGTAGAAGAGCCTCGTATTCGGCTGCGTTGTTGGAGTCCGTGTACATTATTTGAAGTACGTATTGGACTGTATCTCTGGTTGGGGACGTCAGAACAATGCCAGCCCCCAGGCCGGCCAACATTTTGGAGCCGTCGAAGTGCATGATCCAGTTGGAATATGCGTCGTACTCTTTAGGGAGTTCGGCTTCAGTCTATTAGGTGATGAAGTCAGCCAAAACTTGCGACTTAATGGGTCGCCGTGGTTTGTAGGTTATGTCGAATGGGAGGAGCTCAATGGCCCACTTAGCAATCCGTCCCGTTGCGTCGCGGTTGTTTATAATGTCATTAAGAGGTACTTCGGAGGCTACTGTTATCGAACACTCTTGGAAGTAGTGTCGCAGCTTCCGGGATGCCATGAACACCGCGTATGCTATTTTTTTATAATGCGGGTACCGTGACTTGCATGGAGTTAGGACAGTGGACACATAGTAAACTGGTTTTAGGAGAGGGAACTTGTGTCCGTCCGTTTCTCGTTCGACAACAAGCACCGCTCTTACAACTTGATAGGTTGTTGCGATGTATAATAGCATTGGTTCGCCCATGTTGGGCGCGGCCAAGACCGGATTTGTTGCCAATATGGCTTTGATTTCTTCGAGTCCGGCTGTGGCAGCATCCGTCCACTCGAAGTGTTCGGTGCGCCGGAGGAGGCGATAAAGGGGTAATGCCTTTTCTCCTAAGCGGGAGATAAAGCGGCTTAGAGCCGCCACGCATCCGGTCAATTTTTGTATTTGTTTGAGGTCTCTGGGGATATCCAATTGTGACCGAGCTCGGATCTTGGCTGGATTTGCTTCAATTCCTCTACCGGATACAATGAAGCCCAAGAGCTTTCCGGCTGGTACGCCGAAAACACAATTTTCCGGGTTGAGCTTGATGTCATATGTTCGGAGAATATCGAATGTGAGCCTCAAGTCGTCGACTAGGGTATCGACATGTTTGGATTTGACGACCACATCGTCTACGTATGCCTCCACTGTTTTGCCGATCTGGTTTGCCAGACATGCCTGAATCATGCGCTGATATGTTGCGCCGGCGTTTTTTAGCCCAAAGGGCATTGTGTTGAAGCAGAATGGGCCGTATGGAGTGATGAATGCTGTTGCAGCTTGGTCTGACTCTGCCATCTTAATTTGGTGGTAGCCGGAGTATGCGTCGAGGAAACACAATGAATCGTGTCCTGCGGTAGCATCGATAATTTGATCGATGCGGGGGAGAGGGAAGGGATCCTTTGGGCAAGCCTTGTTGAGGTCCTTAAAATCGACACATAGGCGCCAGGATTTGTCCTTCTTTGGTACCATTACCAGGTTTGCTAGCCAATCCGGATGTTTAATATCTCTGATGAATCCAGCCTCCAATAGTTTGGCTAGCTCCTCTCCCATGGCCTGTCTCTTGGGTTCGGAGAAACGCCGAAGAGCTTGTTTGACTGGCTTGAATCCTTTTAGGATATTTAGGCTGTGCTCTGCCAGCTAGCGTGGGATTCCTGGCATGTCTGAAGGGTGCCAGGCAAAAATGTCCCAATTTTCGCGTAGGAATTCTCATAATGCGGCGTCCACATCAGGGTTTAATTGTGCCCCGATGGAGGCCGTTTTTGTAGGGTTCGTTGGATGGACTTGGAATTTGACTATTTCGTCTACTGGTTTAAAAGAGGTGGACTTGGATCTCTTATCGAGTATCACATCGTCCCTGTCCACCGTGGAGCGCAGCGCAGTGAGTTCCTCTGCCGCTAGGGCTTTGGATAGTGCCTCAAGGGCAAGTGCGGCTGTTTTATTTTCGGCGCGGAGCGCTACGTCCGGGTCACTAGCGAGCGTGATAATTCTGTTGGGTCCGGGCATTTTGAGCGTCATGTACCCGTAATGGGGTATAGCTTGAAAAATTGTGAATGCCTCTCGCCCTAATAGAGCGTGGTATCCGCTGCTGAATGGGGCCACTTGGAATGTGACCTCCTCGGACCTATAATTGTCCGGCGTGCCGAACACCACATCTAGTGTGATCTTTCCCAGACAAAGATGCTTCTCACCGGGATTATTCCTCTAAAGTTTGTGCTGCTTCGCCCATGCGGCTCCAGTCTATTTTCATTTTTTGAAGGGTTTCCTCGTAGATGAGGTTTAATCCACTGCCGCTGTCTATGAGTACCTTGGTAAGGCGAAAGCCGCCCACTATTGGACCGAGGACCAATGCGGCTGGTGCTCGGGCTGTTCGAATTTAGGCTCACATCACGGGCGTTAAAGGTAATAGCCGTGTCACTCCATGGATTTATTCTTGCTATCCGTAGACTTCGCAAGGTCATGGAGTGTTCGCTTCGCATATTATTTGATGCGAAAGTCTCAAGACTATTAATACCGTCTTGGTATTGCTGGGCTGGTGCTCGAGCTAAGAGCTCTTCGCCACTTTTGGCCACCGCCGTAGTATCCAACATGCTCTAAGGCTATGAGTTGGAGTGGCGCCCTCGTGCTATGAATTTTGCAGGGTCCATTGAGCCATCCCTCCAGTACGGTTCCATGCCCCTTGGGGTGTTTTTGCTTTTTGGTGTGTAAACTAGGTGCCTGGTGATAATGCACCCTTTTATTTCGGACTAGGGTCGTATCCGGGGCCGGACTATCCCAAAATTTGATTTCGGTTCTCCAGGCGCTCTCCATTGCGCAGTACTTTCGTACTATGGACGCCAAGTCAGCGAAGCGTGTAATTTCACGATGACTTATGGCGTTTAGGATTCCCTTGTCCGTGCAATTATTGCAGAAGAATGAAATTGCGTCCTCCTCACGGCAATCCTTTATCCTGTCCATAACCAGGAGGAACCTGGCCCAGTAATGATGTACTGTTTCACCGGGCTCTTGCCGGATTTGGGATAGATCGCTTATGTTTGGGTGGGCGGGTGGAATTAAATTCCGAACCCCTTCCGATCTAAGATTCAGGGGCCAAAAATTTTCCGAACTTGGAAGCTTGGGTTCTTGGAGGTTGTCCAATGAATCTAGCCCGCTGCCTGACTTTATGTTCAGGGCTTGAGTGGTATCCTCCCCTCCGCGAGAATCCGGCATGGAGGGGTCTGGAATCCGGACATAGCTGGTCCTTAAGGTAGGAGAAGAGTCGACGTATTATTCCTCGACCACAGCAACATGGTGGGTAACCTGGGGAGAGTTGATCTCTCTCAGATCGGTTTTAGGCCCAATCTGATCGTAGTCTGTAGCGACTCCCAGGGCGGCGATGCGATCCAAGAGCTCGTTCAAGGAAGAGAGCTCCATCGGATCTAACTTCTCGGCGAGTTCCGAGTTAACGTGAAGATTGCTTTCAATGACCCGAGAAGTCATCGTCGGCGCGGCGGCCGAACAGGTGGTCATAAGAAAACCGCCTAGCCGGAGAGTTTGGCCAGTGGCCAAAGCTCCTTTGTCAATGGTGCCGTCATTAAAGACGGGATGAGGCATCCTTCCTGACAGCGACGACACAGAGGAACTCTCAATGAAAGCACCAATGTCGGTGTCAAAACCGGCGGATCTCGGGTAGGGGGTCCCGAACTGTGCGTCTAGGCAGATGGTAACAGGAGACAAGGGACACGATGTTTTTACCCAGGTTCGGGCCCTCTCGATGGAGGTAAAACCCTACTGCTGCTTGATTAATATTGATGATATGGGTAGTACAAGAGTAGATCTACCACGAGATCAAGGAGGCTAAACCCTAGAAGCTAGCCTATGGTATGATTGTTATTCGTCCTACGGACTAAAACCCTCCGGTTTATATAGACACCGGATAGGGTTAGGGTTACACAAAGTCGGTTAAAATGGTAGGAGATCTACATATCCGTATCGCCAAGCTTGCCTTCCACGCCAAGGAAAGTCCCATCCGGACACGGGACGAAGTCTTCAATCTTGTATCTTCATAGTCCAGGAGTCCGGCCAACGGTGATAGTTCGGCTATCCAGACACCCCCTAATCCAGGACTCCAGTAAGGCCTTTAATTATGTCAACGAATAGTTATACAAGTACCCAACATCAGGCATCATTATTTGGGCATCTCATTAACTGAGGACAAATAAAGCAATTGAAAGGAGCAAATTAACTATGCCTGAAACAAACAAGGAATTGAACTGTTGAGTTGGATACAGTGACTTACCTTAACTGGTTGAACAGGCTCAGCGCAGCTCCTACTTCTCTTGCAAGGCTCCTTCCTAACATCTTGTACTTGGAAATCCTGAATCTTATCTTCATTGCACCACCTCTGCAAGGTGACACAAACTAGTTACTCGTCTCCTTGGATGATAAATATGCATACTTTCCTTTCTGTGAACAACACAAAAGGATGAGAATATAACAAAAAAATATCACATAATGAAACATGCCACATCTCTTGCACTGACACACAATGAAATGATCATTACTATGTCTGTACTATGTAAAAACTAGGCATACCTTCGAACTGGATCTCCAGGTACTCTTGAAGAGCCTACTTTAGTGTACAGCCAAACCTTTATGTCACCTATGAGTTAGACAAGGCCCCACTACAGCAGCCCTTAGTGTTTAAATCATTGACAAGCTCTGTTAGAGTGTTGGGTCAAGAACAACAAGTAATCAAAGCAAACAGTCCTAGTATGGCTGGCTGATGCAAATAACAATTGAATAGATGTGTGAGAAAATCTTACATATCAAGAAAAGAAGCAAATAAGGAGGCTTAAAGACCATCACTTGACTGACCAGATTTAAGGGGCATTTAAACATCATGTGCAACGTATGAACTAACATAAACATTGCATATTCCAGATTATACAATGGAATGCACATGTATTAGGTTATGCCATGTATGATGATGCCTAAATGTACACTATTGCAGGCAGGAGTGATTCATCATTGCATGCACAATTGGATTGCATGTTAAGGGCTAGTCCGATTCGGCCTTTTCAGGGCTTATTGTCAAAATAAGCCAACAAAGATGTAAAAAGTCATTTTTGAGTTATGGGCTTGGGCTTAACTTATTTCGCTTTGGAGGGGGGTGTTTCGGGTAGAAGGTCACTAAAAATTGAAGGGAAGGGGAATAGTGAAGTGACTCTGTTGTCTGCCCATATTACATTCAAAATGCAACTGCTCACGCCCGCGTCACACGTAACCCTCAAGTAAAAACAAACACGCAACCATTCATCACCCTGCCCGCTTGCATCTCCTCTCCCCTTCCCCTCTACCTCGATCCCCTGTCTGCAGCCCTAGGGTTCCTCCAGCGAGCCATCACCTCTGGTCCCATCTGGCCTAGTCCTCGATGATGCTCTGTCCAGCTAGGCTACTGATAACCCACAAGTATATGGGATCGCAACAGCTTTCGAGGGTAGAGTATTCAACCCAAATTTATTGATTCGACACAAGGGGACCCAAAGAATATTCTTGAGTATTAGCAGGTGAGTTGTCAATTCAACCACACCTGGATAACTTAGTATCTGCAGCAAATGTTTAGTAGCAAAAGTGGTATAATAATAAAGGTTACGGTAGCAAAAGTAAAGATAAATGTTTCTGGGTTTTTGTAGTAGTTGTAACAGTAGCAACGGAAAAGTAAATAAGCGAAGAACAATATGTGAAAAGCTCGTAGGCAGTGGATCAGTGATGGATAATTATGCTGGATGCGATTCCTCATGCAATAGTTATAACATAGGGTGATATAGAACTAGCTCCAGTTCATCAATGTAATGTAGGCATGTATTCCGTAAATAGTCATACGTGCTTATGGAAAAGAACTTGTATGACATCTTTTGTCCTACCCTCCCGTGGCAGCGGGGTCCTAGCGGAAACTAAGGGATATTAAGGCCTCCTTTTAATAGAGACCGGAACAAAGCATTAGCACATAGTGAATACATGAACTCCTCAAACTGCGGTCATCACCGAGAAGTATCCCGATTATTGTTACTTCGGGGTTGTCGGATCATAACACATAATAGGTGACTATATACATGCAAGATAGGATCAAGAACACGCATATATTCATGAAAACATAATAGGTTCAGATCTGAAATCATGGCACTCGGGCCCTAGTGACAAGCATTAAGCATAGCAAAGTCATAGCAACATCAATCTCAGAACATAGTGGATACTAGGGATCAAACCTTAGGAAAACTAACTTGATTACATGGTAAATCTCATCCAACCCATCACCGTCCAGCAAGCCTATGATGGAATTACTCACGCACGGCGGTGAGCATCCTGAAATTGGTGATGGAGGATGGTTGATGATGACGACGGCGACGAATCCCCCTCTCCGGAGCCCCGAACGGACTCCAGATCAGCCCTCCCGAGAGAGATTAGGGCTTGGCGGCGGCTCTTTGTCGTGAAACGCGATGAAAATTTCTCTCTGATTTTTTTCTCCCCGAGACGGAATATATGGAGTTGGAGTTGAGGTCGAAGGAGGTCCAGGGGGCCCACGAGATAGGGGGGCGCGCCCCCTGTCTCGTGGACATGCCCTGGGCCCCCTGATGTATTTCTTTCGCCCAATAATTCTTATAAATTACAAAAAGTGCCTCTGTTGATTTCCAGGTCATTCCGAGAACTTTTATTTTCTACACATAAAACAACATCATGGTAGTTCTGCTGAAAACAACGTCAGTCCGGGTTAGTTTCATTCAAATCATGCAAGTTAGAGTCCAAAACAAGGGCAAAAGTGTTTGGAAAAGTAGATACGTTGGAGACGTTCAACTCCCCCAAGCTTAAACCTTTGCTTGTCCTCAAGAAATTCAGTTGATAAACTGAAAGTGATAAAGAAAAACTTCTACAAACTCTGTTTGCTCTTGTTGTTGTAAACATGAAAAGCCAGCATTCAAGTTTCAGCAAATATTATGAACTAACCATACTCACAATAACACATAGGTCTCACAATTACTCATATCAATAACATAATCAGCTAGCGAGCCATAATAATAAAACTCGGATGACAACACTTTTTCAAGATAATCATAACATGATATAACAGAATGGTATCTCGCTAACCCTTTCTGAGACCGCAAAACATAAATGCAGAGCACCTTTAAAGATCAAGGACTGACTAAACATTGTAATTCATGGTAAAATAGATCCAGTCAAGCAATACCCAATATAAACCAATAATAATGAATGCAAATGATAGTGTGCTCTCCAGCGGGTGCTTTTTAATAAGAAGGGATGATGACTCAACATAACAGTAAATAGATAAGCCCTTCGCAGAGGGAAGCAGGGATTTGTAGAGGTGCCAGAGCTCGATTTTAAAATAGAGATTGAATAAAATTTTGAGCGGCATACTTTCGCTGTCAATGCAACAACTATGAGATGGCTGTATCTTCCATACTACATGCATTATAGGCAGTTCCCAAACAGAATGGTAAAGGTTTATACTCCCCCAACCACCAACAAGCATCAATCCATAGCTTGCTCGAAACAACGAGTACCTCCAACATACAACAGCCCTGGGGGAGTTTTGTTTAATTATTTTGATTTGCTTTGATCTTTTTGGATCATGGGACTGGGCATCCCGGTTACCGGCCCTTTCTCGTGAATGAGGAGCGGAGTCCACTCCTCTTGAGAATAACCCACCTAGAATGGAAGATATAGGCAGCCCTAGTTGAAACATGAGCTGCTCGAGCATACAAAACGGAATTTCATTTGAAGGTTTGGAGTATGGCACATACAAATTTACTTGGAACTGCAGGTAGATACCGCATATAGGAAGGTATAGTGGACTCATATGGAAAACTTTGGGGTTTAAGGAGTTTGGATGCACAAGCAGTATTCCCGCTTAGTACAGGTGAAGGCTAGCAAAAGACTGGGAAGCGACCAACTGGGAGAGCGACAACAGTCGTAAACATGCATTAAAATTAATTCACACCGAGAACAAGCATGAGTAGGATATAATCTACCATGAACATAAATATCATGAAGGCTATGTTGATTTTATTCAACTACATGTGTGAACATGTGCCAAGTCGAGTCACTCAATTCATTCAAAGGAGGATACCATCCCATCATACCACATCATAATCATTCTAATAGCATGTTGGCACGCAAGGTAAACAATTATAACTCATAGCTAATCAAGCATGGCACAAGCAACTACAATCTCTAGATGTCATTGCAAATATGTTTACTTCATAATAGCTGACTCAGGAACGATGAATCATCATATTTACAAAAACAAGAGAGGTCGAGTTCGTACCAGCTTTTCTCATCCCAATAAGTTCATCATATATTGTCATTATTGCCTTTCACTCACACGACCGAACGATGTGTATAATAATAAGAGTGCACGTGCATTGGACTAAGCTGGAATCTGCAAGCATTCAACTCAAGAGAAGACAAGTAATATGGGCTCTAAATTAAATAAACAATCATGCGTATAAGAGCCACTAAGCATTTAATATGGTCTTCTCGACCCCCAAAAGAAAGAAAAGAAAATAAAACTATTTACACGGGAAAGCTCCCAACAAGTAAGAAAAAGAACTAGAAATCTTTTTGGGTTTTCATTTTAATTTCTACTACAAGCATGGAAATTAAACTAACTATTTTTTTTTGGTTTTTCTTAAAGTTTATCAAACACACAAGAAGAAAACTAGAAAAAGAAATTTAAACTAACATGGATAATACAATGAAAGAGTATGAGCACCGACGACTACTGTGTGAACATGGATGTAAAGTCGGTGAGAAATACGTACTCCCCCAAGCTTAGGCTTTTGGCCTAAGTTGGTCTAGTACCAAGGACCGCCTGGCTGATATCCGTAAGTGAAACTGGGGTTGTACTGAGATGCAGAGGCAACAACCTCCTGAGCAGCAGCGTGTTGGCGAGCTTCCTCCATTCCCCTCTCATATTCAGTGGCTTCTTCCCTGGTGACAACATATCTTCCTTTTGCCTGATAATCAAAAATGTAGGGAGCAGGAAGAGTGACAGGGACGACATTGCGTCTATCATAGATTAGTCGATAATGGAGGAATTGTTCATTCCTCTCAAGAAAATTATGACTGAACATAGCTTCTTTATCCAAATAAACAGGAGGTAAAATCATATCCCCCTCTCGTGGGGCTATATTAAGAAAGTTAGCCACACGGGTTGCATAAATTCCTCCAAATAAATCTCCCTTTCTACTATTATTCTGCAACCTACGTGCAACTATTGCCCCCAAGTTATAACCTTTATAACCTGACACAGCACTCTTGAGGGCACAAAGATCAGGGGCACACATGTGACATACCTCGTCCTTACTGCTAATGCATCTACCAATAAAGAGAGCAAAGTAATGTATAGCAGGAAAATGAATGCTCCCTATGGTAGTTTGTGCTACGTCCCTAGATTCTCCTACAGCAATACTAGCAAGAAAATCTCTAAATTCAGATTTGGGAGGATAATTAATATTACCCCACTGCGAGAGTTTGCAAGCAGTTGTGAAATCCTCTAAATCCATGGTATAAGATGTATCATAAATATCAAACATGACACTAGGAGAATTACGTGAACAGTTGTATCTAAACCTCCGCACAAAACAATCAGTCAACTGATAGTACTGCGGACACTTATCTTGTAAGAAGTCCTCCAGCTCGGCATTACGCACATATGCGTCAAATTCCTCCTTGAAGCATGCTTTGACCATAAAATCATCGGATGGCCACTCACAAGCCCATACATTTGCGTCCCTCGGCAGTTCAACATCTTGCTCACGTATAGCAATCCTTGGCCCTTTCTTTGCCGAGGAACCTCCTTGGTACATTCTTCTAAGCATATTTCTTTTTCTGAAAATTTCTGAAATTTTAGTAACTTCAAAATAAAAGTGAATAAAACTAAACAAGATTGATAGCAACTACTCCTACAAGTGCCTAGAGCCTATATCATGCATTGGAATTGCTTGGGACCTCAAAACTTTATCATGCAATCTCAAGAACATGGTCACCTATGCAGCAAAAATTTGCAATGAATAAAGAAATAGAACAAAAACTAATTGGACCAATGGAGGAGTCACATACCAAGCAACAATCTCCCGAAGCAGTTTTGTGAATGGAGCTTTGAGCAAGGAGATCAAAAATCGCAGCAAAACGAGCTAGAACTCGTGCTTGAGCTGGATGGGGATTTTTTTTGGGTGGAAGATGAAGTGTGTGGGTGCAGGAATAAGTGGAGGGGGGCCATCAGGGGCCCACGAGACAGGGGGCGCGCCCTACTGGAGGGCGCGCCCTCCTCTCTCGTGGCCTGGTGCTTGGCCCTCCTGCAGCGTTTTCAGTGCCTAAAATCCTCAAATATTCCAGAAAAATCATACTAGATTTGCAGGGCATTTGGAGCACTTTTATTTTTGGACTATTTTTTAATGCACGGATAATTCAGAAAATAGACGGATAATACTATTTTTGCTTTATTTATTCTAAAAAAACATAAAGTAAAAAGAGGGTACAGAAGGTTGTGCCTTCTAGTTTCGTCCATCTCGTGATCATCAAAATGAACCCACTAACAAGGTTGATCAAGTCTTGTTAACGAACTCATTCCGAATAACATAGAACCGGAGAAATTTCGAATAACAATAAGTTACCTCAACGGGGATATGAAAATTCTCAACAATAAGAATATCATACTTTTTCTTGACAGTAGGGAGAGGAAATTTAAAACCTCCAAAAATGATAGTTGGAACTTTTTCAATAGAATTGATGCTATGGACTTGAGATTGTTTCCTCGGAAAGTGTACCGTATGCTCATTACCATTAACATGAAAAGTGACATTGCCTTTGTTACAATCAATAACAGCCCCTGCAATATTGAGAAAAGGTCTACCAAGGATAATAGACATACTATCGTCCTCGGGAATATCAAGAATAACAATGTCCGTTAAGATAGTGACGTTTGCAACCACAACAGGCACATCCTCACAAATACCGACAGGTATAGCAGTTGATTTATCAGCCATTTGCAAAGTTATTTCAGTAGGTGTCAACTTATTCAATTCAAGTCTATGATATAAAGAGAGAGGCCTAACACTAACACCGGCTCCAAGATCACATAAAGCAGTTCTAACATAATTTCTTTTAATAGAGCAAGGTATAGTTGGGACACCCGGATCTCCAAGTTTTTTTGGTATTCCACCCTTAAAAGTGTAATTAGAAAGCATGGTGGAAATCTCAGCTTCCGGTATCTTTCTTTTATTTGTGATGATATCCTTCATATACTTAGCATAAGGATTTACTTTAAGCATATCAGTTGAGCGCATACGTAAGAAAATAGGTCTAATCATTTTAGCAAAGCGCTGAAAATCCTCATCATCCTTTGACTTGGATGGTTTAGGAGGAAAGGGCATGGGTTTCTGAACCCATGGTTCTCTTTCTTTATCGTTCTTCCTAGCAACAAAATATCTCTTATCATAACGTTGATTCTTTGATTGTGGGTTATCAAGATCAACAGCAGGTTCAAACTCTACATCATTGTCTTTGCTAGGTTGAGCATCAACATGAACATTATCATTAACATTATCACTAGGTTCATGTTCATCACCTTATTGAGTTTCAGCATCAGAAATAGAAATATTATTGGGATTCTCAGGTGTGTCTACAGTAGGTTCACTAGAAGCATGCAAAGTTCTATCGTTTTTCTTCTTCTTCTTTTTAGAAGAACTAGGTGCCTCTAAATTATTTCTCTAAGAATCTTGCTCGATCCTCTCAGGGTGGCCTTCAGGATACAAAGGTTCCTGAGTCATTCTACCAGTTCTAGTAGCCACTCTAACAACAAAGTCATTTTTATTATTTAATTCATCAAGCAAATCATTTTGAGCTTAAGTACTTGCTCAGCTTGAGTAGCAACCATAGAAGCATATTTGCTAACGCGGTGAAGTTCATCTTAACTCTAGCCAGATTATCACCTACGCGTCCTATCTCGAAAGCATTATTCTTGAACTCTCTACCAACATAAGCATTAAAACTTTCTTGCCTAGCCATAAAGTATCAAATTCATCTAAGCATGGGCTATGAAATTTAGTAGAGGGTATTTCAACTTTATCATATATATAGAGAGAATTTACCTTTACTACCTGTGTCTGGTTATCAAGACAATGTAGTTCTTCAGGCGGTATATTAAGACCATGTATTTCTTCAATAGGTGGTAAATTCTTAACATCTTCGGCTTTAATACCTTTTTCTTTCATTGATTTCTTTGCCTCTTGCATATCTTCACGACTGAGAAATAAAATATAACCTCTCTTCTTGGGAGTGGGTTTAGGAATAGGCTCAGGAGTTGGCTCAATTGGTTCAGGAATTACTTCAGGAACTGGCTCGGGAAGAGTCCAATTATTTTCATTAGTCAACATATTATTCAATAATATTTCAGCTTCCTCGACTGTTCTTTCCCTGAAAACACAACCAGCACAACTATCCAAATAGTCCTTGGAAGCATCGGTTAGTCCATTATAAAAGATATCAAGTATTTCATTTTTCTGAAGAGGATGATCAGGCAAAGCATTAAGTAACCGGAGAAGCCTCCCCCAAGCTTGTGGGAAACTCTCTTATTTGATTTGCACAAAATTATATATTTCCCGCAAGGCAGCTTGTTTCTTATGAGTAGGGAAATATTTAGCAGAGATGTAATAAATCATATCCTGAGGACTACGCACACAACCAGGAGCAAGAGAATTATACCAAGTCTTAGCATCACCCTTTAATGAGAACGGAAATATCTTAAGGATATATAAATAGCGAGACTTCTCATCATGAGTAAACAAGGTGGCTATATCATTCAACTTGGTAAGATGTGCCACAACAGTTTCAGATTCAAGACAATAAAAAGGATCAGATTCAACTAGAGTAATAATATCGGGATCAACAGATAATTCATAATCCTTATCAGTAACACAGATAGGTGAAGTAGCAAACGCAGGATCGGGTTTCATTCTAGCATTAAGAGACTACTGCTTCCATTTAGCTAATAATTTCTTAAGATCATTTCTATCATTGCAAGCAAGGATTTCAGGAGCAACTTTTTCATTCATAACATAACCCTTAGGAACAACAGGTAAAACATAATCATTGGGGGAACCTTCATCATCACTATCATCAATAATAGGTTCTTCAATATTTTCATCCCCCCTAACTCTAGCAAGTTGTTCATCAAGAAATTCACCTAATGGCAAAGTAGTATCACTCACAGAAGTAGTTTCATCATGCATAGCAGAAGTGGTATCATCAATAACATGCGACATATCAGAATTCATAGCAGTAGCAGGTTTAGGTGTAGCAATCCTACTAATAATGGAAGGAGAATCTAGTGTAGAGCTAGATGGCAGTTTCTTACCTCCCCTCGTAGTTGAGGGCAAAATCTTAGTCTTAGCGTCTTTCAAGTTCTTCATAGTGATCAACAGATATAAATCCCAAGGTACTCAGAGAATAGAGCTATGCTCCCCGGCAACGGCGCCAGAAATTGGTCTTGATAACCCACAAGTATAGGGGATCGCAACAGCTTTCGAGGGTAGAGTATTCAACCAAAATTTATTGATTCGACACAAGGGGAGCCAAAGAATATTCTTGAGTATTAGCAGTTGAGTTGTCAATTCAACCACACCTGGATAACTTTGTATCTGCAGCAAAGTGTTTAGTAGCAAAAGTGGTATGATAATAAAGGTAACGGTAGCAAAAGTAAAGATAAATGTTTTGGGTTTTGTAGTAGTTGTAACAAAGAGCAACGGAAAAGTAAATAAGCGAAGAACAATATGTGAGAAGCTCGTAGGCAATGGATCGTTGATGGATAATTATGCCGGATGCGATTCCTCATGCAATAGTTATAACATAGGGTGATATAGAACTAGCTCCAGTTCATGAATGTAATCTAGGCATGTATTCCGTAAATAGTCATACGTGCTTATGGAAAAGAAATTGTATGACATCTTTTGTCCTACCCTCCCGTGGCAGCGGGGTCCTAGCGGAAACTAAGGGATATTAAGGCCTCCTTTTAATAGAGAACCGGAACAAAGCATTAGCACATAGTGAATACATGAACTCCATAAACTACGGTCATCACCGAGAAGTATCCCGATTATTGTCACTTCGGGGTTGTCGGATCATAACACATAATAGGTGACTATATACTTGCAATATAGGATCAAGAACACACATATTATCATGAAAACATAATAGGTTCAGATCTGAAATCATGGCACTCGGGCCCTAGTGACAAGCATTAAGCATAGCAAAGTCATAGCAACATCAATCTCAGAACATAGTGGATACTAGGGATCAAACCCTAACAAAACTAACTTGATTACATGGCAAATCTCATCCAACCCATCACCGTCCAGCAAGCCTATGTTGGAATTACTCACGCACGGCGGTGAGCATCATGAAATTGGTGATGGAGGATGGTTGATGATGACGACGGCGATGAATCCCCTTCTCCGGAGCCCTGAACGGACTCCAAATCAGCCCTCCCGAGAGAGATTAGGGCTTGGCGGCGGATCTGTGTCATGAAACATGATGAAACTTTCTGTCTGATTTTTTTCTCCCCGAAACGGAATATATGGAGTTGGAGTTGAGGTCGGAGGAGGAGCAGGGGGCCCACGAGATAGGGGGCGCGCCCTAGGGGGGCGCCCCCTGTCTCGTGGACAGGCCCTGGGCCCCCTGATGTATTTCTTTCGCCCAATAATTCTTATAAATTCCAAAAAGTGCCTCCGTTGATTTCCAGGTCATTCCGAGAACTTTTCTTTTCTACACATAAAAAAACATCATGGTAGTTCTACTGAAAACAGCGTCAGTCCGGGTTAGTTTCATTCAAATCATGCAAGTTAGTGTCCAAAACAAGGGCAAAAGTGTTTGGAAAAGTAGATACGTTGGAGACGTATCAGCTACATGGCCGGCAGGTAGGGGAAAATCTCCCTGGCTGCTCCTCCCTCTGGCACCGCCCCTCATTCTCATGGTCTCCAGCAGTTGCTCCACTGTGGTCCATCCAACGCACTACTCCGGCGGGTGCCGCACAACTACGGCTAATGCCACACTGCAGCAGAAGGCACCTTATTCCCCCTCCCCTCCTCCCAGGCCATGGCCTTGAGGTGCTGTTGAAGGATGAGCTCATCCAACAAGGTGAGGATCTCCTCTGATTTTTTGCCAAATTTTCATTCTGATCCACTATACGATGAATTGCTATGAGCTGCTTCTGTTGCTGCTATATGATGCATTGCTATGAGCTGCTCCTGCTGCTGCTATATGATGAATTGCTATGAGCTGCTGCTGCTATATGATGAATTGCTATGAGCTGCTGCTGCTATATGATGAGTTGCTATAAGCTGCTCCTGCTGCTCCTGTATGATGAATTGCTATGAGCTCCTCCCGCTGCTGCTATATGATGAATTGCTATGAGCTGCTCCTGCTGCTGCTATATGATGAATTGCTATGATCTGCTGCTGGTATATGATTAATTGCACACTGCTGCTCCTGCTGCTGTATGATGAGTTGCTATGAGCTGCTGCTGCTGCTATATGATGCTTTCAGGTGGTGCTGCTATATGATAATAACCAGCCACTTGTACCATCGAATTTCAATAAATAATTGTTCTTCATTTAAATGTGGGTCATGCGTTCTTCGTTTAAATTAGGCAATGGGATCTCTATGGAAGACATTGACCAAAGTAGATTGTGCCAAGTAGATGGTATCTTTGTATTTGCATTTTGAACATATAGTGATTGTATGTTTTCCTATCATATTAATTACTGCACTGGGTTCAATTTGTGATGCTTGCAAGTCAAATTATTTTTCATATGGGCGGCAAAATGAAAAAAAATAATGCAATCTAGACTTTTCACTGATCGTACCAAAGATAAGCTGAAAAGGAAGGCAATGAAAAGAACTGGTTGGCTTATTACCTGGAGCTTATATTCACAGGTGCTTATTTTCTTAGGATAACTCGTAATAACTGTCCCTAAGAAACTTGGCCAATAGAACTGACATACAAATAACATGTCACGATGATTGGAATGGAGGAGTGACCTACCATAGCACACTGTATAGGCTCACCACTGCCTCTCCTTTTTTGCGATGTTCCATGAAATTGCCACATACATCTTGTACTTTTTCATTGTGTAACCCTATCTGCAAGTTGACACGGCTAATTTCAGACATCTCTACATGATAATACATTGCATATCCCTTGCGCATATTTAAACCACCTATTAATGATTGTGTGCGTAGCATAAACTAGCCATGACTCACTGTGCTGGACTAGATGGCACTCTAAGGGTGCCTAATGTAGTGCACTGGAATTCCTACATGCCACCTACGATTCTGTGTAATGTACTGCCTCTGTTCCTAAATATATATCTTTGTAGAGATTCCAGTATGTACCACATACAGATGTATATATATGCATTTTCGAGTGTAGATTCACTCATTTTGCTCGGTATGTAGCCTATAGTGGAATCTCTAGAAAGACTTATATTTAGGAACGGAGGTACGAGGTAGTATCATGTATGATATCTACATATCTAATTTAGCAGCCAGTAGTAGAAATCATTGTCTGCACAAAGGGATTACTGGTCGAAAATCCTAGCAAACCATGCTGGCAAGCACACAACAATACAAGAGAGAGAGAGACGCACTTACAAGATCATAGCAATGCCTCAGTCCAGGATCTTGGTTGGCCAAGCTGTTAGATCCAGAAGAAACATCGTCCTTGTAGTTTTTGCCAGCTGCATAAAGGTAACAGCGACCTGTTAGTATATTTGAAGTACATCGGGCAAGTGATGCTGGACAGGTTTAAAGGTGACAAGTACCTAGGCCGTGGCGCGTGGTTGGCATCTTGCCAGACGGTGGGAATCTGGTTACAAACGTCAAGGGTGATGACGCTGCGCTGGCTGTCGGGGTCCGGTAAAGAGATCTAGAACCGTCGAGTAGGGTGTTTGTGGAGCGGCTCGGGTAGGGTGGACTATGGTGTGGGCGAAGCGGATCTGCGGCCGTGGACGAGGGCGTCGGTGAAGCTGCTCCGGTAGTTGGGTTAAGGATGGTGTCGACAATGCGGATCTACGGCCGTGGACGGGGTGTCAGAAGCTGCTCCGGTAGGTTGGATGAGGGTGCGACGAAGTGGATCTGTGGCTGTGGACTTGTGAGTTGGCAAAGCGGCCCCGGTAGGGTTGAGAATGGTATAGGCGAAGCTACTCCAGTAGGGTTGACGATGGTGTCGGCGAAGCGGCTCCGGTAGGGTTGAGGAAGGTGTCGGCGAAGAGGACCAGAGGCCGTCGATGGGGCGGCTCCGGGGTGGATGTGTACGAAGCGTCTCCGGTGGGGAGTACGAATGAGCCTCTGCAGATGCACTGCGGTTGACGAGAGTACCGGCGAAGCAGATCCGGTGCCGTGGACAAGGCCGGGACTGAATGGGTTGTGGTACAGTGGTGGATGAGCAGTCTACTTGTTTCTAGTGGAGGTGGGAGGGTAGATGCGGTCGCAGAAGCAGATCCGGCGAGGTGGACGCCGCTGGCAGTGAATGGGCTCTGGTACACCGGTGGATGAGCAGTCTAGGGTTTCGAGAGGAGAGGCGAGAAGGCCGATGAAATCTGGACGTCGTGATGTAAGATGCTCTGGTGTTGTGGAGTTAGTCGTTTTTGCGGGAGGGGAGAGGAAATGGGGGTGCCATGTGGTGGGGGGAACCGGAAGTTACAAAAGCAGCCCCGACCTATTATGTAGATGAGGGCGGTATTGTTACTGTTGTTCTCCGTGCAACAAGGACAAAAGGGGAATTTCACATGCTATAGACTAGGTGGCGGAAATTTTAGAAGGAGGCAGGAGATTTTGCCGCCCGTGGGATCGTTCGTATCCAGTTTCAACTAATATTGGACCGTGCTAGCGGGAAGGTCATCTTGAGGCGTATGCGGGGGCATGCGTCGTGATTAATAACTGGTGTGAAGTCCACCCCAGAAAAAAGACAATAACTCGGGATGATGCGCCGATAACTTGGACGTTCACACGGGTGTGGCCAATCGCATGGTTGTAGAGGCACGTTCACAAAAAAAGGGATCAAACGCTCAGCCTATGTATTTCTCGTGTAAATAGATAATTTAGTGCCATTGGTTATTTACTTTAAACATAATGCATTGATGTGTTATTGTAGAGGTACACAAAAGGAAATGGATATTGTAGTCCCACAAAAGGAATGGATATTGTAGTCCGCTACTTAAAAGTGTTACCTCATATGATTACATAGCCTCCATTTCATAAATTGCGTATCCATTGAATTCATATATGAATATTACATATATTACTTCATAATAGAACCTTAAATCATCCAAGACTAATGAATTTGAATGCAAGAGTAACAATGGTGCATGTACATGATAGCTAGATTGGTTGTTTGAAGAAACATCACTGTAACTTTGGCATGCACAATTGAAAAGGTTTATTTAGATAAAAAATGTGATATGTGAGTGTCCAATCTTTATAGCGTTGAATCGATATTGTACCTTTGGCCACGATATGAAGTAGATACTGATTTATGTTCAAGCGATGCACGTCAATGATCACTAGATAGTGATGATACGTGAATGAATTGTGCAATCTGTCTCACACGCATACATATCTCATTTCCCCGTGGGCATCCGAATAACACATGTGCACTTCATGTATTTATCTCCCTTCGTCAAGGTTAGAATTCTTCTTTCTACCCCGTCCTACAACTCTCTCACACAGAAACACGCATGCTCTCTCTGTCGAACATGTCCACCCCTTTAATTCCGCCCACCCACAACCACTAATGTCTCAAAGGATAATTATGTCTCTCACACATATGCCTAAGGTTAACTCGAGTTCCAGAACCATATGAATACATACAATGGGATTCCAGCAGAGCACCTTTTGTTTTGAGATCTCGTTCTCTCTCTCTCTATCTCTCTCTCTCTCTCTCACATGCGTAGACATTGTTTATCGCTTCATTTTTTCCGGCACTTGCATGCACACCGTTTGTTTATCTCCGTGATGCTTTAAGTATGCCTCGCACACATCCTATCTACTTATCCCTTAATATAGATATGTGTCACACAAACTCATTCTCCCTACTAGCAAGATTCCCATGCGTTGCATGGAACATCAAGATGCATTTGTATGATTAGTTTATCTTGTGGGAGAAAAAGATGAACGAGGGTGTAACATCCCAAATTTTCAATTTGGATGTTATACATAGGTCATCATATGCATATCAAACTTATTATTTGCATTTTGGTTTTGATCCTAGAAATTTTAAGCAACTCAATGACCCACATAGAGAGTTGGGGATTTCATTATTTTCATATTTGAATTTTCTTAGATTTGAAAATAGGATCATTTTGGTTTTAATATTTTTCTCTCCGAATATTTCAAATACCAAAATAAAAGAGAGAAGATAATATGACTTCTTCAAAAAGAGAGAAATACTGGAGGAAAATTTTTAAAATCAAATAAATATTTTATTTGGATTTGATTCAAATTTTATTTGAATTAGAAAAATAAGCATTTTTCAAAATTGCATTTTAGGCCGAAAAATGTTCACTTTTTTCTAAATATTTATTTAGACGGTGAAAATAGTTTTTGGCATTTTTAGAATTCTTTCTATATTTTATTAGGATTTTTCTTTTTCGGCGGATTTTTTTTTAAAGAAAGTTCCCGCCCAACAGGGCCGAAGGCCTAGCTGAGCAAGCCGGCCCGCCCACGCCACCACCTCCCCACACCGCGCCGCCGGCGGACTCCACAAGGAGTCCGGCTCGGACTCCGCCGCCGCCGCCCCTTCCCCAAGCCAAAGTCCCCCTCAGGCCTTTATATACCCCGCGGCCGCCGCCACCTCTCCTCCACCCAGCCCCGCCGCCACAGCCACCTCTCCTCCACCCAGCCTCGCCGCCACAGCCCGCACCCACCAGCCAGCCACGCTAACGCTGCCGCCGCCGCCAGATCTCGTTGCCTCCGCCGCCGGTTTGTTTTGAGGAACCAGTAAAAACCGCCCCCTTTTTTCGGTTTAGATCAAGATCGGTTTTATTTTTTTATTGTTAGGGTTTTCTCGGTTTTCTCGGCTTTTTCGATCGGCTCTGTTTAGCGAACGTTCGCTCGGATGCCTCTGTTCACGAATGCGTTCGTTCGTTTGTCTCTGATAACGAACGTTCGTTCATTAGTCTTTTCTTTTTATTTTATTTTTCGGCCGGGGACCTTCGGCGATTATTTTTATCGCAGATTAGCCCCTGATCTTCAAACCCCCGCAACTTTTCAACCGTTCGTCCAAATAGAGTGAAACCAATGCTAAAATCTTCGTCTCGAACCCCTCTTTCCAGTTAATCACATTGAACATGATTTTGACAATTTAAAATTAGGTTTCAAGCAGTTTTGATTTCGAATTTCTTTTCATCGTAGTTTGAGTTTCGTAGCTCCGATTTGATTGATTCTTTTTGCAAATCGAAGCTCTTCAGTTGAACTTTCAGTTTGGACTTTCTCATCTGAGTTTTACCCTTGCATCTATGCTTGAGTGCTTATGTATGCTATTGTTTGTTTGCGATAGAATTTTCGGAGTGCGAAGCGTGCTACTAGGAATCTCTAGGGTTTGCAGATCGTCAGCAAGGCAAGTAACACTTTGATCATACCCCTTTATTACCCAGTTTTTGTGCATTAGTCCAATCCTCAAACATTGCATGAGTAGGAGTTGTTAACATGTGGGTTTTGGGAATGTATATGATGAGGTAGAACCTATTGCCCTTCATATCAAAACCCTGTGAGTTACTTCTACGTTATGCTTATACTGCTATACTATGCTCGTAGATGTGGATTGGTTGAGTGTATCCATGGCAGATGTGAGAGTTGTAAATTAATGGTTAACTTAAGGTGGCTACTTTAATACACATCTGGGTGGATTGGTTGAGGCACCCTGGAGCACCCGGTGGTTGTCCGGGCACCTGGAGCAATCCAGCGTTGTCCTGGGAGATCCCGGAGTACCCGTGTGATCATCCTATGGTTCGCCACCTAGGATAAAAGGGATCATAAGATTATTCATGCTAGAAACTTCCGTGTGTAGCCACAAGCCATTATGGGCTCTGGCATGGTTGAGTAAGTTGTGGGAAACCTTTCCATGATGGGCTAGCAGATGTAGGGGATTGTAGGTGTACCGACCTATCTATCGGTTAAGGGGACCTCTTCGGAAAGACTGTGTCTCGGTCATCCATTTCTCAAACATCATGAAGTGCGGAAATACAACGGAGGAGATCGATTCTTGTGGGGAAAAGTGCGCAAACCTCTGCAGAGTGTACAAACTAATCATGGTTAGCCATGTCCCCGGTTATGGACATCTTGAGTATCTGGTACTTGAATTATTGATTTGATCTCATCACTCTTTTAATTAATTTGTTGGGTTATTAATACTGTTTAATTGTGATTGAGTTGGAGGAACCTTCTCAATGTTTATCAACAAACTTTGTAGTTAAGTAAAATATATTCCTTTGTTGTAGGGAATAATTGGCTTTTCGCAAAAACATGATAACCGTAGAGCCTCCACCTGCCATATATGCATGTAGTGTTAGCTTGTATCTTGTTCATTGCCCTATAGTGTTATTTTGCCAGCATATTCCATGTGCTGGCCCATTTCGGGCTGCAACGTATTATGTTGCAGACTTTTCAGACGAAAAGTAAGGTGCGCTAGGTCGCTCTCGTGCACTCAGCTATGCCGATGGAGTTGATGGACTCATTTACCTTGATGCTTCCGTAGTTATCTTATTTAGATGGCCTTAAGCCATACTATTGTAATAAGTTCTCTTTTGAGACATTCAATGTAATAAGTGTGTGATTAAACTCTGTTATAAATCCTTCAAGTACTGTGTGTGTCAGCATTACCAATCCAGGGATGACACTTATGCACAGAGATTTGACCGTTAGAGGTCGGATCGCTTCAAGATGGTATTAGAGCACATGCTGATTGTAGGACGCGACCACTAATATAAGCCATATGTCACTCTTCTCTACTCATTTCTGACTCCTCTCCCTTTTCCACTCTATAGATGCTGGACCCAAGGAACAAGTTTGCTCAACCGGATGAAGACACGCCTTTTGGACGACACTTGAAGGAAGTCACTAGGTACCTGAACATCGGAATACCAAGCTTCACTGGGACCTACACCGCCACTTTACCAGAAGAGGAGCGTTGGATGATTCGAGTTCATGTTCCAGGAAGGACATTCACGCCAGTTACTGAGCCCATAGAGTTTTCTTTTGATGCACCAACCTAGAGTCTGGGAAAGAGCATGGAAGCCCACATCGCCATGGGACGCATCGGAGAAGTTTACCACAAGGATCTTAAGGACACCATCTACCAGATATGTGGGCACCGAGATGAGAAATGGGAGATGATCAACACCAGGAGGGACAAGTCCATTGCAGCTTTCATCCAGGAGTTAAACCAGCACATTCGTCGCCAGGAGAACTAAATGTGTGCAAGTATGATAGATCTGAATAAGGTGATGACTAGGAACATGGAGCTTGAAGAGGAACTCAAGTCTACACGCGACGGATATGAGGAGGAAATCGCAGTGCTACTAGAAAAGAATAAAGACCTGACGAGGAAGCTAGGAGTATTCATGGGAGACCCCGCGCTAGGAGGAGATGACGACCATCCCGAGGACTACATCATCATCGACGACACCAACTCCGACCCCGACAGTAGTGACGATGATTACGAAGATGAAGCTGGAGCAGATATCATGGAGTCTTCCACCGATCAAAATTTCTAGATGACCACCATACTATCAGTAGTATTTCCCCCATGTATATAGTAGTAGTCTGAGTATTTTGTAATGGTAGCTAGATCGATTGTATGCCCTACTTTGAATTCACTGGTGTGATATGAATGTGTTTGTCTCATGTGCATATGGGTAGTGTTTTCTCTTAGACCTCTTTCTATTCTAATCTCTTCCCTCTAAACCCATCAGATGCCTCCGAGACGTGACCCTGGATTTTTCTTCCCACCGGAGCTCACTCAGTTGATCCAACAGCAGAATGCCTGGATGAAGTTGCTAGTCAAGAACCAAGGCAGCAACAACAACAACAACCCACCGCCACCATCTCCAGCTGACAACTTAGCTTGTTTTCTGAGGTTGAATCCGCCGGTGTTTTCTAGTAGTACCGAGCCGATTGTTGCTGATGACTGGCTACGCATGATTGGAAGGGAGTTGACCACCGCAGGTTGCACAGATGCTGAGAAGGTGTGTTTTGCCGCACACCAACTGGATGGACCCATAGCCTCATGGTGGGAGAATTACACAACCACTTTCCCCATAGCCAATGTCACTTGGGATCAGTTTCAGCAAGCGTTCTGCACTGCACATGTCCCCACTGAAGCTATGAGCATGAAGAAGCATGAGTTTCGCAACTTACGCCAGGGAAATTGTACCGTGGGGCAGTACGTGGATGAGTTCAGTAAGTTAGCTCGCTATGCCCCGGATGATGTGTCCACAGACGCCGCAAAGAAGGAGAAGTTTATGGAAGGGCTGAATGATGAGCTGAGCATGCAGTTGATGGTGGAAACATTTGCTAACTACTAGGAGTTGGTAGACAGGGCTCTTATGATTGAAGGGAAGCAGCAGCAAATAGAGGGCCGCAAAAGGAAATATGGACAAGGGAAGTACAATTCAGGAGCTCAGCAAAGACCTCGTTTTACCCCCAACTCGAGAGGACACACCCACCACAATCATGGAGGCCACACTCACAATGGAGGAAGTTCGCATAATCATAATGGCCCCAAGAATGGGAATGGGAATGGAGGAAGCAGCAGCCAGAACTGTTCCAACCCAGCAACACCCGCCAAGAAGGATCTAAGTCACATTACTTGTTTCAAGTGCGGGAAGACTGGACACTATCCCACCGAGTGTTCTGAAGCAAAGAATGGAAATGGCAATGGAAGCTCTGGGAAGAAGCCCAACCCTTTCAACAGGGGACAGGTGAACCACGTTAACATGGAGGAGGTTGAAGAGCAGCCAGATGCAGTTATAGGTAAGTTTTTGGTTAAGTCATTTACTGCAATCGTTCTTTTTGATAGTGGTGCATCGCATTCATACATATCAAGGGGATTTGTGGATAAGTATAAGTTTCCCACCAAAGTTCTTAAGACACCTATGTTAGTAAGCTCGCCAGGAGCGGAATATATGGCAACAAAGGATGTTTTCAGATGCCATTGACCATAGGTAGGCATGTTTTCCCCTCAGACCTAATAGTTCTGGAGTCACAAGGATTGGATGTGATACTGGGCATGAATTGGCTATTGATGTATGGGGGAAACATCGACTGCTCCAGTAAGCCAATTCTGCTCACCACCCCGGAGGGAAAAAGGATTAAGTATGTATCCAGGCATGCGCCAAGGAGGACCCAAGTAAATTCCCTCTCGGGAGTTGTTCCGGAGGAAGTGCCTGTAGTGAAGGATTACCCGGATGTATTTCCAGAGGAACTACCAGGCATGCCGCCAGATTGGGACATAGAATTTTTGATAGAGTTGTTGCCAGGCACTGGACCAATATCAAAGAGGCCATACCGGACGCCCGCAAATGATCTGGAGGAAATTAAGAAGCAGATTAAGGAGTTATTGGAAAAAGGTTACATTCGACCAAGTTCATCACCGTGGGGAGCCCTAGTGCTCTTGGTTGAGAAGAAGGATGGATCTTTGAGAATGGTTGTTGATTATCGTGCATTAAATGAAGTGATGATCAAGAACAAGTACCCACTACTGACGATCAATGATTTGTTTGACCACCTGCAAGGAGCTAAAGTATTTTCCAAGATCGATCTGCGATCAGGATACCACCAGCTGGAGATTGAAGAATAGGATATACCTAAGACAACTTTTACCACAAGGTACGGGCTATATGAGTATACAGTTATGTCATTTGGATTGACCAATGCCCCTGCCTATTTCATGAGTAGGATGAATAAGGTGTTCATGGAGTTCTTGGATAAGTTTGTTGTGGTGTTCATTGATGATATTTTGGTGTAATCGAAGAATGAAGAGGAGCACAAGGAGCATTTGCGCTTAGTTCTCGAGAAGCTCAGGAAACATCAGTTATATGCCAATTTCAGCAAGTGTGAGTTTTGGTTGAAGGAAGTTGGATTCCTCGGACATGTTATATCAGGAGAAGGTATAGCAGTAGACCCTACCAAGGTTCAGTCAGTCACTGAGAGGTTGGCACCCACCTCAGTTGGAGAGATCCGCAGTTTTCTAGGACTCGTGGGATATTACCGGATATTCATTGAGAATTTTTCCCAAGATTGCGAAGCCCATGATGGAGTTATTGAAGAAGGACACTAAGTTTAAATGGATAGATGAATGTGAGACAAGTTTTTAGGAGTTGAAGAAACGTTTGGTTACAACCCCAGTGCTGATTCTGCCGGATATACGCAAGGATTTCCAAGTGTATTGTGACGCTTCTCGCTTAGGACTTGGAGGAGTACTTATGCAGGACAGAAGAGTTGTTTCATATGCCTCATGTCAGCTTCGACAGCATGAGTTGAATTATTCCACACATGATTTGGAGTTAGCAGCCGTAGTGCATGCGCTCAAGACCTGGAGACATTTTCTTATTGGAAACTGTTGTGATGTGTACATGGATCACAAGAGTTTGAAGTACATTTTAACGAAGAAGGAGCTAAATCTCAGGCAAAGGAGATGGTTGGAGCTTATAAAGGATTATGATATGAAGTTGCATTATCATCCAGGAAAGGCCAATGTCGTAGAAGACGCTTTGAGCCGGAAGAGTTATGTCAATACCCTCATAAGCGGAGGATTACCAAAAGAGTTGGTTGACGATCTCAAGGAACTTCATTTGGAGATAGTTCCAAGAGGTTTAGTTGCAGCAATGGAGGTTCAGTCAACATTATTGGGAAAGATTAGAGAATCTCAGAAGGATGACAAGGAAATCGCTGAGATAAAGGAGAAGATGAGTAAAGGAAAAGCCAAAGGTTATCGTGAGTATGAGCACGAAACTTTATGGTTTGAGGACCGCGTTTATGTACCCAATAATGTAGAGATCAGGAAGTTAATACTTCAGGAAGCTCATGACTCGCATACTCGATACACCCCGGAAACACCAAGATGTATTTAGATTTGAAGGAGCATTTCTGGTGGACATGTATGAAGAAGGATATTGCCGAGTATGTAGCCGTATGTGATGTATGTCCGAGAGTGAAGGCAGAACATCAGAAACCAACAGGATTACTGCAGCCTATGCCGATACCCGAAAGGAAGTGGGACAAGCTTGGCATGGATTTCATCACCGGATTACCCAGGACCCGAGATTTGTAGGACCATACCGAGTTTTGGAACGTATGGGAGGAGTAGCCTACCAGTTGGAGTTACCCGAAGGATTGTGAGGAGTTCATGATGTGTTTCACGTTTCC
Source organism: Aegilops longissima (assembly GCA_021605205.1). Lineage (NCBI taxonomy): Eukaryota > Viridiplantae > Streptophyta > Magnoliopsida > Poales > Poaceae > Aegilops > Aegilops longissima. The sequence goes on from CM038681.1 coordinate 281,765,356, forward strand.
CAGTTGAAGAAATGCCATGCAGAGATGGCCGATATTCCTCTGAGAGATACAGTGCCCCTGGAAGCAATTCAGTTGGACAGTGACCTAACCTACGAGGAAAAACCTGTCAAGATTCTCGTGTTTGCCAGCCGAGTTACACGCAGCAAGGTTATCAAGTTTTGCAAAGTTAAGTGGAGCCACCATACTGAGGATGAAGCCACCTGGGAACGAGAGCAAGACCTACGGAAAGACCACCCACACCTATTTTCTAGCCAACCCGAATCTCGAGGCGAGATTCATCTTAAGGGGGTAGGTTTGTAACATCCCAAATTTTCAATTTGGATGTTATACATAGGTCATCATATGCATATCATATTTTTTATTTGCATTTTGGTTTTGATACTAGAGATCTTAAGCAACTCAAGGACCCACGGAGAGAGTTTGGGATTTCATTATTTTCATATTTGAATTTTCTCAGATTTGAAAATAGGATCATTTTGGTTTTAATATTTTTCTCTCCGAATATTTCAACTACCAAAATAAAAGAGAGAAGATAATATGACTTCTTCCAAAAGAGAGAAATACTACAAGAAACATTTTAAAATCAAATAAATATTTTACTTAGATTTTATTAGAGACTTTATTTGAATTAGAAAAATATGCATTTTTAAAAATTGCATTTTTAGGCTAGAAAAATGTTCACTTTGTTCTAAATATTTTATTTAGACGGCGAAAATTGTTTTTGGCATTTTTAGAATATTTTCATATTTCATTAAGATTTTTGTTTTTTGGCGGATTTTTTTTAAGTTCTCGCCCGCTAGGCTGAAGGCCCAGCCGAGCAGGCCGGCCCGCCCGCGCCACCACCTCCCCGCGTCGTGCCGCCGGTGGACTCCACCAGGAGTCCGGCTCGGACTCCACCGCCGCCGCCCCTTCCCCAAGCCAAAGCCCCCCCGAGGCCTTTATATACCCCGCCGCCGCCACCACCTCTACTCCACCTAGCCCCACCGCCGCAGCCCACACCACACCTGGCCACGCCGCCGCCACCACCGCCCCACGCCCAGACTAATCCGACCGCCACTGCAGCCTCGCCGCCTCGCCGTTGCCGTGCCGTCGCCAGATCTTGTTGCCGCTGGCGCCGATTTGTTTTGAGGAACAGGTAAAAACCGTCACCATTTTTTCGGTTTAGATCTAGACCAGCTTTATTTTTTTAGGGTTAGGGTTTTCTCGGTTTTTTCGATCGGCTCTGTTTAGCGAACGTTCGCCCGAATGCCTCTGTTCGCGAACATGTTCGTTCGTTTGTCTCTGATAACGAACGTTTGTTCGTTAGTCTTTTCTTTTTATTTTATTTCTCGGCCAGGGACCTATCCGCGATTATTTTATCGCAGATTAGCCCGTGATCTTCAAACCCCGCAATTTTTCAATCGTTCGTCCAAATCCAGAGAAACCAATGCCAAAATCTTTGTCTCGAACTCCTCTTTCCAGTTAATCAACTTGAACATGATTTTTACAATTTAAAATTTGGTTTCAAGTAGTTTTGGTTTTGAATTTCTTTTGATCTTAGTTTGTGTTTCGTAGCTCCGATTTTATTGATTCTTTTTGCAAATCGAAGCTCTTCAGTTGAACTCTCAGTTTGGACATTCTCATATGAGTTTTACCCTTGCACCTATGCTTGAGTGCTTATGTATGCTATTGTTTATTTGCGACAGAATTTCCGGAGTGGGAAGCGTGCTACTACGAGTCTGTAGGGTTTGCAGACCGTCAGCAAGGCAAGTAACACTTTGATCATACCCCTTTATTACCCAGTTTTATGCATTAGTCCAATCCTCAAACATTGCATGAGTAGGATTTGTTAACATGTGGCTTTTGGGAATGTAGATGATGAGGTAGAACCTATTGCCTTTTGTATCAAAACCCTGGGAGTTACTTCTACGTTATGCTTATACTGCTATGCTATGCTCGTAGACGTGGATTGGTTGAGTGTATCCATGACAGATGTGAGAGTTGTTAATTAATGGTTAACTTAAGGTGGATACTTCAATACACATCTCAGTGGATTGGTTGGGGCACCCTGGAGCACCCAGTGGTTGTCTGGGCACCTGAATTAGTGCAGCGTTGTCCTGGGATATCCCAAAGTACCCGTGTGATCATACTATGGTTCGCCACCCAGGCTCAAAGGGATCATAAGATTATTCATGCTAGAAACTTCTGTGTACAGCCGTGTCCCTGGTTATGGACATCTTGAGTATCTGGTACTTGAATTATTGATTTGATCTCATCACTCTTTTAATTAACTTGTTGGGTTATTAATAATGTTTAATTGAGATTGAGTTGGAGGAACCTTCTCAATGTTTATCAACAAACTTGGTAGTTAAATAAAATATATTCCTTTGTTGTAGGGAAAAATTGGCTTTTCGCAAAAACATGATAACCATAGAGACTCCACCTGCCATATATGCATGTAGTGTTAGCTTGTATCTTGTTCATTGCCCTACAGTGTTATTTTGCAGCATATTCCATGTGCTGACCCGTTTCGGGCTGCAACGTATTATGTTGCAGACTTTTCAGACAAAGAGTAAGGTGCGCTAGGTCATTGTCGTGCACTCAGCTATGACGATGTAGTTGATGGACTCATTTACCTTCGATGCTTCCGCAGTTATCTTATTTAGATGGCCTGAAGCCATATTATTGTAATAAGTTCTCTTTTGAGACATTCGATGTAATAAGTGTGTGATTGCACTCTGTTATAAATCCTTCATGTACTGTGTGTGTCAGCATTACCGATCCAGGGATGACACTTATGCACAGAGATTTGACCGTCTCAGGTCGGATCGCTATAGAGGGAATGCCTTATTTGCAAATGTGGAGAGGGGTTTGGGTATCTTTTTGCAAAATTGCCATAGTTTCCTTCCTATCCGTCAGATATAAATTGGATGGCCGATATTGCAGGATGGCAGGAACACCATCATCACCAACTCTGATTTTTATAAGAGTAGAGATATGTAAGTGTCACTGCCCCCCACCCACCCACCCCCACACACACACTTCCCGAGACCGAAGGAGTAGGGTGACACCTCAATCTTAATACTAATCTATCGACTGGCTTCTCTCTCAAACACACACACACACACTACCAGACACCGAAGGAGTAGGGTGGCACCTCGATCCTGATAGTAATCTATCTACTCCTCTTTCAAACACACACAGATAGACACACACACACACTCGCTAGTTGTGCCTCTATGCCTACCGCGCACACTCTCGATACGTCTTTCTCTCCCTCCCCTTCCCCACCCCACAACCCCAACAATGACAGCAGAAGGGTGACAACTTCATCTGATCTTAATCTGTCAATCGGTTCCTCTCTCAAACATTGTGTCTCTGTGCCTCGATCAAACACACGAGATACATCTTTTCCTCCATACCCCACTCGATATGTAGACTTCTCGCGTGCGCACAACTGTAGTGACGATGACGCTGAACCCAACGTGCCTTGTTTTCACTGGCCTCATGTGATAGTTTTCACCCTGTTTTCTGTTAATTAGCAAGACAACCTTTTCTTTGTTACTACTAGTGAATCTAAAATCATTCGGGGGAGGCATATAATATATCACTTCAACCCAATTATCGCAGTAACTATTTAAAAAGAAACTAGCTAGATGCCCGTGCGTTGCACGGAACATCAAGATGCATTTGTATGAGTAGTTTATCTTGTGAGAGACTAGCAAGATGTCCATGCGTTATACGGAACATCAAGATGCATTTATATGAGTAGTTTATCTTGTGAGAGAAAAGGATGAACGAGGGAAGGCCCTATTTGCAAATGTGGAGTGGGGTGTGGGTATCTTTTTGCAAAATTGCCATAGTTTCCTTCCTATCCGTCAGATATAAATCGGACGGCCTATATTGCAGTATGGCAAGCAAACCATGATTGCCAACTCTGTTCTTTTCTCTAACTCCTATAAAAGATGATGGTGTGTCTGCCATCCATCATTTTTGACCATCAGATCTGCATCTAACGATTATGATGTAAGTCGTGGCATTTCTGCAACAAGACCCCACTTCTCTGCTCCAATTTACAGAAACCCCTTAGTATCTTGAAACCAACCACATCCCTCCCCACCTCATCAAAACAGCCACAAGTAATATATTTTGAGTGAAACCTAATACGAGTATATTTTTAGTGATATATATACCAAACTAGAGTGTTTTTCTTTTAAGTTTGTGAACATGTATTATTCTATTTTGGATCCGTTGCAACGCACGGGCACATTGCTAGTAAGAGTAGAGAAAAGGATCAACGAGGGAAGGCCTCGTTTGCAAACGTGGAGAGGGGTGTGGGTATCTTTTTGCAAATTTGTGATAGTTTCCTTCCTATCTGTTAGATATAAATCCGATGGACTATATTGCAGGATGGCATGCACATCATTATCACCAACTCTGTTTTCTACTCCCTCCATTCCTAAATATTTGTCTTTTTAGAGATTTCAACAAGTGACTACATACAATGCAAAATGAGTGCATCTACACTCTAAAATATGTCTACATACACATCCGTATGTGGTACTCCATTTGAAATCTGAAAAAGAAAAATATTTAGGAACAGGTGGAGTATAAGAGTAGACATGGAGATATATCTCCAGCATGGTCTACAACAAAAATGTGCTGGACTGGTCAGTGCCGGATGCTCGCAACGTGATGACCTGAGTTTGAATTCTGTCATTAACTTTAGGTTTTATATTATATATTACTTATTTAATATGTACATCTTTCGCTACTGTACTGACAGTGGAACCCACAAAGTACTTAGAATACAAGATTAAGGATGGACCAGTTTCTTTTTAATTTTCAGCACGAAGCTGTAGCCACCTTGCAAGTCACGTGTACACTGTACATGCAATTAACTTTTTAAAGAGGTAGAATCATACACGCAATTAACTCAAATGGATTGAATGTGACTCTATTATTTCCAGCATAAGAGCATCTCCAACGGCAGCCGGCAAATTTCCTCCCGCTTCCTTCCGCGGAGGACGACATCAAACGCCAGCGGCATACATTTTCACAACTCTAACCAACCAGATGAAATTCATGCAAACATGGACTGTTTCCATATAATAAGCATGCAGGATTTCGTATAAAAAACCGGATCTTCATATAAACATGATGGATTTCATTACATTTACATGAACTAAGCGGTGCTAATCCGGCTCTCTTGGTATAATTAATACACCCTTCGTCCGGAAATACTTGTCCTAGAAATGGATGTATCTAGACTTATTTTAGTTATCGACACATCCAATTTATCCATTCTTAGAACAAATATTTCCCGCCAGTAGGAGAGGGAGTACATAATCTAAATGGCCGCTCGCGGATCCCATTGTCTTCCTCATGTCCGGCAGACACTTGCGGGGTGGACGAAGGTCCTTGTAAGAGATGAAGCAGCAAAGAAACCACCTGAATGCGCAGTCGTCGCCTCGGCGGTGGCCTTCATGGGACCCAAGTGGCGGCAGCCTCCCGTGTTCTACTTCTCCTCGATGATGGCGGCGGACACGGAGAAGCTGGCCACCGACTCATTGCTCTCCACACACCCGGCTTCTGCCTTTGCCTGCATGGCGCGGCCACAGGCACGGGAGGCGCGCCCACAGACACGGGAGGCGCGGCCACTTCAAACACTGGTGGCGCGGTACGATGCGGCAGCGACTACACCCATACCGGCATGCTCGCCGCCGTGCTGGCGTGGAGCAACTCGCCACTCCTCATCGAGCTGAACTGGAGCGGCGATTTGCTGAACCATGCGCCAGATTGGGGCGGCAACTGGCTCCGTCGGGCCAAGCGAGGTTGATGAAGCACCGAGGGGCCTTGCCCGTATCCGGAGGGCTCGGCGGGCCACCCAGCCGGGTAGTATGCCGAAGAATGGCTCCTGGGAAGCCATCGGAAGAGTGGAGAAAATGGTGGAGGAGATGGGGGAGTGGCAGAGGGGGTGCAATTCTTGCCTGTTGTCTGTCTGGCCTCGTTTAAATAGAGGGTGGACGGTAGGAGCTTGGCCAACGTCTGGCCTAGTTTAAACTGAGGGCGGACGGGAGGAGCTCGGCTGGTGTTGCGTTTAATTCCGGCACACTCATGAACGGACGTGTGGCCGGAGTAGGTTTCTCGGTTTGCATGCGGGTTTAACGGAGGGGTTTGATGGAGGCGAGGAGGTCTGTCCAGCCGGGCGTGCAGCAGGAGGCGCAGTACTATTCAATTTGATAGCAAGCAGCGCAGTTCCCGATACGGCTTTAATGCAGATGAGGGAGGGGTAGCGGTTCCCGAAATGTTCATCGGCCAATGATGCATCCTCCTTCAATTAGCATCGTGCATGCATGAGGGAAGTAATGGGAGGAGGACCGGGAAAAGAGGCTGCATGATGTGAATGCAACGCAGTTTGCACTCATATAAATGCGCCCCTCCATTCCAATGCATCTACCACATCGTACGCACCTAAACATTTGCCTAAGCACCTACACTAAGCGCAAAAGTGCTCACTATAGACCCATGGTAGCGATGTGCGCGAACGGCAAGCGGCTGTGCCAGATGGTCCATGACGCCGGCCTACGGTATGGCGCCGAGGATCGTCTCCAGACGGTGTTCGTGACCGGCTAGTGGATGGCCGCCGTCAATGCCAACTACGACTCTCGGTTGGACCAGATGATCGTTGCGACCACCAACAAGTTCACCGTCCTCAAAAAGCTCGGGGACGACATCGCCGTACTCCTCCAGCGCGCGCGCCCGGGCTCCTCATTGCCTGCACCCTAATCGGCCTCCATGGCCGGAACCTCTTTCAAGCACTGGTGGCCTGCGACTGCCCGCCGATGCCATGAAGAATGTGCACCTGGAGGTCGCGCTCGCCGTGAGGCGCCTCGCGCTGCAAGAATTCGTCGACCTACACATCCACATGTACGAGCAAATCGTGTACATAGGTATCTACAAGGCCATTGAGGATTCTACGACGTTGGCCTTCCTCAACCGGCTGGAAGCCTTAGATGCCTTTGTTGAGAAGCACCTTGACCACGCCACAAAAGCCGCAGCTCCTTAGCCGCCGGTCAGTGTACCGACGCACTAAGTTGAGGAGGAGCAGGTCGTACATTGATGGATGCATCTTTCTTCTTGCCTCCTATAACCAGCACTGCGATCGCATCATCGTGGCCTTAATTCTTATTGTGCTATTGCATTCTCTTTCAAGTCAATACCGACATGTGCGATCCCTTTGCTTAATTGTATGCATCACTGTAACTAGTACTCCATCCGTCAATTAATAAGTTGTGTTTACCGTTTCCATCAACTTCGTGCAACGCACGGGCATCTTCCTAGAAACACTAGAACATGTCGGACTGCATGTGACCAAACCGACGATGCATCAACCTAGCTACTACGTACCCTGCTTATCTGGTGGAAATAGCCTCGCCCTAGTGTTTCCAATCGTTATTTCTATCTACTGATCGTGCCAAGGAGCAGAACCAAATGTTACAATTTATAAACTTTTTTCTTCTCCTATTCCTATAAAAGACTTAGTTGGTGATGGTGGTGTGTCTGCCATCCGTCGTTTCTGACCATTAGATCTGCATCTAACGGCTGTGAGGTAAGTAGTGGCATTTTTGCAAAAATAACCCAGTTCTCTGCTCCAATTTGCAGAAAATCCCTTATAATCTTGAAAGCAACCACATCCCTCCCTCACCTCATCAAAACAGCCTGAGAAATATATTTTGAGTGAAAAGTAATATATTAGGAGTATATCAAAACAAGAGTGATTTCTTTCAAGTTTGTGAACAAGTACTACTATTCTACTACTTTGGATCCGTCGCAACGCACGAGCACATTGCCAGTAAAAGGAAAAGTCCTGCCGCGTTCGCGTCGCACCCCCACATGCCCAGGAATCGGGAGTACTCCACGGCCCGTCCGGCACGCCACATAGGTAGGGGAGCCTATTGACTAGCACTTTCACTTTCATGTGGGACCGCCATTGAGCAAACCAACCATTGGCAAACCGCAGCCCGCCCGTCGCCGGGTTGGAAAACAGAAACGAGGGGAAGATCTAGCTGTAGCACGGAAGCCAAGAAATTTGGTGTCTGATGGGGCTCCTTGATAGAGTGTTATTTATTCATAACTAGCAAGATGCCCATGCGTTGCACGAAAAATCAAGATGCATTTGCATGAGTAGTTTATGTTGTGTGAGAAAAGGAATATATTTTGAGTGAAGCATGATTTACTTTTACTGATATATGTATATCAAAACTAGAGTGTTTATATTTCAAGCCCGTGAACAAGTATTAGTCTACTACTTTGGATCCATTGCAACGCACGGGCCAGCTCATTGGTAGTAGTAGTCTCTATCTCTATCTCTACTCTACTCTTTTAAAAAAACAAAGTTGTTGATGATGGTGTGCCTGCCATCCTGCAGTATAGGCTGTCCGATTTATATCTGATGGATAGGAAGGAAACTATGGCAATTTTGCAAAAAAATACCCACACCCCTCTTATACTAGCAAGATGTTCGTGCGTTGCACGGAACATCAAGATCTTGTGGGAGAAAATGATGAACGAAGGAAGGCCTTATCTGCAAATGTGGAGAGGAGTGCAGGTAAATTGTCATAGTTTCCTTCCTATCCGTTAGATATAGATCGGACGGCCCATATTGCAGGATGGTGGGCACACCATCATCACCAACTCTGCATTTTTATAGGCCGTCCGATTTATATCTGATGGATAGGAAGAAAGTTGTGGCAATTTTGCAAAAAGAAACATACATCCCTCTCCACATTTGCAAATAAGGCCTTCCCACGTTCATCCTTTTCTCTCACAAGATAAACTACTCATACAAATGCATCTTGATGTTCTGTGCAACGGACGAGGATGTTTCCTTGGGGGTCTCTCCAGCGCAGCGTGGCCATAGTTGCAAGTTGACGCCCCTTGAGATGCCGACGTTGAGGGGCACTCGGATTTTGTCCGATGAGCAGGTAAGATGAGTTTGATCATGCAGTAAATCCGTTGTAAAGACTACTTCCGTTTCCATTTCCTAATTCTCCCCCTGCCCACTATTTGACAGGTTAGGCTCGGTGCGAGTGGAGATTAGCTTGCATATGTACGAGAGGGTACCAACATCAATTTGCACAACATTTACAACGATGACACCATTCCCGTAGAACCTTTGTCCAACATTGGGATCAGCCATGCAACGGGCCACCGCCTGAATTGGTACGATGGAACCATGGTGAGATTGAAGAAGATAGCACGAACCTTGCACATGGCGGTCACATGTGGACGATGCTATCTGCGGCCGATTTGTTGCCGTACGAGTACGAAGATGCTGTGCTGCTTTCTAACCGCATCTTCACGGTGACAAACCAGGGGACTTTTTTCGCATGGTACACATCCAACGGTATACTCCCACTCTCCTAGTTTATTTGTTTTGAATTTTTTCGTTTTATAAGTTTCAAATTCAAATTTAGAGCTCCCCATCACATGTTGAGATTACAATGTCCATTAAATTGTTGCGTGCATGTATAGTAAAGAAACAAATCTCGAGTTTGCCACGAGTTCGTGCAGCGGTAGCACCACAAGGCCTGGCGCAGGAGTTACATTTACCTCTCGGGGCCCTCGGGTCTAAGCTTCAGCGCCTTACGACACCTGCCTTTGAGTCAATAACATGTGGACCCGATAGGTGGCTGGTCGAAATGTAATGCTCCCGAAGGCAGAGGGGCAGTGGGGCCGAGAGGGGTGAGCCGCAGGTTGGGGCACGTGTGGTGCCATGGGTTCGAGCGACGTCGTGGGAATCGCGTGTGGCTGTGGTAGAAACTTGATGCTCGCCGCATTTCAGTTGGCCCACATGTCATGCACACAAATGCAGAGGGCCGGTGCGGGCGAGAGGGGTGAGGCGCATGTCGGGGGACGTGGTGCCGTGGGTTGGAGCGGCATCGTGGGAATCGCGAGTGGCAATGGATGAAATGTGATGGTCGCCGTAGTTGAACTTCCATGGACAAGCTGTCATGTCTATAGACACATGCATTGCATACCGATCACTGGAAGGAGTAGTAGAGAAATCTAGGCGGATAAATAATTCCTTATAGTCAAGCGGACCCATGCTACTACTTGTTCCAAAGACATGCACACCATCGAAATAGTCTATCTATATCAATATACATAGAGAGGGAATGTGTTTTTATAAGAGAGGAAATAGTTCGTCCATCCAGAATGCCCTACTGCTGGTGCAGCATCTTCTTCTTCTTCTTCTTCTTCTTCTTCTTCTTCTTCTTCTTCTTCTTCTTCTTCTTCTAGTTGTTGTTCTCATTTTCTATGGGAGACGGCTTCACAACAAGCTCTTTGGACCTTGCAGCTATCTCGAAACTCACACGGGCATCGAGGGCAGCATATTTTATCCACACGTACGTCAAGGGATAATTCTCCCATACAGATGACCTTAATGCTAGCGTCTTCTCACCCTTCTGAAGATTTGTTCCGAGCACAAAATTTGCTACGTCGAATAGGGGTGTCGGTTTATCACAATCTTCTACAGGAATTTTTATTTTGGTCTGTAGGTCAGCGATGCTTTTCAAATCAAGGTTGTACGGCTCCAACTTCTGTTTGTCCCCTGCGATGGCTGCCCCACAGAAGTATATGTCCTCCCGAGACAAGAAATCGTGAAGCTCACCTAGTATGGAGGGAGTGTGTATGATGTGGTACACCAAAACATCATCTTCGAGGCACAGCTGAAGGACGATAGCACGTTGGATCTTCCCAGTGCCACGCTCCATGTACTCTGCATCGAGACCGATGACATTCATCTCCACCTTTTGGAGGGAGTTGGATACATTGTTGATCCACTTCCGAACAACCCTTGGGTGGTCGGTGACTATGGCAACTATGCTCAACGAGCCTTCGACGAGGACATGTTGGCCGCTAAAATCCTGCATCTCGATCTCTTTCTCCATTTGGAACCACTGGACCGGAGGGCTATGGTTTGGAGAATTAGGATTAGATGGCTAGTCTAACTAAAGAAGATGATTATTTATAGGGGCTTCGGAATTACTCTAGGAGGATGTGAAGAGGTTAAAACAATGTGAATGCAGTGTGGTTTGGATGCAAATGAAGATCAAGGAGTAGTGAAGAAGCCGAGGAAAATCGGTTCCCGATGGAGAAGTAAATGGGAGAAGTGGCCTGCAGGCAGTTGATTAGACGGCTAGGTAGACTAAACGAAATGGCTACGCGGGTAGACTGAGGAGTGGGGCCGGTCCCTGTACATGCCCATCCTTCCAGTGCTACATGTGCTACTGGCTAGTGGAGGTCACTCTTTCGAATCACCGCGGCGAGACATTTTATGATGTCTTTTTATTTCTGCACCCCTCCTGACAGGTGGGACCTATGCTAACGAATAAAAAAAATGCGTCGTAGCTGGTTCGGATAGATATTGGCGCGTGCGTGGGAGACACAACATTCTCTAGTTAAGGAATATGTGGTTATCCTCAAAAAAGAAAAGTCCTTCTTCGCGCTTCCGCATGCACGAGAATTTGATTCTGCTCGCAATATGGAGATACCTGGAGGATGAAGTGAACCGAGAGGCATGCTAGCACGGGAGTACTACTCATGTTCCTACTACACCTACTAGTAGTAGTAGTACAACTGTGGTACACTTGATGGTCAAAATACTATTATTCATACGATCCTCATAGTGAAGTGACAAGACCCTGCGCTCGAGGTGACAACAGTCTGGGCGGCGTGTCCGGGTTACCAAAGTCAGCCTCACCTTGTGCACTGTGCAGTCACTGTTACCGTCGCTGTATAGCATGCCTCGCCTCGTCTCCCTCTCCCCTAGCACCACTCCATCTCCATCTCCGTCTCCCCGGAGATCCTAAGGTCACTCTTCATCATCTCACTGTGCCCCCGCGTACCCTCGCTTCGCTCGCCTCCCCCATTACCACTATTCCCTCGATAGCCGCTCCAGCACCGAAAGCCTTCTCCCCTGTAAATCAAGCCCCACAAAACCGCACCTTCCAAACTCCACCATGGTCGAACGCGAACCGCGCATCATCCATATGAGCTGCGATTGGAGCAATCTCCCAGTGACGTCCTCGACCTCTGTTGTTCGTGTATGGATATGTTGAGCGCCATGCGGCTGGCTGCATGCTCGAGGCCAAAGATTTTCAAGACACCCTGCTTGCTACTATCCGGTCTTGCGAGATTTTCTCACCATGATACGGAGGAGTACATGATGCCCCTTGACTTCAATCCACCTGCATTAGCCGAAACTTCTTTGCAGGTATGTAGTGGGTCGTCGTACATCATTTCCCTTGACTTCGATCCGATCACCATCGCCTGAAACTTCTTGCAGGTATGTACTGGGTCGGCATGAACTCCCACTGGATGGCTGACGTCAGAGAAGACGGGGAAAAGTTGGTGCTCGTGAACTTCCAGACCTCCCATGAGCTTATCCTTCCTCCGTTGGATGATATAGAGTTTTACCTTCGTAGTCTAAGTCATCTAGATTGCGTCGTCAGTTGGATGCACCTTGTTTTGCAGAAGATTATAATCTGCCGAGTGCCCACACGACATGCGGATTACGCAGACTTCAAGCAAATTGCGTTGTTCGACAAGGGACTCGCCTATCTTTCTGACAGTGCCTTCTTTAGCTGGAGAGAGCTCAGCTCGCAGTGGATCGTCGTCAAAGCTGATACACACTTCTGTGATGTTATTGAACACAGTGGCATCATCTACGCGATCGACAAAGCAGATGGCACCACGTATTGCTAGGACGGCGCGTGTAAGTTGTTTCCGACTGATGTTAATGATGACGCCATGACACTGTTTGAACTTTTTGTGATGATTGACATATCCCTGTTTGAGCAGAGTTTGAGTAGAACTATGGCAATGTATTAGAGACACCGTAAATCAGCTATATTTCGAATGAGTTAATTCATGCGATTGTGACCATGTCATTACAGCCAATTTGTACCACTGAATAATCAAATTGTTAGGAAGATATTGATATTCTCCTTATTTTATAGTAATCTATATACTACTAAATATGAGTGTGTATCAATGGCCATGTTAGTTTCCTCATTTTCATGATGTAGAAACATGCATCACACTGTTGATTTCATCTAACCATGCATTAGGGAAGTAAATGTGCATATGGAGAACTCTATATTTTGAACTAGTGAAATCCTGTAATGCTTACCATGTGTAAATACCTATGTTCGCCCTTCAGCAATCAATAGCTAGAATAATATGCTCACAAAAATTTTGCCCACAGAACATGAGTATATAACAATGCATGGTCTGTTAGTTTCCTTGAAGAATTTGTCTGTGAGGACAGAATATGATTACATAACATGCATGGCATGGTAGTTTCCTGTGAAGAATTGATTGTGAGATAACATGAGTATAACCATGCATGGCACTTCTATATTTTCGAACCTAGTATACATTTCCCTGTAATTTCCTCCTAGTTCCAACAGGGACATATCGATGCTGTTTCTTGCATTATCCTACTCATACTCTGAACAATGTTGATCTTATATTAACAATGTTTGTCCTTTTTTATATGATGCAGTGTTCCTACAGTTACTGCCCTTTGTAATCACACCACCTTTGCCAAAAACAGGGAAGCACAACTGGTTCCTCGCTCGATCAGAGGACGGCAAAAGACTAATGATCATTTGGACTCATGAGCCGAAAAAGTTATATTGCAAAAACCCCACTGTATGCAAGCACCGTGAAATACGTGAGTTTTCGGTCAGTGGCTATTACATCTATGAGCAGGATACCAGCTTGTTGGGGCCTGCAGGATTTTTGAGTTGGAGGCAGGTAAATAGCCTTGGTTCATACTCTTAGTTTCTTGGACTCAATTATCCGATTAACCAGGAGATCACCGTTGGCAAGGACCTTGATGGCAGAGAGGCTCTGTTTGCTATGGAAAATTGTGTCTACACGGCGAGCCCTAAGAGTTCGGGAGCAAACTCCCCTGATTGTCAATGATACAACCTGCAGCCAAAAGAAGGTGAGAATGACAAAGGCATCTGGATTAACTTTGATCCTTGGATGTGTCGAGTCCGACAGGCAGTGATGTGATTCAAGCCTTCAGGTTGTAGGTAATTGGGCTGTTGCGTCGAAAGGGTGGAGTACTGGTGTCTCCGGATCACTGGTGGCTGAACCGGGGCTACAAATTATGATGTTGTTGGATCATCCCTCTTCGAATGACTCGTTGTCTTTGCTGCTTGTTGTGGATGAGTAGTTTTCTCTTTTGTTATGCATATTCCTTGTCATTTGGTCATCCTCATCTATGTCACTCTTACTATGTAATAGTTTCCTCCATTTAGAATGTCAGTCTCATCTGGATCATGAGAGTCTGAGCGCTGCAGATGGGTGCGTTTTTGTGGTGTAGCAAGACTTCTTATGAACTATCATGTCTTGCTGTTTATGTCAATAGTAGTCACTAGTCAGTGTTTGAATGTTGTATGTTGTTTAGAACAATTTATTGTCTCGAACTGCTGGTGGGCTAAATGAGGGCATCACCATTCTCCAGTGTTTAGAGTATATCTCCTTTTCTCAAGTTATAATTTGAGCTCATTGTCTTTTTGATGATGTACTCTTGTTTGGGCCAGTGAGGTGTCGTTGAATATGGGCCAAGTAGTAACACAATGCCAAATAGGTCAATTATGACTCTCAGGCCGGGCTCTCAAAAGATCCTCAAAAAAAAAAGGTCGGGCTCTCAAAAAATAAAGAATAGGGACTCTTAGGCCGACATGTGGGCGCCACCGGTGTTTTGTGCGTTTGTGCGCCGAGAGCATATTGGCGCATGTTAAAAATTCATGCTACCTTTTCATCCCCAAGCAACTGCCCCTCCCCCATCTCTGGAATCTCGATTCCTACTCTAGTTTCCCCAAATCCCCCTCCTGTACTCGCTATACTCAAATGCACTATCAAGTCGCCTGTCAACGCGGACCTCCGAGCCGGAGATCCTGAGGTCCGTCCTGCCTTCGGGCGCTGCGTGCTGTCGCTCGACAGTGGCATGGCGACGCTTGACGACCAGTTTGTCGGCAAAGTGCTGATGGTAACCATCAACGGCGACCGGCCTCCCGTCTCGCCAGACGACCTTGTCAAAGCTCTTGGCATTGCGCACGGCATCCAAATAAGTGACTTGCTCTTCGAAGTTTGTCCGCCACCGGCTGAGTTCTTCGTCAGGTTCCGGACAACTTTCAACTGTAGTCGTGTCCTCGAATCTTCCGGCGTTTGTTCTGCGATGGCGCGCTAGTGAGCTTTGATCGGTGGCACCTAGGATGGGGCTCGATGCCCTCTGAGCTTGAGTTTTTAACAAAGCTTACCTTCCACGGCATGCCTCGACGTGCTTGGAACAACGAGTCCATGAATGAGCTTATCAACCACCTTGGAGGTGAGCTCGTAAGTATGTTTGTTCCTCCAGACAGCTGGGCTCTGACGGTTATGGCATGGATGAAAAAGCCGTCCACCATACCGAAGGTGATTGGTGTTGAGATACCGGTGCAGGAACCGGGGTTGTCCTATTCGTCGCCACCAAGGCCGCCGAGGACCACGTTAGGGATGTACATGTATTGAGTGTTCGTGCATGTCGAAGAAGTGGCCAATCCATCAATCAAAGTCATGTCGCCGTCGCTGGTGCCCGGGTCCATCTATGATGTCCATTACAGGAGTCAACGTCAGACTTTCCCCGTGTTCCTCGGAACGATGGATGGCACAGGGCCTACTCCATCGCACGGCGGAGGCCACTGCTTATTTGGGAGAAGAGGCAGGGCTGGCTGCCTGGATTGCTCTAATTTGAGGTAACAACTGAATCTTGTCAGATGACCTTTTCTATTTTTTTACCTGAACTTTTTTTAGAAAGGGTTGTATGTCAACTTAATGTTCTAGCAGAACTTATATATTGTGTTGTCTGTCTGTTTTCTTTGCACAACATTCAAGAGATTTCCCCGTCGTTGATAAAGATGATGAACCGTTATGACGAGTTCGTTGGTTTCAACATAGCCCTACCTGTAGCGATCCACTGCTTCCACCCTGATTGTTCCGCCTGCGTGAAATTTTTGTATGCAAGTTTGGTGTGCTATGATGTTCTATATGATTGTGTCAACTATATAAGTTTTTACTGAGCATCATCAATGCATATGGCTGAAAGATGTATTTACGAGCATCGACCTATGGGACTCTCTCTCTCTCTCTCTCACACACACAAACACACACGCGCGTGCGCGCACGCACACACGCCCAAGTGGGACCCGTTGAATTATTTCTTCGCTCGTGACAGCTTTTAATTAGGTTCCACTGTACTCTAACGTTTTTCTTAAGTTATTACTTGAGCTCAGTGACTTCAAAAATTTGTACAGAAGCCTTGTTTGGGCCTTGCCGGCGTCGCTGAATGTGGGCTGAGTAGCCATGTAAGGTTTCTTGTACTACATGGCCTTTTTTTCAACATCAACAATGCAATCGGGCGACAGTTGTACACAATCCGGTCAACTTGTTATTCTCCGCTTAATGGGCTGCAAATCTTTCCTACGAGGAATGCATTAGGCTTAACAAGAAAATGGGCTTTAAGAAATCATAAATGGGATGTAATTATAAAAACTGGGCAGTAACTATAAAAAAATGCACCAAACACGTAATTAGTTTATAGAATATTACTTTTGGATTTTTAAAATTTTAATTTCACTAATTGTTGCGCATGCAATGTTTCACTGGATTTTTACATAATACAAATTTACATAATTTATATTGAAATTGTATTTAATCTGATTAGAAATTTCAGGACAAAAATATTTTGGATCCTATCAAAATGTGGGAAATTTTATTGAATTCTGTTTTGAACGGTCGGTTGAAATTATTAATCGTTGTCCTAGCTAGAAAATGGGACGTGCTTTTAACAAACTGTAAATGGGCCATAGTAAATTCCATTAGAATTCAAAAATGGGTTGTGCATTCTTACAAGTCGCAAATGGGCTATAAATTCTCTGCCACACACTTGTGGGCCTACTAAGTTGACGCGTATGCAAGGCTTTGTGAACTTATAGTCAACACACGGTTCTAGCAGCAGTGTCCGTTGGATGTCCATCCAATGGATGTCGTGCTTCTTCTTCAATCATGTATATTCTAGCTTTATCCGTCCAAAAAATGATTCCTCCCCTGACATCTGGGGCGCACCGTTTTGGAGGCTGACCTGTGGGCCTACTAAGTCGACGCGTACCAAGGGCTTTGTCAACTTAGTCAATATAAACGGTTCTAGCTGGAGTGACCGTACGATGTCCACTCAACGGCCATTGTGATTCTTCAACCTCTGGTCTCCTTGCTCCAGCCGCCCAAAGCAGCACCGGTCGTGCCGCCTGCTCCTGCCTCCCATGGCCAGCTGTGCTGCCGTGGAGGCCTCACCTCCCCCTATCACTCCCACCGCTGGCCAGGCCCTACGGCGATGGCATCCTCACACATCAGCCGAACCAGTGAACCCTCGTACTCCTCTCCGCGTGGGCATCCACTACCGCATCTTCCCCGGCTCCGCGTCGTCCCCTTCCTAGGCCTTGCCGTCGTCCACCGCCTTGGTGCCCTCGGTGCGGCGTGGTCAATGTGCTCAACGACCGACTTCCATCCGAGGAGTACTGTACGTGGAGAGGCTGACAGCTGGGTCCACGGCCACAACAAGGAAGTGCCTCCTTATTACGCGGAAAATAATTATTCCTCCACCTGACAGCAGAGACCCACTGGACGGGCCACCATATTTCACGACAAAACGTTTCCCCCTGACTGCTGGGACCCACCAGCTACATCTTTGCATGCAAGGAAGTCCGTTCATATTACGGGCAAAAAAATGATTCACCCCCTGACTGCTGGGACAAACCAGCTACATCTTCGCATGGAAGGAATTGCGTCCATATTACGGGCAAAAAAAACGATTCACCCCTGACTACTGGGACCCATTAGCTACATCTTCGCACACAAGGAAGTGCCTGACAGTCGGGACCCACCCGGTCGAAGCGTACGTAGCGTTGTCATTGTGGTCGCGAACGTGTATGTACATACTGGTCGATCGGTCTGTCTGCAGGCTACAGCGATGAACTGTGGCCGTGTAAGGAAGGGCACGTGTGGTAGTAGAGGCACGCACGTGTGGTAGTAGAGGCGTGCACGTAGCACGTACACGTAGATACAGCGGCCATGGTGCAAGAAAGTAAATACGGGCACGTACATACATACCGGCGGGGTCTCGAACGCTTACTCGCGCATACATACGGCCAGGGCTGGTGTACATGGCTGTGGCTGGGTCAGAGCGGAGAAACTGCGTCGTCGTCGTGTTCATGGGGAGGCAACGGAATGCATCGTGTTCATCGGGAGGCAACGGAATGCGTGTTGTTCATCGGGTGCCAACTGGCTTGGACGGAACAGCCTATGGAAACGAGGCGTGATGTATCGCAGAACGGAGGAAACGGCCTTGTGTTTGACCGGCCACGGTCGAAACGGGATCCTGTTCATCGGGAGGGGTCTGGCATACCGCAAAATAGAGGAAACGCACATCCTACGGTCGAAACGGGGGTCCTGTTGATCAGGAGGGGTGTGGCGTACCACAAAACGGAGGAAACGGACTTGTGTTGGAGTGCTACAGTCAAAACGGGGGTCCTGTTCAT
Source organism: Aegilops longissima (assembly GCA_021605205.1). Lineage (NCBI taxonomy): Eukaryota > Viridiplantae > Streptophyta > Magnoliopsida > Poales > Poaceae > Aegilops > Aegilops longissima. The sequence goes on from CM038681.1 coordinate 281,783,994, forward strand.
CGGGAGGGGTGTGGCGTACCGCAAAACGAGACTCCACGGGATATTGTTCATCTCCACCGTCGACCTCCTCCAGCCTCCACGGGCTCCTGTTCATCCACCGTCGACCTCCTCCAGCCTCCACCTGCGACTGTTCATCCACCGGATCCTGTTCATCCAGCCTCCACCGCGCGCTCCTCCACCGGCTACTATTCAACCATCCCCGTTTCGACCGTAGGAGGTCCATTTCCCCTGGGTCGCTGATAAGTGGGTCAAGGCCCGTGCTAATTTTGGTTAACTATTAATTAAAATTAATTAGCCCTGCTGATACTGACATGTGGGCCCACGGTCTTAACTGATCTAGATTGGAATTAGATTAGTGCTAATTAACTTAGGTTAGTTAGTTAGTTAGACACTGACATATGGGTCCCACTAGTCAGGTTTGACCTGGACCGACCCGTTGACCTGCTGACATCACTCAGACGTCATGCTGACGCAGTAAAGGATTTTCTAGATTTAAAATAATTCAGGAAATTTCACAGAATGTTGCAAACTTTAAAAAATCATAGAAATTCAACCGTAACTCCAACTGAAATAAGTTATATATGAAAAATTATTAAAACAATTCAGTCTTTCCATTTGTACCATTTTCATGTATGTTGGAGCAACTTAAAGTTTCTGAATTGGACCAAACAAATAAATGGCATTTAACTAACCACTTATGGAGTTTGATTTTGAACCTTGAGTTCAAACCAATTTCATTTAACTCGTTGCTAGTTGCATTAGCTCAAATTACATAATATTGCCATGTCACATTCATGCACCATATTGTTGCATCACATTGATTGTGTTTCTTCTCTGTTGCCGGTATTTGTCCCCTCTCAGTAGACGTGGTTCCGACAATGAGATCGATGACACCGATGAAGAACTATACTATCTTAAGAAGTGCCAGGCAAGCAAAACCCCCTTGTTCATTCTGATACAATCCCACTCTCTCGCTCCTGCTCTTTTTTACTGCATTAGGACAACAACGATTCAACTGTTACATGTTGTAGTAGTTGAACCCCTTTCCTTTGCATGACCTGTCATTGCCATAGTAAATAGATTAAACCCACTAGCATGAGTAGGAGTTGTTTTAGCCCTGATGTGTCTACTCATTCATGCTTGTTGTCATGCCGGCTACTTCTTAGAGTTGAGTCAGGTCTGATTCATTGGGGATGAATTGGAATGGTGATGAACATGTCCTATTGTGTGTGAGCTAAGTGTGTGAACACGATCTGGTAAAGGTAGCGGTGAGAGGCCATGTAGGAGTACATGGTGGGTTGTGTCATTGAAACCGTCCTTAGGAACTGAGTTCTTTGTTTGTGATCCATGAACAGCTACTACCACGCGTTGGGCCCGAAACCAATGGACCCACTCGACTTATTAACCGCCCCAGTCCTCTGTCCGGGAGTTGCAAGTAGTATATGGTGTTTTAATATGCTGGAGGCCGTGTGCAGCGCTGACCTGAGGGGTGGGCTGTGATGCGGTAGGCACGTGGATCGATGTACCAAGTCGCCCGTTTAGTGCCTCAGGAACCCTGCACACATCGTTCGGGGCCGTATGTGGAAACCTCGGCCGGACTCCCTGCGGATGGAACCTGAATAGGTGATAAATCTGGACTAGGGACTTATGTGGTTAGTCAGGTCGTGGCCGACACCCTTGCCAGACTTCCGCTTGAAGGTTGCCGAGATACATGACGTGTACATGGCGGTAAGTGGCGAGAGCGTGTGTGAAGAAGTATACCCCTTCAGGGTTATAAATGATCTATTCAAATAGCCATGTTCGCGGTAAAGGACCTCTAGGTTGCCTATACAGTTCATAGACAAGTGAAAGTGGATACTCTAAAATACGCAAGATAAGCGTGAGTGCTATGGATAGCGTTCTCATGGGGAGACGGGAGCGGATCCATAGTGGTGTATTGATATGGTGAATATGTGGACTCTCAAAAGAGTTACTTGCAGTTGTAGTATAGGATAGCCACCGAGTCAAAGCTAGCTTGCTGCAGTTAAACTCCACCACCCCCTTTGTTGATACTGATGCATATGTAGTTAGTTCTGATGTATGTCTTGCTAGATACATTTGTACTCATGTTTGGTTAATTTATGTTTTCGTAGAGAGAGACTTCAGTCTCGCTAGTAGTTCCACGTGGACTTCGACGTTTAGCTTGCTACCTCAGCTACGGTCTTGTGCCCTCGGCAAGGTCTTGTAGATAGTCAGGCTTCTCAGCCTTTTCATTTGTAGTTGTCTATACTCAGACAAGTTAAGCTTCCGCTTGTTCTTGTTGCCTGTATGACTTGAATGCTGGGTCCTCAGACCCATGTTTGTAATATCTGGCTCTTCGGAGCCTAATGAATAAATACTTTGAGTTGTAGAGGTTTGTTGTGATGACATGTTGTATTTACACATATCGAGCATATTATGTGTATGATTTGAAATGCTTGGTATCGGTGGGATCCGACAACCAAGTTTTTTATCTTGTTAGCCTCTCTTACCTGGAAATTTCTCCTAGTGCTTCCACTGAGCCATGGTAGCTTGCTACTGCTCCGGAACACTTAGGCTGGCTGGCATGTGTCCTACTTCGTTCCTGTGTCTTTCCCTTCGGGGAAATGTCACGCAGTGTCTACTGGAGTCCTGTTAGCCTGCTACAGCCCGGATTCTCTGGAGTCCTATTAGCCCATTTGCTACAGCCCGGATTCACTCGCTGATGACCGACACATTCGTTGCTGGGTCATGTATCCCTGTCCCTGTAAGTTAGTGCCAGTTTGGGTTTACGACTAGTCATGTCGGCCCGGATTCTCTGTCATATGGATGCTAGGGACACTATCATATACGTGATCCAAAAGGCGTAAACTGTCCCGGGCCAAGTAAGGTGGCACCCGTGGGAATACCATGCGTGAGGCCGCAAAGTGATATGACGCGTTACATGCTAGATCGGTGTGACTTAGGATCGGGGTCCTGACAAGTGAGATCTCCCATATTGCATCATCACAATCTCAACATAGTAACTATGCATGCCCCATTAAGATAAATCCTATTTGCACTTATGGCATAGATGACGAGATGATGGTCATTGGCTTTTGTTTTTCATGTGATGATATTGCCATGCTTCCTTTATATGATTTGCGCAATTCATTTACTATGCCATGCCATGAACACAATACTTAGGATACGCATTGTTTTGGATGTTGTGGATATTCTCCATGTGATGTTTCCACTAATGATCATGAGGAGACCCCCATATTTCCTCATACATATTAGGAGATTTTGATGCATTCCATACTTTGCATGATTCCCACGATTGTGTGCACTATATGCATTCCATGAATAACAATGCTCTACATATTTCTCATGATGCATTACATAATTTGAGTCTCCATTATGCTATATGTAACAGCCTGGATTTTGGCCCTTTTCTTTTTCTTTTGATTTATTGGTTTTTTCTCTGTTCTTCTTTTTGGAGTGGTTTTGTGGCCTTGCCACCTGGGAAATCATCCTCATTTCCCCTCCCAAGTGGCTCATCATTCTCAAAACCTTGCCAAGATCATGTCACTTCACTGCTTGGCCAAACCCTAAAATCTTTTTCTAGGGAATATTCATTTTTCCTATTAAAGGAATAACCCTATCTGCCCTAGGTTGTGAAGCAACCTTTATTTCCGTCACTCCTAAAATTCCCAAATAATTATCATAAATTTTTTGGGTCATATCTTTCTCAAATATGGCAAAATATTTCATGTGTCATGTTTATCGTCATGCTCAAATAATTCATTTCCTATTCTGCCCTAAATGGCACATTGTGAAGCAAGTGCTACTTTCCTTTTCCCAATTGACCTCAAACTCCATGGATACCTTTTACTGTCCATATCATTGCCACATGCAAAAATGCAACCTCATTTGCCTAGTAATTATTTAATTATGATTTTCCAAAGTTTCTATTCAGAAAGAAGCTTTGTGAAGGAGGTGCAAGCTAGGCATATCCAAATGAGTTGCCATTTTGCATGATCCCTCATATCATCATATCATTTCCCTCCACCAAAGTAGAGCTCATTTCATGCCTCCATGTGAGCTCATCTTCAATTCTTTTATTCTGCCCAAAATTTCAGTTTGTGAAGCAAGTATATTTTATCTTGCTCCATTATGGCTGCCAATTTTTCTAGGCCTTCTATTATCCATATAACATACCTCCACCCATTTTGGGCATGGCTCATCAAGCCATTATTCCTCTAGAATTTTTGCAAGTTTCTGTCCAGAGGAGATGTTTGTGAAGCAAGTACCAGTTTGGCTTGGCCAATTGGTATGAGACTCTTTGATCATCTTCATAGGATCAAACGACTCTGCCTTGCCCAATTTGAGCTCAATTTTACACTCCATGTGAGTACACCGGACCATTTTGGTCAGTTGCAAAGCAACTATGATTTCTCTTGGTCCAAACCTACTCAAAGTTACCAGGATGAAAGTTCTTCTTACCCTAAACCTCGCAGACAAACTCTATGGCTCCAAAATCCTTCCTGTTGATTACTAGTGCTCACCCAAGTTTACTGTAGTAAACTTCAGAGACTGCTTACCGTTTAACCAGATCACTTTTAACCGAGCTACCACCGTAGATGAGACCTACCCTAGAAGAACTTACCACTAGACAACATGTTCAAGCCCATCTCCCCCACTACATGCCAGTGCACGTGGTGACCGCATTAATGGCATTGCTATGCACACGCTTTGTGTGTAGTGGCTGCGTCCAGGGGCTATTTGTGCTTTGGCCCCTCTTCCTCTCATCGGTTTCGCGCGCGTGAGCGTGTCCCGCAGCTGGCCCGCGTCATCGCCGATCACCTGGACCCCTCTCCCCCTCCGTCCGTTTCCTCACCGACGCTCGCCGCCGAACGGCCACAAGAGCACAGTGGCGTTTTTGCTCGGTTCGTCGCCGTCTTCTTCCTCCCTGTGCTCCCTTGGCTTTCTCCTCCTGGTGAGCTCTCCACTGTCTCTCCCTCATCGCCTGCCTCCGAGTTCATGCAAGTGGGCACGCGTCCGCGGCGCCGGCCACGCGTCCGCGGCGACGCCAGCTCGGCCTCCTCGCCCCACGGCTATATAAGGCCACCCGAGACCCCCGAGCTCACCAGCCTCCCCTACTCCCTCCTAGCTACCTCCCCGACCAGTCCACCGAGTCCCTCATTCATCCTCCATGGCTGCCATGTCCGCCTCGGGTTCGGCCTAAATTGGCTGAAGCCCGACCTTCTCCCTCCACTCTACCACCACCAGAGAATTCCCCATAGTCCAGCGCCCCTCCCCCACCCCTCAGTTCGGCGCCGGAGTGCTCGTAGCCGCGATTTCCCTAGTCCGGCCGCCGCCATGGGTTCTCTGCCACCACGCGGTGCCACATCCACACCCCTCCCCGGCGTCTGCTTCTGCTCCAGACGGGAGCAGTTCGTCTTCCCGATCTCACTGGTGTGCTGGGCCTCGCTGGAGACGTCCCAGGTCACCGGAACGGGCGCCGGCAGCTGCGGTCGCCCTCTGCCTTCACGGGCGAGCGGGAGGTAGGGGAAGGAGAAGAGGCCAGGCGGGCCCTCTCCTTTCCCCGACCCCACCTGGAAGCCACTCCGGCGCTGACCCCGCCCGATACACGTGGATAAGTGGCGGGCCCCGCCTGTAAGTCCCCGCGTTGATCCGAACTGCTGAGGTGGATAAGTGAAAGCGTATTCCGGTGAATACGTTTTCGTCCACCGAAAACGCATTCTGTTTCTTCTTCAGCCCAGATTATGTTTTCAGTTCAGTGAAAGTGTATTTCTCTAATTGCGCTTCCTATTTTTCTGTCCAGGCCCTGTTTGAAAATATTTTCATTACAAATAGGCCCCTGGCAGAAAAACCTTCATATCTTTTTGCCCGCAACTCCAAATGAGGTCATTCCAAAGCCCACTACTTCGTTTCGTCGAGCCCGTTCTGATGGAATCATTTTCACCATGTTTTGACATTCTGAAAATGACAATTTTTCCCTTGCGCTTAATCAGCCCCCTTCGAGAGAGAACGTTTTCTGGCGATTCGTTCCGCGAGCTTCTCACATTTTCTCCCGGTGATTTCTTCCACCCCAGGAAAGCCACACCCTCCATTTGTATGATTGCAATGAAGTGACATGGTTTCCTTATTTAAACTTGTTTAAAATATTGTTCTAGCTACTTGTGATTTGTTCATGGCATTCTCGGAGTATTGTTTTGATCTTGCTATTGCCATGATATTTCTTGGAGTTCTAGGATTATATTTTTGATGAGTATGTGGATGAAATGTGCCTTTTGGATTCTTAGTGGCTGTTCTGATTATTTTCATGATGGTATCTGTTATTATATTTTGGAGTATTACTTTGGATATCATGCTGCCTTTGGATTATTAGTGGTTAGTATGATTATTTTCATGATGCTAGTTGATGTTCTGTTGCTTGGAGTATTATTTTCGGGGATGATGTTTACATGTGGATCTTAGCCAAATAGTTTTATTCTTGTTATTGGACTAGTAGGATTATGGTTTCGGATTCATCATGACAGTAGTGTTGTGCTACCCTTGGAGTATTTTGAGATGATGATATTATGCTTGGATTATCTGTTGGATATTGCTATGACTTGGATTATAGTTTGGTAGTTGATATCGGAGTATCAGTTATCACATTTGGGGATATATTCCGTCATTAAGATGGTCAGGTGCCACCGAACCGAGCTTTTCCAGTGCAACCACATTTGCCTTTATGGGAAAGGCCCTAATGCGGTCTATTGCCGTGCCTCTCGCCGGTGCCTCCAACAAGGGGAGGTTATGGGCGCATGCTACCCTGATTATGTAGGCGGACATAACCTTGTGTGCCCGTAGTTGTTAGGCACCTTTTTGTCCCCGTTTGGGACATTTATGTTTTGACCACGACAGTAGTCGTTGTGTCTTTGCTAGACACGGGACCACCCAGGACTAGCCCTAAGGGGAGTGAGTCGGAGTGGCCGGGAGAGTGTCATGGCAGTAGATCGGTTTTGTCGGAACGCCGTTGGTCCACCCGAATGGGAGTACGAGGCCATGGGTTCTGTGGTGTGAGTAAAGTGCGCTACCTCGGCAGAGTGTGTAATTAAATCTATCGATAGCCGCGTCCTCAGTCATGGGCATGGGTTCGTACTAGGTCCCACCGTTCGATCAACACTCACATGACGGAATGACTTATAGGTGATATATATATCTTTATATTTTGAGCAGTACAGATTGGCAGGATGTTGATAATGATGTGGGAGACCAAGTGTTGGTCATGGTAGTGATCGCCGGAAAGATCACCGTTTGAGACCAATTGTTGGTCATGGTTGTGATCGCCGGAAAGGTCACCGTTTGGTTTTGATCACGAGTTGATCGAGATGGTATATTGCTTGGCCGGTGAGCCAAGAGAGATATGGTTATGGAGATCTGAGATGGTTATTTATCAGTATTGTATTAGTTTCATACCATGCTTAGTAGTTGCTTCATCATGGTAGCCGTTACTTTAATTAACTTGATTGATGCTATGTTATTGTCTTGCCTTGATGCTTATGGTTGTTGTGATCTTGCAAGTACATTCAATGTACTGACCTGGCGTGTCATGCTAGATTGCAGGTAATGCCGTGATTGCTTGATTGCTTGTTGTGGTTTCCGTTCGTGCGAGCTAGATCGTGTCCCAGCCAGAGTCCCTTCAAAGTGGAGTTCACCACCTTCGCCATTGTTCCGCTGCTAGAAGTATTCCGCTGCTATGAGTTGTTTCGCTGCTAGCATAGATCAAGTGTAGTATAGCAGGCGTAGTGTCGCCGTGCTGATGTGCTCCTTTCTAACATCAGACCTTTATATTTATTCTTGTAATAAGAGCTGATTTGTTCTATGTCAAGCAGTGCCGTATTCCAGAGACTTCTCCTCGATGTCTGGGCTGGAATACGGGGCGTTCCGGTTTCTCTGAGCCGGGGTGCCACACTATACATAACAACAAACCCATCAAGATGGATGACATGTTTCTATATCACACATCTCATTTATTTGAGCATAGGATATTTTGTGCTAACCAACACTTGCATGTGCGCATCATAATGGATGATGTGTACATATACCACGCGCACACAATTTTTCCTTTGTCTTTGTTTTGTGTAGGAAGTCATGAATACTTGTCAACTTCACAATACCATGAGTTGACAAAACGAGCTCTTAAGAGCAAGGATGATTTGGGATCCCGTGGATTACACTTCCCACTATTCCATTCACACAAGGACTTCGCGCATCTCTTTTACTTGGCTCTGACACGGCCATGGGCTATGTACCACTTGTCACCTTATGTGTATTTTACCGTGTTCACTTTGCATGTTATGCCTCTTTATATGCCTTTGCCATGAAATTGTGACCCTTGCTTGCACTTACATGTGATTCACCATTATACTATTTCTATGTGTATTTGCATGCTTGGTGGAGATGGTAGTAGCTATTGCCATGATTTCTTTGTGCCACATGCTATTGATGCTTGTTGTGTTGGGAGAGTCATGATGTCCCATTGCTATTTACATATGGCATCTCGCCAAGACAATGATGATACTTTATGCATATATTGCTTTCATACTTGACCTATGTCATGTGCATTATGTATGTCCACTATGTTCACACATGACATGCTTGGCATGATTCCTTCTAGTACGTTGCATCTTCACACTACTAGCTTGCTTGACTTAATCACTATGATCGCTTGCTTTGTCGCATCACCCATGTTCCATCCTAACTCGCTTTGTTGGGTTGATAACATATATGTTCATGCCTCTCACGTGATATATCTTTATCATCGTAGCTTGCCTCCAATAGTTGCATCTCTCATCACTTGTAGTGAGTGCAACCATGCTATGATTATTGATCTTGGAGACTTGGACATATTACTTGTGAAGCTTGCTTGTTTACTTGAGCCTAATGTCTTTGGTTGTAGTTGGATCATATGCTTTCATACCATACCACACCTTGTCCTTTCTAATGATAAGAATGATGAAAACACTTGTTGGGTATTTCACGACACGAGTGATAGGTGTCGCATTTGCACTAACCTCATTTGTTTTTCCGAGTGTTTGTCATGTTCTTGCATTTTTAAGGATTCACAATGCGGTACCATCACGAGACATATTGGTTATGTGAAGGCATACAAGATGCGCAACTCCAACATCCTTGAGAAACTCCTAAAGGTGACGTCCTTCCCTTTGAGCCATCCTCACATACGCATATTGGATGGGTCACTCTTTCATTGTTGTTTCCTTCTTCTTGTCTACATGATACATCTATTGGATGGAGGACCGACATTGGAGATGGACCCGATGGACCTTCAAGTTGAGCCATGGTACAACATGATACGTCTCCAACGTATCTATATTTTTTTATTGTTCCATGATGTTATATTATCAATCTTGGATGTTTTATAATCATTTTATAGCCATTTTATATCATTTTTTGGTACTAACCTATTGACATAGTGGCAAGTGCGAGTTGTTGTTTTCTGCATGTTTTTTACATCGCAAGAAATCAATACCAAACGGAGTCCAAATGCAAAGAAACTTTACGGGGATTTTTTTGGACTAGAAGACACCTCATGGGCCAAGGCTGCACCTTGGGGTGCTCCAAGGAGAGCACAACCAACCAGGGCGCACCTGGTGGGTTGTGCCCACCTCGGGTGCCCCCTGGACTGCCTATTTGCTCTATAAATACCCCAATATTCCAGAAACCCTAGGGGAGTTGACGAAAATCAATTCCAGCCGCCGCAGAGTCGAGAACCACCAGATCCAATCTAGACACCATCTCGGATGGGGTTCACCACCTCGATTGGTGCCTCTCCGATGATGCGTGAGTAGTTCTTTGTAGACCTTTGGGTCCTTAGTTACTAGCTAGATGGCTTCCTCTCTCTCGCTGAATTCCTAATACAATGGTCTCTTGGAGATCCATATGATGTAACTCTTTTTGCGGTGTGTTTGTTGGGATCGGATGAACTTTGAGTTTATGATCAGATCTATCTTTTTATATCCATGAAATTATTTGATTTTCTTCGATCTCTTTTATGCATGATTGCCTATAGCCTCATATTTCTTCTCCAATATTTGGGTTTTGTTTGGCCAAATTGATCTATTTATCTTGCAATGGGAAGAGGTGCTTTGTAGTGGGTTCGATCTTACGGTGCTTGATCCCAGTGACAGAAGGGGAACCGACACGTATGTATCGTTTCTACTAAGGATAAAACGATGGGGTCTATCTCTACATATATAGATCTTGTCTACATCATGTCATCGTTCTTATTGCATTACTCCGTTTCTCCATGAACTTAATACACAATATGCATGCTGGATAGCGGTCGATGTGTGGAGTAATAGTAGTAGATGCAGGCAGGAGTTGGTCTAGTAATCTTGGACGTCATGCCTATGTAATGATCATTTCCTGGATATCTTCATGATTATTTGAAGTTCTATCAATTGCCCAACAGTAATTTGTTATCCCACCATTTGCTATTTTCTTCAGAGAATCCACTAGTGAAACCTACGGCCCCCGGGTCTCTTTCTCATATTATTTGCCTTTGCGATCTATTTTCCTTTCCTTTTATTTTCAGATGTACTAAACCAAAAATACAAAAATACCTTTCTACAAATTATCATTATTTATTTTATTTGGCGTTCGATCTATCAATCTACTACAATTGTATCTCACGTATGTTTGCCTATCTTGAGGCGCCGCTACCCGAAAGGGATTGACAACCCCTTTTACACGTCGTGTTGCGAGAAGTTGTTATTTGTGTGCAGGTGTTTTTATGTTGTGTTGCTTGGTTCTCCTACTAGTTTGATAACCTTGGTTTAACATCTGAGGGAAATACCTACCGCCGTTGTGCTGCATCATCCCTTCCTCTTTGGGGAAATACCGACGTAGCTTCAAGCTGCATCACAACACCACCCATAACAAATTTGCATCTTATGCACGGATTGACTCACATTATGATTGCCTTGTTGCATCTTGTATTTCTATGTCATCCATGATACATGATCTTGTGCATTTCCTTAGCATATTTGTTGTGGTCTTTCTTGATGGCATATTCATACATAATGATCACAATGGCCATCATCAATTGCATGGTCACATAGTTACATTGAGTACCAATTACCATGTTCATGCTTTTGATACATCGTCCCATTATGACATCATTTTGCACAATGGTAGAATTTGTAGTTTTGTGCACCATGACAAGCACCATAACTGTCGGCGTCCTGGCAACGGGGGTACCCAAACTTGCCTACCCGCGTCCCCTGGCGTGGCTCCACCAATGGCCTGGTACGACCCATCTTCAGCAGCAACCACTCAAGACCCTCGCGAGGGGCCAAACCTTGCGAGGTGGACGACGCCAAGACCTCCCTGGGGCGGCCACACCACGCTGGATCCCGAGGAGCAGAGATATCTATGCAAGGGGCAGCTCGCGAGGTTCACGTGACGTGAGCCATGACGACCAAGGCGAGGCGGGCGCCAGCGGGTGCAGTGTACCAGTTTCCTCTTTGGTGCTAAAGAGGCAGGTGACGGTGTCTTGGACTAGGGGGTACTCACCACGTCATCTCCCGATCTATTAGATTGGGCCGAGGACCCCCATGGCCGTATACTCATGGGCCAGTCCGGATAGCTGCCGCATACAAGGAAGATTCCACAAGACTTGGTGATCAAGACAAGGACTCCTCCCCCACCGGCGTATTCGGCTAGGACTCTTGTTATCCTAGGCCTCTGGTGCATTATATAAACCAGGGCCACGCTAGTCGATAGATCAGATATACAACAATCATACTATCATAGGCTAGCTTCTAGGGTTTAGCCTCTACAATCTCGTGTAGATCTACTCTTGTACTACCCATATCATCAATATTAATCAAGCAGGAAGTAGGGTTTTACCTCCATCGAGAGGTCCCGAACATGGGTAAACATCTGTGTCCCTTTTTTCCTGTTACCATCAGCCTTGACACACAGATCGAGACCCCCTACCCGAGATCCGCCGGTTTTGACACCGACATTGGTTCTTTCATTGAGAGTTCCGCTATGTGTTCGGCAAAAGGTCGATGGCTCGCCTGCAGATCAACTGCGACTTCGGCATCTTCGTTACCAGCTCGACTGGTCACCTTGGTTCGACCAAGGACTACGCCCTACCTCCGATCGTCATGTCCGGATGAGGGCCTTCATCAACATCAACTCCGATCTCTATCAAGATCATGAAGGAATCATCCAGGGAGCCCGGGGGCTCAACGTCAACATTGCCCTCAGGCGATTGTGCTGTTTTTTTGACGGCGAACTTGTACCCGCCGCCACCGCCTCCTCGAGTGTCGTTTTAACGATTGCTTCAGCGGAATTGTGCGGAATTGAGTCTACAACGACCCTGGAAAATTTCATCGAGTTCTGATGGAGGAATCTCCGGCAATCTCCGATATACCGGAGCCGTATTGAATCTGGACGAGAATCCGGATGAGTTTGGAACATGGTGTCCAGCATCTAGTGCGGACGTCCTTTGGAAGATCCAACCGTTGATTGGCTGCGGAATTCCTATATCTACCACCTGTCAAAAATTCGGCTCGATCCGACCGTCCAAACTTCGGGAACCTTTCGATTAGTGCATCACTTTTCAGATCTGTTTTCTGCGCGAAAACGAGTCCGACCCAAGTTCATCTTTTTTATGAACGGGATTTCAGACATCCTTTTTGAAGGAAAGTTTTGTATGTGGTATTGTGCTTTGTTCCCAAACACATCCCACTAACTTTGAGGTCTTTTCAACATGATCTTCGCCAGTACACTGGTGTCAAACCAGTCCGGCCATATAGCTCCACGGCTGCCGACCTGCGCTAGACATGTCGTCGCTTTTTGAGCCGAGCTCAACTTCTTCGAATCCTCACCTTGCCGAGCCGAACAAGAGTTCGGAATCGCCAAAGATAAATTATCACCAACATCGCCGCCCCACAGATTACACGGAGCGGGCACACCGGCATCGCCGCATGGTCACTTCATCAAACCAGCATTGGCCGCGTCACAAGTTACGACCTGCGTCGGCATGGCCGCACTGTTGCTTCTTCGAGCCGATGTCCATCACGCCGAACTACCTCAATACCCCGGCTGACATGGCGGCTGCAACGACTCCTTACCGACCTGCTCCGTCACCTTAGCTAGACCGGGGACTTGGCTATTTCTTCACCAATATACTCCGGTGACTTCGGCGTCACCAGCCGACCAGCTTCGTCACGTTAGCTGGACCGAGGGCTTCGCCATGCGGTCGCTTTATCGCCCATCAGGCAATGGGTATGCGGATCGATTCCCAATTTTTGGGAGTCGCTTTTCTTCAGACTGCTACAACAAATAAACCAGGTGCTATTAATCCTAACAATTTTTGCTTGTTGGGTTTATTCTTCTTAAGGAATTATTACTCTGGTTTGTTCCATCATCTGTACACAGGTCTATCAAATGGCGGCCACATTAAAAACAGTCGCGTGGTGGTTCGATAATCGATTTTGACTGCATTATGCGGTCACTACTCTGGAGTGTCGAACTCCTTGCTCGGACACCTCGGACCTGGGGGCTGGGACCTCGGCCATGCCGAGGACTGCGAACCTTGTCGGTTCAATGGGCGTCTTCGTCCCGCCACAAGCCCGAATCGCGTCATCAACACCGGACACATTAACCAGCTAAGTTTCTTTCATGCTAAAAAACTTTCAGTTTTTAAACTTTGTTCGGTTTGACCAAGCATTATACTTTTTGGCACAAAGTTGTTTGTGACAAAGTTCCTTGTCAAAACTTTGTTTGTGACACACATATTCAAACACCCCGTTTACTTGGGGGCTTCCTTTGTGAAGCTTTTCTTCTTTCATATGATTATACTTGTACGGCTTCGTTCCTTGTTCGTGTATTACGCCACAATATGCACCATGTTGACTTAAGCGATTTGCAAGCTGGGTTGCCTTGCTCCTGTGTTTACCCCTACATTCCCGATTGTTCGGCTAGGGGGTACTCACCACGTCATCTCCCGATCTATTAGATTGGGCCGAGGACCCCCATGGCTGTATACTCATGGGCCAGTCCTGACAGCTGCCGCATACAAGGAAGATTCCACAAGACTTGGTGATCAAGACAAGGACTCCTCCCCCACCGGTGTATTCGGCTAGGACTCTTGTTATCCTAGGCCTCTGGTGCACAATATAAACCAGGGCCAGTCTAGTCGATAGATCAGATATACAACAATCATACCATCATAGGCTAGCTTATAGGGTTTAGCCTCTACGATCTCGTGGTAGACCTACTCTTGTACTACCCATATCATCAATATTAATCAAGCAGGAAGTAGGGTTTTACCTCCATCGAGAGGGCCCGAACTTGGGTAAACATCTGTGTCCATTGCTTCCTGTTACCATCAGCCTTGACGCATAGATCGGGACCCCCTACCCGAGATCCACCGATTTTGACACTGACAGCAGGCACAGGCGAGGAGTCCCAAGGCATCAGGCAAAGGTTTCCATATCGGTGCCAAGACCCGCAGGAGTGCAGGGCGGAGGTCATCGCGGAGCCCACAGCTGCATCACCACCAGAGCCTTTGGCAGGCGAAGACCACCTTTTGTCAGGATAGCTTGTACTAGTTGTCTCCCTTCGAAATTGGCCATTGTGGGATCCCTTACCGCCTACATTTCAGAAGAGGACCAAGGCCTCTATAAATAGGACCAACCACCACCATATGAAGGGGACAGATCATTCAAACCACCCTCAACATGCACAGCTCACCAAGCTCAAGAACACCTCTCCTCAGGAGGCTGTTCATCCATTGTACTTGTTCATACTTAGCCTACGAGGCATTCCACCACCACCTCACTAGAGTAGGGTATTACACCACAACGGTGGCCCGAACCAGTATAAACCTTTGTATCCCACGTTCTTTGAGTTGGTCGAGCTAGGCCGTGAGATCGTTGAGCGTGAGAACCAGGGGGAGAGAGTTCTTCGTGTGCACCCCAAAGTTCGAACCTTAAGGGTTTGCCGGAACCCACAATCCGACATTTGGTGCGCCAGGTAGGGGTGTGCCAAAGCTTTCTCCCCCACCGGTCGACCTTCCATCGCGCCATGGATCCAATGTCTGACAATCAGAGGACCCACACCGACCACTCGGTCACATGGCCCGCCCGAGCGCTGTCGACCGCCCAAGAAGACCTCAACTCCGCACTCCAGGCGGCCCGCAGGCCAGCACCCACTGCCCTCGCGCTGCGGCGCACGCGCGCTACCACACCATCTACAGGCTACGCTACGGCAACGGCACCACACACCTGACGGGAGCAGTCAAACATGCGAGCCGCACTCATCGTGGCGCGGTAGCTGCTGCGATGCAAGTTGGTGGAGAGCGGCCGTGATGCCATGCTGGAGCGCGTCGCCGAGCTGTTGGACGCTGCCTGCAGAGGTACGCTGACCTTCTGCTCTTTGACCATGCCTCAGGTTGTCGCAGAAGCACGTGCGAGGCCCCGGCGAGCTCGCGCGCCCCCTGGGGCGTCAGGGGGACCCGACAACACGAACGTAGGCCTTGGCGCGGGCCGTCCTGCCTCGACAGCGCCATCACCAGGAAGGACAAGTGCTGGCTGGCCGCCGCGGGGACGCGTAAGGGTGCCACCCGGCGGCCACCAGGATCAGGCTATCAGGACCCAGACCCTAAGTCACACCAATCTAGCATGTAACACATCATATCACTTTCCAGCCTCACGCACGGTATTCCCACGGGTGCCACCTCACCTGGCCCGGGACCATTTGCGCCTTTTGGCTCACGTATATGATAGTGTCGCTAGCATCCATATGACAGAGAACCTGGGCCGACATGACTAGTCGTGAACCCAAAGTGGCGCTAACTTACGGGGACAGGCATACATGAATCAACATCGAGCATGTCGGTCAGCAGCGTGTGAATCCGGGCTGTAGCAACTGGGCTAACAGGACTCCAGGAACCTGGGCTGTAGCAGGCTAGCAGGACTACGGATGTCAACGCGTGACATTTCCTCGAAGGGACAGACACAGGAACAAAGTGAATCACATGCCGGCCAGTCTAAGTGTTCGGGAGCAGTAGTGCTGGGCCAACAGGACTCTGGTAAACAGGGCTGTAGCGGACTACCAAGGCTCGGTGGAAGCACCATACTACATTTCCCCATAAGAGAGGCTACCAAGGATGAACAACTAGATTGTCGGATCTGTTGGCATTCTGGGAACGGGGGTCCCCAGACTTGCCTGCCTGCGGCCCACGGCGTGGCTGAGCAGGGGGCCGTATGGCCCATCTTCATCAACAAGGCATCCAAGACCTTCGCGAGGGTCCAAGCCTCGCGAGACGGACGGTGCAAGACTTCCTCTGGAGTGGCCTAGCCAGGCCGGCTCACGAGGAGTGGAGATATCAAGGCGGGGCAAACCTCACGAGGCACTCGTGACGTGAGCCATGACGAACGGCGCCAGGCGGGCGCTAGTGCGCGCAGCATCCCCATTTCGTCTTTGGTGCTAAGGAGGCAAGCGCAGACGAAGAGTACCGATGCATCAGGCAAAGGTTGCCATATTGGTGCAACAAGACCATGACCAGGAGGACGGCAAGGCGAGGTCATCGTGGAGCCCAAGACAGCGTCATCCCAGGGCTTTTCGCAGGCGAAGACCGCTTTTGTCAGGATAGCTTGTACTAGCTGTCCCCCTTCAAATTTGCCCGCCGTTGTTGGCTCCCTTCCCTCTCAACATTTGGGAAGAGGACCAGGGCCTCTATAAATAGGTCTAGCCACCACAGTAGTAATAAACAACTGAGACAGATCGAGAAGCCAACACTCCCACAAGAACACCCCGACCTCAGGAGGCTGCTCTTCCCTTGTACTGTTCATCATCAGCCCAAGAGGCAATCCACCACCACCACACTGGAGTAGGGTATTACACCACAACGGTGGCCCGAACTAGTATAAACCCTGTGTCTCTTTTTGTGTTGTGAGTTCGTCGAGTTCGTCGGCAAGATCTTAGCGAGCTAGAGCGCAGATCGGTAGGAGGGAAAGACTTCACGTGCACCCCAGTGTTCGAACCTTAAGGGTTGTTCTGGAACCCCACATCCGACATTTGGCGCGCCAGGTAGGGGTGCGCTAGAGCTCCACTCCACCAACATGCGCCCTGTGCCGCCGCGCTTCGCTCCCATGGCAGGAGCGCCGCCATCCGCCTCTGCGACCGACACCGGCAGTAGGGAGTCTGGGTACCGAACCCTGGCCTCCGCCCTACGGCGAGTGCAGTGGCCGACCAAGTTCAAGCCAGAGATGCCGCCGCGTTACGATGGCGCGGCAGACCCAGCGCCGTTCCTGGTGGCATACGAGGAGGCCGTCCTTGAAGCCGGAGGCGACGACAAGATCATGGCCAATTGGTTCCCCATTGACCTCGCCGGTGAGCCACGCCTCTGGCTGCTCAACCTCCCAGGATCCACGATGGCGTCCTGGGAAGAACTCCACAACCTCTTCGCAGCGCGCTACGCTGCGCCGACGCACCACGCAGTTGCGGCGCTGCTGGGTGGCTCCCAAGCGCCGCCTTCAGATCGCCACGTCAAACCTTTCCTCCGTCAGATTGGAGTAGTCTCCAAGCGCCCGGGGGCTCCGCCTGGTTGGGCTTCGCCGGAGGCCGACCTCACCTTCGACTCGGAAGACAACCCTGGCTCCACCGCCGGCTCCGGCATACTCCCAATGCTCTGTACACCTACCATCTGAAATGTGGCCTTCACCAAGACCCTCATCGATGGCGGTGCCGGCCTCAACTTGCTCTCCGTGGAAGCCTTCAGCCTCCTCCACGTGCCGCCCGAGAGGCTCAACCTCAGCAAGCCTATTTCGGGATTAGGCGGCAGAGCTGCCCACTCTCTGGGGCAGATCCGCCTCCCCGTCACCTTCAGCATGCGCGACAACTACCGCACTGAGCAGGTGGACTTCGACATCGCCCGCATCTGCCTCCCGTACAATGCCATACTCGGGTACCCGGCTCTTTCTTAGTTCATGGCGGCGACTCACCCGGCCTACAACCTCATGAAGATGCCAGGGAGCAAGGGCGTCCTCACCATCAAGGGGGGCACTAAGGAGGTAGTGACGGCGCTCAGGCTCGCCTTCAAGGCCGCGGCAGTGGCACAGCCAGTCGGCGCCAGTACGCCCGAGGCCAAGGAGACTACGCCCGCCAAGAAGAAGCGGTTGTTCACCCAAGAAAAGGCGGAAACCAAGCAGGTGCCAGTTGACGAGGACGGGTCTTCAGGAGCCACCTTTACCATTGGAACCAGCCTTGACCCGGGACAAGAAGAAGCTTTGGTGAGGTTTTTGCGCGCGGGACAAGGAGATATTCGCATGGGAGCCCAATCAGCTGGTAGGGGTCCCGAGGAAGGTGATCCAGCATCATCTAAGGGTGTGCCCCAACATGCGCCTCGTGAAGTAGCGGGCGAGACGACAGTCCGACGAGAAGCAGGCCTTCATCGTACAAGAGACACGCAAGCTAGAGGCGGCTGGCACCATTCGAGAAGTTCGGTACCCTGATTGGCTGGCGAACCCCGTCGTGGTACCGAAGAAAGGTGGGAAGGAACAGATGTGCGTCGACTTCACCAACCTCAACAAAGCCTGCCCCCAAGATCCGTTCCCCCTTTCGCGCATCTATCAAATCGTCGACTCCACCGCCGTGTGCGATTTTTTATGTTTCCTGGACGCGTTTTCTGGATACCACCAGATCAAGATGGCAGTGGAGGATGTGGAGAAGACAACCTTCTTTACACCGTGTGGGGTGTATTGCTACACCTGCATGCCTTTCGGCCTCCGCAACATGGGCGCAACCTTTCAGCGGCTGATGCACATCGCCTTGGGGCGGCAGCTCGGGAGGAACACGAAGGCCTACGTTGATGACATAGTAGTCAAATCTTGCGAGGCGAGGGCGTTGGTTCAAGACTTGGAGGAGACCTTTGAAAGCTTGCGCCGAGTGAACCTGAGGCTTAACCCGGAGAAGTGCGTGTTCGGCGTCCCCTCCAGCAAGCTAATAGGGTTCCTCGTATCCCACAGAGGTATCGAGGCGAACCCGGAGAAGATTAAGGCCATCGAAGACATGAGCCCACCACAGACCCTCAAGAAGATGCAGAAGCTAGCAGGGCGGGTGACTGTGTAAGGGCATTTCATCTCCAAGCTAGGCGAGGGCGCCTTACCCTTCTTTAAGCTCATGAAGAAGAAGGGCCCCTTCGAGTGGACCCCGGAGGCCGACCGGGCCTTCCAAGAACTGAAGAAATACCTCACCAGCCCCCCGGTGCTGGTGGCGCCACGGCCTCTCGAGGCTCTGGTACTCTACCTCGCCGCGACCCCGTACTCCGCCAGCACGGCGCTGGTGGCGGTTCGGGAGGAGCGCCAAGACAAGGGAGTGTTGCGCCAAGCCCGAGCTGATGCGGCGCAGGGTCAGGAAGGCACGGCAGGGCCGTCAGTAGCGGAGCACCAAGCTCAGTAGGGCAATGCCACAGAAGCTCCCGATGATAGTCAGATCTCAGGAAACCCCCCACCTCAGGATACACCACAATCTCCGCAGGACCCGAGCCTAAACAGTGCGCCAGCCCTCGTCGAACACCTCGTATACTTCGTCAGCACCGTACCGTGGGACGCGAGGTGATACGTCTCCAACGTATCTATAATATTTGATTGCTCCATGCTATATTATCTACTGTTTTGGGGAATATTGGGCTTTATTATCCACTTTTATATTACTTTTGGGACTAACCTATTAACCGGAGGCCCAGCCCAGATTTGTTGTTTTATGCCTATTTCAGTATTTCGAGGAAAAGTAATATCAAACGGAGTCAAAACGGAACGAAATCAACTGGAGAAGTTATTTTTGGAAGGAAAGCCACCCGATGGACTTGGAGTGCACATCAGGAAAGAAGGGAGGTGCTCACGAGGGTAGGGGGCGCGCCCACCCCCCAGGGGCGCGCCCCCCTGCCTCGTGGCCCCCCCTTCGGTCCACCGACGTACCCCCTGCACCCATATATACCTACATATCGTAAAACTTCCTGAACAGAAGACAAATCGGGAGTTCCGCTGCCGCAAGCCTCTGTAGCCACCAAAAACCTCTCGGGAGCCCGTTCTGGTACCCTGCCGGAGGGGGAACCCATCACCGATGGCCATCTTCATCATCCCGACGCTCTCCATGACGAGGAGGGAGTAGTTCACCCTCGGGGCTGAGGGTATGTAGTAGTAGCTATGTGTTTGATCTCTCTCTCTCTCTCTCGTGTTCTTGATTTGGCACGGTCTTAATGTATCGCGAGCTTTGGTATTATAGTTGGATCTTATGTTCCTTCTCCCCCTCTACTCTCTTGTAATGAACTCAGTTTCCCCCTTGAAGTAATCTTATCGGAATGAGTCTTTAAAGATTTGAGAACACTTGATGTATGTCTTGCCGTGCGTATCTGTGGTGACAATGGGATATCACGTGATTCACTTGATGTATGTTTTGGTGACCAACTTGTGGGTTCCGCCCATGAACCTATGCATAGGGGTTGGCACACGTTTTCGTCGTGATTCTCCGGTAGAAACTTTGGGGCACTCTTTGAGGTTCTATGTGTTGGTTTGAATAGATGAATTGAGATTGTGTGATGCATATCGTATAATCATGCCCACGGATACTTGAGGTGACATTGGATTATCTAGGTGACATTAGGGTTTTGGTTGATTTGTGTCTTAAGGTGTTATTCTAGTACGAACTCTAGGGCTGTTTGTGACACTTATAGGAATAGCCCAACGGATTGATTGGGAAGAATAACTTTGAGGTGGTTTCGTACCCTACCATAATCTCTTCGTTTGTTCTCCACTATTAGTGACTTTGGAGTGACTCTTTATTGCATGTTGAGGGATAGTTATATGATCCAATTATGTTATTATTGTTGAGAGAACTTGCACTAGTGAAAGGATGAACCCTAGGCCTTGTTTACTATCATTGCAATACCATTTACGCTCACTTTTACCACTTGTTACCTTGCTGTTCTTATATTTTCAGATTACAAAAACCTATATCTACCATCCATATTGCACTTGTATCACCATCTCTTCGCCAAACTAGTGCACCTATACAATTTAACATTGTATTGGGTGTGTTGGGGACACAAGAGACTCTTTGTTATTTGGTTGCAGGGTTGTTTGAGAGAGACCATCTTCACCTACGCCTCCCACGGATTGATAAACCCTAGGTCATCCACTTGAGGGAAATTTGCTACTGTCCTACAAACCTGTGCACTTGCAGGCCCAACAACGTCTACAAGAAGAAGGTTGCGTAGTAGACATCAAGCTCTTTTCTGGTGCCGTTGCCGGGGAGGCTAGGTAAGTGAAGGTATATCTTTATATCTTGAAATTGAATCTTTTTGTTTCTTGTTTTAGCACTAGTCTAGTTTATAAAAGAAAACTACAAAAAAATAGAGTTAAGTTTGTCTCATACGCTTCGTCTTTTTAATATCTTTCGCGAGTATGATGGAAAAGAAAATTGTGCCAAAGTGCTAGAAGAAGAATTACATAGAATGCTTGGCATGAAATATGTGAATGATGAGCATGATTGCAATGTTGTTAGTATGAATTCCTTGAATATCCATGATGCTAATGATGTGCAAAGCCACAAGCTTGGGGATGCTATGGTTGATGAAGATGATATGTTTAGTCCCCCAAGCTTTGATGAGCAAATTTACTATGATGAAAACATGCCTCCTATCTATGATGATTATTTTGATGACACGTATGCTTTAAAGAATAATGATAAACATGAAACTTGTCATCTTGATCTTAATCTTCAATCACATGATAGTTATTTTTTTGAGTTTGCTCCCACTATTCTGAATGAGAAGAATTTTGCTTATGTGGAGAGTAATAAATTTTCTATGCTAGTAGATCATGAAAAGAATGCTTTAGGTGCTGGTTATATTGTTGAATTCATTCATGATGCTACTGAAAATTATTATGAGGGAGGACTATATGCTTGTAGGAACTGCAATAATATCAAGTTTCCTCTCTATGTGCTTAAAGTTTTGATGTTATGCTTGTTTTGTCTTCCTATGCTTGTTGATTATTGTTCCCATAAGTTGTTTGCTCACAAAATCCCTATGCATCAGAAGTGGGTTAGACTTAAATGTGCTAGTCATATTCTTGATGATGTTCTCTTTATGTTTCAATTCCTATCTTTTATGTGAGCATCATTGAAATCATCATGCCTAGCTAGGGGCGTTAAACTATAGCGCTTGTTGGGAGGCAACCCAATTTTATTTTAGTTCCTTGCTTTTTGGTTCTGTTTAGGAATAAATAATCCATCTTGCTTCTGTTTAGATGTGGTTTTGTGTTTTAATTAGTGTTTGTGCCAAGTAGAACCTTTGGGAAGACTTGGGTGAAGTCTTTATGATCATGCTGTAAAAAACAGAAACTTTAGCGCTCACGAGATTAGCTAAAACTTTTTACTGGAGAGTGATATTTAGTTGATTCTTTTTGCAGATGATTACTAGACAAATTTTTCAGGTACACCAATTTATTTTAGAATTTTTGGAGTTCCATAAGTTTGCGTTAGTTGCAGATTACTACAGACTGTTCTGTTTTTGACAGATTCTGTTTTCACTGTGTTGTTTGCTTATTTTGATGAATCTATGGCTAGTAAAATAGTTTATAAACCATAGAAAAGTTGGAATACAGTAGGTCTAACACCAATATAAATAAATAATGAGTTCATTACAGTACCTTGAAGTGGTGTTTTGTTTTCTTTCGTTAACGGAGCTCACGAGTTTTCTGTTAAGTTTTGTGTTGTGAAGTTTTCTAGTTTTGGGTAAAGATTCGATGGACTATGGAATAAGGAGTGGCAAGAGCCTAAGCTTGGGGATTCCCAAGGCACCCCAAGGTAATATTCAAGGATAACCAAGAGCCTAAGCTTGGGGATGCCCCGGATGGCATCCCCTCTTTCGTCTTCGTTCATCGGTAACTTTACTTGGAGCTATATTTTTATTCACCACATGATATGTGTTTTGCTTGGAGCATCATTTTATTTTGTTAGTATTTTCTTTCTGTTATTTATATTAGTGTTTTGCATCTCTAGTTTCAATAAAAAAGTCAAGGATAGCCTTTGCCATGCTTATTTTGCAAGTATGCATGTTGCTGTTTGAAAACAGAAAGTTTACCGATGTTGCAAAAATTCCCTAGAAAAGTCAGATAGTGGTATAATGTTGAATATTTTTTTCATATTGAGCTCTGATAAATTTATTACAGTGGGAATTTTAGTTCATAATTTTTGGAGTTAGGGAAGTATTGATACTCTTGCATTCTTTACAGACTATACTGTTTTGACAGATTGCTGTTATGTTTGCATTGTTTGAATATGTTTGCTTGTTTAATGATTCTATTTGAGGATAGGAGTATTAAATATGCAGAGCCACTTAGTATGCAATGTTGAATAATAATCTTAGTGATTTGTTATAGTAGAAAATGATAAGGTTTTGCATTGGGTTATACTAACCTATCTCACGAGTTCTTGTTGAGTTTGGTGTGGATGAAGCTTTTGATAAAAAGAGAAACCATGATATGAGAGGAATTAAGGAGACACAAAAGTTCAAGCTTGGGGATGCCCAAGGCACCCCAAGATAATATTTCAAGGAGTCTCAAGCATCTAAGCTTGGGGATGCCCCGGTAGCCATCCTACCTTTCTTCTTCAACAACTATCGGTTAGTATCGGTTGAGCCTATGTTTTTTGCTTCTTCACATGAGTTGTGCTATCCTTGCAATGTCATTTTATTTTGTTTTGCTTGCTGTTTGGATACAATATCAGGATCTGAAATTCTTAAATGAGAGAGAATCTTCGCATGGTTGCATAATTATTCGACTACTCATTGATCTTCACTTATATCTTTTGGAGTAGTTTGTTGTTTGCTCTAGTGCTTCACTTATATCTTTTAGAGCCTGGTGGTGGTTTTATCTTGAAGAAATAGATGAACTCTCATGCTTCGCTTATATTATTTTGTGAGTCTTAAATAGCATGGTAATTTTCTTAATTAATCCTAATATGCTAAGCATACAAGATTTGTAAGAATTCTTATGAGTGTGTTGAATACTATGAGAAGTTTGATACTTGATAATTGTTTTGAGATATGAAGATGGTGATATTAGAGTCATGCTAGTTGAGTAGTTGTGAATTTGAGAAATACTTGTGTTAAAGTTTGTGATTCCCGTAGCATACACGTATGGTGAACCGTTATGTGATGAAGTCGGAGCATGATTTATTTATTGATTTTCTTCCTTATGAGTGGCGGTCGGGGACGACCGATGGTCTTTTCCTACCAATCTATCCCCCTAGGAGCATGCGCGTAATACTTTGCTTTGATAACTTCTAAATTTTTGCAATAAGTATATGAGTTCTTTATGACTAATGTTGAGTCCATGGATTATACGCACTTTTCCCATCCTTCCACCATTGCTAGCCTCTCTAATACCGCGCACTTTTCGCCGGTATCATACACCCACCATATACCTTCCTCAAAACAGCCACCATACCTACCTATCATGGCATTTCCATAGCCATTCTGAGATATATTGCCATGCAACTTTCCACCATTCCGTTTATTATGACACGCTCCATCATTGTCATATTTCTAGCATCATCATGTAGTTGACATCGTATTTGTGGCAAAGCCACCATTCATAATTCTTTCATACATGTCACTCTTGATTCATTGCATATCCCGGTACACCGCCGAAGGCATTCATATAGAGTCATACTTTGTTCTAAGAATCGATTTGTAATTGTTGAGTTGTAAGAAAATAAAAGTGTGATGATCATCATTATTAGAGCATTGTCCCAGTGAGGAAAGGATGATGGAGACTATGATTCCCCCACAAGTCGGGATGAGACTCCGGACGAAAAAAAATAAAGAAAATAAAAAAAGAGGCCATAAAAAAAGAGAAAAGGCCCAAATAAAAAAATAAAAAAATGAGAGAAAAAGAGAGAATGGGCAATGCTACTATCCTTTTACCACAGTTGTGCTTCAAAGTAGCACCATGATCTTCATGATAGAGAGTCTCTCATTTTGTCACTGTCATATACTAGTGGGAATTTTTCATTATAGAACTTGGCTTGTATATTCCAATGATGGGCTTCCTCAAATGCCCTAGGTCTTCGTGAGCAAGCGAGTTGGATGCACACCCACTTAGTTTCTTTTGTTGAGCTTTCATATACTTATAGCTCTAGTGCATCTGTTGCATGGCAATCCCTACTCACTCACATTTATATATATTGATGGGCATCTCTATAGCCCGTTGATACGCCTAGTTGATGTGAGACTATCTTCCCTCCTCTTGTCTTCTCCACAACCACCATTCTATTCCACATGTAGTGCTATATCCATGGCTCACGCTCATGTATTGCGTGAAGATTGAAAAAGTTTTGAGAATGTCAAAAGTATGAAACAATTGCTTGGCTTGTCATCGGGGTTGTGCATGATTTAAATATTTTGTGTGGGAAAGATGGAGCATAGCTAGACTATATGATTTTGTAGGGATAACTTTCTTTGGCCATGTTATTTTGAGAAGACATGATTGCTTTGTTAGTATGCTTGAAGTATTATTATTTTTATGTCAATATGAACTTTTGTCTTGAATCTTTTGCATCTGAATATTCATATCACAAGTAAGAAGAATTACATTGAAATTAGGCCAACTAGCATTCCACATCAAAAATTATCTTTTTATCATTTACCTACTCGAGGACGAGTAGGAATTAAGCTTGGGTATGCTTGATATGTCTACAACGTATCTATAATTTTTGATTGCTCCATGCTATATTATCTACTGTTTTGGGCAATATTGGGCTTTATTATCCACTTTTATATTACTTTTGGGACTAACCTATTAACCGGAGGCCCAACCCGGATTTGTTGTTTTATGCCTATTTCAGTATTTCGAGGAAAAGGAATATCAAACGGAGTCAAAACAGAACGAAATCAACTAGAGAAGTTATTTTTGGAAGGAAAGCCACCCGATGGACTTGGAGTGCACGTCAGGAAAGAAGGGAGGTGCTCACGAGGGTAGGGGCGCGCCCCCTGCCTCGTGGCCCCCCCTTCGGTCCACCGACGTACCCCCTGCACCCATATATACCTACGTATTGTAAAGCTTCCAGAACAGAAGATAGATCAGGAGTTCCGCCGCCGCAAGCCTCTGTAGCCACCAAAAACCTCTCAGGAGCCCGTTCCAGCACCCTGCCGGAGGGGGAACCCATCACCGGTGGCCATCTTCATCATCCCGGTGTTCTCCATGACGAGGAGGGAGTAGTTCACCCTCGGGGATGAGGGTATGTACCAGTAGCTATGTGTTTGATATCTCTCTCTCTATCGTGTTCTCTATTATAGTGGATCTTATGTTTCTTCTCCCCCTCTACTCTCTTGTAATGAATTGAGTTTTCCCCTTGAAGTAATCTTATCGGATTGAGTCTTTAAAGATATGAGAACTCTTGATGTATGTCTTGCCGTGCGTATCTGTGGTGACAAAGGGATATGACGTGATTCACTTGATGTATGTTTTGGTGATCAACTTGCGGGTTCCGCCCATGAACCTATGCATAGGGGTTTGCACACGTTTTCGTCGTGATTCTCTGGTAGAAACTTTGGGGCACTCTTTGAGGTTCTATGTGTTGGTTTGAATAGATGAATTGAGATTGTGTGATGCATATCGTATAATCATGCCCACGGATACTTGAGGTGACATTGGAGTATCTACGTGACATTAGGGTTTTGGTTGATTTGTGTCTTAAGGTGTTATTCTAGTACAAACTCTAGGGCTGTTTGTGACACTTATAGGAATAGCCCAACGGATTGATTGGAAAGAAAAACTTTGAGGTGGTTTCGTACCCCACCATAATCTCTTCGTTTGTTCTCCACTATTAGTGACTTTGGAGTGACTCTTTATTGCATGTTGAGTGATAGTTATATGATCCAATTATGTTATTATTGTTGAGAGAACTTGCACTAGTGAAAGGATGAACCCTAGGCCTTGTTTACTATCATTGCAATACCATTTACGCTCACTTTTACCACTTGTTGTCTTGCTGTTTTTATATTTTCAGATTACAAAAACCTATATCTACCATCCATATTGCACTTGTATCACCATCTCTTCGCCAAACTAGTGCACCTATACAATTTACCATTGTATTGGCTGTGTTGGGGACACAAGAGACTCTTTGTTATTTGGTTGCAGGGTTGTTTGAGAGAGACCATCTTCATCCTACGCCTCCCTCGGATTGATAAGCCTTAGGTCATCCACTTGAGGGAAATTTGCTACTGTCCTACAAACCTGTGCACTTGCAGGCCCAACAACGTCTACAAGAAGAAGGTTGCGTAGTAGACATCACGAGGGCACGCTACGCCATGCCGCAAAAGCTCCTGCTCGCACTCCTGGTGGCCTTGCGCAAGCTGCGACATTATTTCCAAGGGCACCCCATCCAGGTCGTCTCATCTTACCCGTTGGAGAGGGTACTCAGGAGCCCAAACTCGGCCGGAAGGGTCGCTGAATGGAACATTGAGCTGTAAGCGTTCCAGCTGGAGTTCAACACCACCAGGGTCATCAAGGGATGTGCACTCGCCGATTTTGTGGCAAAATGGGCAGATTCCCCGACTCTTGAGGAAGGAGAAGACCGGTCCACCTCCCCAGGGAGTGAGGCACCAGACGGCTGGGTCATGCATTTCGATGGCGCGTTTGCGCACCAGGCCGTGGGGGCTGGAGCAGTGCTCATCTCGCCCACTCAGGACAAGCTCTACTACGCCGTGCAACTCTGCTTCCAGCACGGCGAGAAGGTCTCCAACAATATCACAGAATACGAAGGCCTCATAGCTGGCCTGAAGGCTGCGGCGGCTCTAGGAGTGAAGCGCCTCACTGTCAAGGGCGACTCGCAGCTCCTCGTCAACTTCTCCAACAAAGTATATGAGCCGAAGGAGGAGAACATGGAGGCCTACCTTGCGGAGGTGCGCAAGATGGAAAAGCAGTTCTCGGGCCTAGAACTGCAGCACGTGCCCCGGGGCACCAACAAGGAAGCCGACGACATCGCCAAGAGAGCATCCAAGAGGCAGCCACAAGAGCCCGGCGTCTTCGAAGAGCGGCTCTTCAAGCCATCGACTGCGCCACCTCTGTCAAGCACGGCTCAGCCTCGGGAGGAGCACCCACAGACCCTGGCCACGGGAGCCCCAGCTTGCGGCCCAACCTCAGGAGCTCGGATGCTTTTGGCACTCGAGCCCCAGGAGGAGTGCTGGACCAAGGAATTCAAGGAGTATCTGATGCACGGGACGCTGCTGGAGAAGGAAGAAGACATGGAGCGCGTGGCCCGACAGGCCACGGCATACTACATTCAAGATGGCGAGTGAGGGAGTCCTGGATTAGGGGGTGTCCAGATAGCCGAACTATCACCGTTGGCCGGACTCCTGGACTATGAAGATACAACATTGAAGACTTTGTCCTGTGTCCGGATGGGACTTTCCTTGGCGTGGAAGGCAAGCTTGGCGATACGGATAATGTAGATCTCCTACCATTGTAACCGACTCTGTGTAACCCTAACCCTATCCGGTGTCTATATAAACCGGAGGGTTTTAGTCCGTAGAACGAACAACAATCATACCATAGGCTAGCTTCTAGGGTTTAGCCTCCTTGATCTCGTGGTAGATCTACTCTTGTACTACCCATATCATCAATATTAATCAAGAAGGAGTAGGGTTTTACCTCCATCGAGAGGGCCCGAACCTGGGTAAAAAACATCATGTCCCTTGTCTCCTGTTACCATCCGCCTAGACACACAGTTCGGGACCAAATACGGCAAGAGCCCGGTGAAACAGTACATCATTACTGGGCCAGATTCCTCCTGGCTATGGACAGGATAAAGGATTGCCGTGAGGAGGACGCAATTTCATTCTTCTGCAATAATCGCATGGCCAAGGGAATCCTAAACGCCATAAGTCGTCGTGAAATTACACGATTTGCTGACTTGGCGTCCATAGTACGAAAGTACTGCGCGATGGAGAGCGCCTGGAGAACCGAAATCAAATTTTGGGATAGTCCGGCCCCGGATACGACCCTAGTCCAAAATGAAAGGGTGCATTATCACCAGGCACCTGGGTTACACACCAAAAAGCAAAAAACCCCCAAGGGGCATGGAACCGTACTGGAGGGATGGCTCAATGGACCCTACAAAATTCATAGCATAGAGGGCGCCACTCCAACTCATAGCCTTAGAGCATGTTGGATACTACGGCAGGTGGCCAAAAGTGGCGAAGAGCTCTTAGCTCCAGAGCACCAGCCCAGCAATACCAGTACAGTATTTACTGTCGGATTTCGGGTTCCGGCAGACCCTTGAGGTTTGAACACTGGGGTGCGCGCAGAAATCTCGCCCTCTACCTACCTGCACCCCGCCGCCTCGCTAGGATCTAAACTACGAAAGAGACAACACAAGAGACACAAGGTTTATACTAGTTCGGACCACCATTGTGGTGTAATACCCTACTCTAGTTTGTGGTGTGGTGGATTGCCTCTTGGGCTGATGGTGATGAACAATACAAGGAAGGACAGCCTCGCGAGGTTATGTTCTTGGCCGGTGCGATGAACCACTAGGGGGAGTTCAGTCGCTCTCTCTCTCTCTCTCTGCTGATTCCAGATTGCCGATCCCTTCACCCTATGGGTGGCTAGTCCTATTTATAGGCAAAGGCCCTGGGCCTCTTCCCAAATATTGAGCGGGAAGGGCGCCAACAATTGGCCATTTTGAAGGGGAACATCTGGTACACTTATCCTGACTAAAGTTGGTCCTCGCCTGTCAAAGGCTCTGGTGGTGACGCCGGCTTGGGCTCCACAATGACTTCCTTCCTGCCGTTGGACTGGTCTTGGTCTTGTTGAACCGAAATGGACAGCTTTGCTTGATGCGCTCTCTGCGCTTGCTCCTTTGCACCAAAGAGGAAAGGAGGACATCACAGAGTGGCGCCTCGCCTGCGCGCCCTTGGTCGTCATGGCTTGCGTCATGGGCACCTCGTGAGGTACCCGCCTTGATCTCTCCGCCTCCTCGAGCCAGCCTGATGAGGTCGTGCTCGAGGAAGCTCCACGTAAATGCCCCATGAGGCTTGGCCCTCGTGAGGGTCTTGAGCTCGTGTTGATGAAGATGGGCCGTGTTGGGACCCCCTTGGAGCCACGCTGCAGGCCGCAGGCAGGCATGACCGGGGACCCCGTTCCCCTGAATGCCGGCAGAGCCCCAGGCCCAAGTGCGCCCGGACTTGGCGGCGAGCAGAGGCGAAGGGCAAGTCGGCGCGCTGGGCCCTAACAGCCTGCGGCCTTGGGTGCCGCGTGGCGGTTGATTGGGCGTGGGCGCCTCGGCAACGCTGAAGTCGATAAAGGAGGCGTCGCCTAGGCTTTGCTTCCTTGCTTTCTCCGGTTACTACTCAGATCCCTTTCTTGCGCCTCTCCTTCCTGCCTCCAAAATCTTCAGATCCACTTCGACTGCACGCCCTAGCAAGGCATGGCGCCTCGCCAGACCCCGGCCGGAGCTTGGTACGCGCCTGCCCTGGACTCGCCGAACGTGTCCGAGGCGAGCCTTGCCCGGGAGCGCCAGATGGCGGCGGCGCAGGGCATCGACGAGGAGAAGGTGTTCAAGGCCGGCTCCGCCCTCCCGAAGGGACAAGGTAGCACCTTCTATCCGCTCTTTGTAAGTGCCATTGTTGCTGGTCTGATGCCTCTGAGGGAGTCCTGGACTAGGGGGTGTCCGGATAGCCGAACTATCATCACGGCCGGACTCCAAGACTATGAAGATACAAGATTGAAGACTTCGTCCCGTGTCCGGATGGGACTTTCCTTGGCGTGGAAGGCAAGCTTGGCGATCTGATATGTAGATCTCCTACCATTGTAACCGACTGTAACCCTAACCTATCCGGTGTCTATATAAACCGGAGGGTTTTAGTCCGTAGGGCGAACAACAATCATACCATAGGCTAGCTTCTAGGGTTTAGCCACCTTGATCTCGTGGTAGATCTACTCTTGTACTACCCATATCATCAATATTAATCAAGCAGGAGTAGGGTATTACCTCCATCGAGAGGGCCCGAACCTTGGTAAAAACATCGTGTCCCTTGTCTCCTGTTACCATCCGCCTAGACGCACAGTTCAGGACCCCCTACCCGAGATCCGCCGGTTTTGACACCGACAGCCTCCCTTTTCCGAGTTCTTCTTCTCTGTCCTTCGCCATTACAAGCTACAAGCTCCTTATCTCCACCCCAACTCGGTTCTCCTCCTGGAGATCTTCGCCTACTATTGTGAGGCTCACGTCGGGGTGCAGCCCTCAGTGGCCCTACTGCGCCACTATTTCTCCGTCCGGACCTCTCGTTGTTCCTTCTCTGCGTGCGCGAGCTTCATCGCGTACGGTAGCTCCATCACCATTTCGGAACCCCGGGAAGAGGATTGAGGGCTTCAGGAGCAAGTGGGTCTTGGTAGATGTTGGGCGCATCCACCCTCGGCTAATCTTGCCCACGGAGCACCGCATACACTCCGACGACTGGTCTCGAGTGGAGCTCGTGGATCCCCGCGCGAGGCCGGTGTTGTAGAGGATGGACATGGATCTGAGGCCGGCCAGCATGGCGGCGGCGAAGCTGACCGGCGCGTCGTTGCTGAGGGAATTCCTAGAGCACCAGCTGGCTCCGCTTCGTTAGTACCCACTTCCGATGTGGAGGCCCCACCCAAGCCCTGGGGTCTTGGCCAACGAAGACCTGGCTGCGGTTCTCCAATCTTTGGTCGGGGGCGACATGGCGAGGTTGGAGGGCGCTCCTACGCCCCTGTTCCTCCGCGACAACTGGGAGCAGGTAGTGGAGTCCATGCTTGTCTTCAACGGGGATGGGCCCGTGCCCGCGGAGGCCCCCGAGGACTAGGTGGACGTGTCCTCCGGCGACTCCAGCGAAGAGAAGGGAGAAGGGGAGCGGGAAGGAGGGCTCGACTCCGAGGCGACCGACGGAGAGTCGAGGGCTCCCCTCCCTCGGCGCAAGTCCCGCATTCTCCGCCTCTCACCGAGCAACGACGAGGACAAGGATGATGACGAGCGGGGCGGCGGAAGCTTGCCCCCGATCCCGAAGAAGGACAGGACCGGGCTGGTCCCCCACGGGTCTGCCCCGGCATTGAGGCGATCCGCAGGCGCGCCTCCTGCTCCTGAGCTCCTTGAGGCTGATCCTTGTAGCCGCCTCTCGGGCTTCAAGTATGGCCGGAGGTTGTTCGAGCTCGCGAGCGACGACCAGTAAGTGCTCGATACCTATCTTATTTATTGTTTTGTCGCTGAGGGTTAACGTCTGTATCTCTTGGCTAGGCTGGCGCCCGCGGCAAAGAAGCTGAAGGGATCGCCCGAGGTTCCGTCTGGGGCAGCGCCTCCGCCCCTGAAAGAAGGTGATCATGATGCACGGGCCTCCCCTGCCCGGTCATCCTCGCGAGGCCTGGTGGGGATGGCTGGGGCGAGCTCAGCCCCCATGGCCCAAGCGACTCCTGAGGTGTCCTTGCCTGATGCCGCCGCCACAGCTGTTGGGGCGCAGCAGGTCCTGCCTCAGGACACTGTGGTCACACTGTCGTCCTCTCCTCCTACTCCACCAACTGCTGTCTCTCCGACTCCTACCATTCTGGATCGTGCTGCTGCCGAACTGGACCGGTTGCGGCAAGATCTTCTCGGCGCCGACCCTCGCTTGGTGGCCGGGCGCCTGGAGCTGGCTTCTGGCTGGATTCGCTCCGGCGCTTCAATCCGGGCGGTGCTGTCCAGGCCTCGACGGCTTGCGACGAGGAGAAGCAGGCCGTCCTTGGGGCGAAAGCTGCTCGCGATGCCGCCTTGGGGGAGTTAGCCGATGTCCGAGGTCGCTGCAAGGCGCTGGAGAGCGAGCTGCAGGGCCTGCGGGACCAGCTCGCCGAGGAGGCCCGCCTTCGCCAAGAGCAGGAGGAAGGCATGAAAGCTCGCGAGGTGGCCGTCAAGGATCGGGATGCCAAGCTCAAGAGGCACCGTGAACGCCTAGGCGTGCTGGAGCAAGAGTTGGAGGCGAGGAAGGTCGAGCTGGACGGCAAGGCACGGGTCCTTGCCGAGGATCGCGTGGCCTTCACAGATATGGAGGTGAAGGCTCACACCTTGCTGAGGGAGCTTTACGATAGCGGCCTGGAGAGCCCGCTGGCCGGCACAGAAGACGGCCCCGCCAAGCTGCTTCCCTTCCTGGTTCGCGCTCTTGAAGATGTCGCCCTTGGCCTTGGCCCTATGGCTGTGGCCGAGGCGCGTGTCTTGTCTTCTGCGTCGCTGACGCGGGTCCTCACCCACGTCTACCTTCGTGATCCCAACGTCGACCTCGACAGCCTGCTGGAGCCAGCGAGCGGCGAGCTTGCCGCTGCCGCTGCTGAGGCCGTGAAGGGTCGTGCGGAGGCTCTGCTGGGGAAGTTCCGGGCCTTGAGCACCAAGCCGAAGCGGGGCGCCGCCAACCCTGCGGCTCCACAAGGCGAACCCGCTCCGCGCAGCTCCACCGCCGACAAGTGACTCCATTGTGGCTCCTGTTCTGCTTTTAATTCCTGCACATGTATCATGCCTCGGGGAGGCGTTTAAACTTGCATTTGGCGTTATGATAACAGTTATGGACTGTAATATTTTTCTTTTGAATTCCTTGAAATTTGCGCTTCCTACTTGCTCATGTTCTCGCCCGTGAGCCTGCCCCCCCAAGACCTCAGCCGCCGTTAGCCCCGACCGGAAACCAGGGCAGGACCAAAGAGTGAGGGGCTACGTGACAAGTTAGGCTCTGAGTCGCGATGCTCGTGAGTCCCCTTGGCGCCACGAACAACAAATGCGGAGGTAAGATGTGGGTGGATCTACCGTTCTCGTCTGAGCCCGCCACGCGCATACCTCAACCGCCATTAGCCTTCGGAACTAAGGAGTGAGGGCTACGTGACCGCTTAGGCTCTGAGTCGCGATGCTCAGAGTCCCCTTGATGCTCAAATGGCCTTCGACCTTGGCTCCTCTCGGGAGGGGCGATGATTTAACCAGGCCCGAGGGCTGGCTGGGTGGCGTGCGTCTGGCGTGACCCAGGCGCAGCCCGTGCCCAGCCCCTCGCGGCACTCCCGATGGGAGGCGCTTGCGATGAGGCGGACACCGAGCTCTGGGCTCCACGAGGTTGATGCAGCCGGGGCCACCCTCGATTGTTTATCACCGGTCTGAGCATAGCGCTTCCGTATGTGTATGGGCATAGCCGCTCCTCGGCGGTGTCGTCAGCCAGCGCGGAGCATGGTGCTTCCACTTGTGCGTGGGAGGGGCTCCTCCGAGGAGCCCTGGGCGTGTATAGCCCATACGACACGTGGCTGGCACGGTAGGGCCTGGCGAGGTGTATCTGGGCACCCGTGAGCCAGCGCGGGACTCACGGGGCCCTACCTCAAGGCGGGTTGCGCCTAGCACTGGGCCTTATCTTGTGATGTGTTCCTGCAGATTTGGTTAGATGCCGGCGCTCTACGTCCTCGGGTCTCGGCCCTCGAGCTGGTCTCAGCCGTCGCTGGTATGCTGTGTCGCAATGCCGTGGACAAGGCGGTGAGGGCTGGAGAGCGATGGAGCCCTGAGTCGCGATGCTCAGGTACCCCCCCCTTTAACGTGCAAGCGGTCGACATGAACGAAGAAAAAGGTGCCATGGATTGGAGTCAAATAACAAGCATGATGGGTCGAACGCATGACCCAAAATAAACGCAAGAGGGATACATGCCGCCGGGCCTGGCCCGAGTGACTTGGGGATGATGCAGGCCGAGGGGCGCCCCCAACAAGATAAGCTAGGAACATGAAGTAAAAGGGATACACGCCGCAGGGACGGACCCACGCGGCCTGGGAATAATGCAGCCCTGGGGGGCGCTCCCTGCTGGAAATGAAACTTGAAAGACGTCACCTGATAGCGTTGAAGATGAAAGGGTGTTGGTGCAGCAGACTCGGTGGGCTGCGGGAGCCGATCCTCATGAGCCCCCAGGCTCGGGGGCCTCGGGAGGCGCTGGTGGCTTCTCGTGGACCATCTCCATCTTTGCCAGGGCTGCGGAACGCCTGGCCTCCTGAGCCTCCAGGATGTCCCTCATGAGGCGCTGGTACGTGGCGGCTGCGTTCGGCAGGCCGTAAGGCATGCGAACGTAGCTCTGAGGTGGACCTTCGCAGCGTCCCACGCGAGAGGGCTAGAGGCGCTCCTGAGAGGCGGCTCGGTTGAGCCCTGGTATGTCGATGCAGACGCGCCGCCCACCATCCTCACCTGGATGGGGTGCTACGGCAGGTAAGCGGCGGCTGCCACTCATGACTCTTGACTCCTGCAGCTCCTGAATGGCCTTGCTGACGAACTCCTGAGGGTTTGGCCCTCCTTGCCTTTCTCCTTCTTGAGGGAAACGTGCTTCAAAACACGCCTCCAAGTGGTGCCCAAGCGCCTCCCTCGTGACCTTAGCAAGGTCGGTGGCCCTACAGGGGGGAGCCCCGAGCCCTGCCTGAGGAGGGCGTCGGGCGCGCTTTCCTATGCGATAGAAGGAGGTTTCCCCTGAGCAGGCGCGGACCCTGAGGGGCCTACCTCCTGAAGGGCCGGGCCGGACGATGTCTTCTTCTTCTTGCGGGCGGTCTCGGGAAGCCTCCTGCTTCCGCGATCCGGGTCTTCCAGTGATGCAGCCTGAAAGGCTCGCTCCAGGGAGCACACTGCGTCTTTCTCTTCGCAGGGCACCGTGATGACTCCGCACTTCCTGGCATCTTGAGGACGTTTTAGCCATGGTGGGTTACGGCCATGAACTTGGCCAGCGCTGGGTACCCGAGGATGGCGTTGTATGGCAGGCGAATGTGGGCGACGTCGAAGTCGATGAGCTCGGTGCGGTAGTTGTCGCGTGCGCCGAAGGTGACAGGGAGGCGAACCTGCCCGATCGGGACAGTTGAGCCGTCGGTGACCCCAGAGAAAGGCTTGGTTGGCTGAAGCTGATCGTAAGGCACTTGGAGATTGTTGTACGTTTCCATGGACAGGACGTTGAGCCCTGCCCCACCATCGATGAGGGTCTTGGTGACTAGCACGTTGCTGATGATTGGGGAACAAAGCATCGGGAGGACTCCGGCTGTGGCCGCACACTTGAGCTGATCCGCTGAGTTGAACGTAATGGTGCACGCCGACCACCTGAGGGGGCGTGTGGCTTCGAGCTTGGGGAGGACTGCATTCACTTCGCGGGCGAACTGCTTGAAGATGCGTTGAGAGGCTGGGGCTTGAGCTCCGCCCAAGATGCAGGCGATCGCACGCGGCTCCTGGAAGCCCCCAGCCCCCTCGTCCTGATGATGGTCTTCATTTCTCCTTGGCTGCGGTGGCAGAGGAGGGAGGCCTGCGTTGCCTTGCGGGCGATCCTCGCGAGGCTGATCCCTCTAGCCTCCCTCGCGAGGCGGGTCCCGCCAGCGATCCTCGCAAGGTTGGTCACGCCACCCTTGCCGTGGGCCGCGGTCTTCCCAGCGTCCTGCGTTCCTTCCTCCTCGTCGGCCGTAGCCCCGGTCGCTGTGGTCAGGACGTCGGCCGATCCTCCCTTCTCGCATGGCTCGGAGCTCTTGACATTCGCTGGTGTTGTGGGTGTGGAGGTCGTGGTACACGCAGTACCGGCTGCCCTTGGAAGACTCGGGCTGATTTCTGCCCTGCTTGGTGTCCGGTTCTGCCGCGAGCACGGCAGCCCCCTTGCGCTTCACGTCCTTGGCCTTGGATTTCTTCTCTTCTAGGTCTGTGGCAGGCAGCTCGAGGAGGGAGAGACGCCCTTCCTCGGCCCTGGCGCACTTGTTCGCCAAGTTGAACAGCTCCAAGGAAGTACACAGATCTTCATGCATCGCCAGCTCCTCCTTCATCTTGACGTCGCGCACACCGTCGGAGAAGGCGGAGATGATGGCCTCCTCGGTCACCTTGGGAATCTTGAGGTGTGCGTTGTTGAAGCGCTGGATGTACTTCTGCAGAGTCTATCTTGGTTGCTGCTTGATGCGGCCATGTCGCTCACGGCGGGTGGCCGGTCACGAGTACCTTGGAAGTTGGCGATGAAGCGGGTGCGCATCTGGTCCCAGGAGGAGATCGTGCTCGGAGGCAGGTTCAGGAGCTAGGTGCGGGCCCCGTCCTTGAGCGCCATGGGAAACCAGTTCGCCATGACCTTCTTGTCTCCGTTGGCGGCTTCGAAGCCCAGCTCGTAGAGCTAGAGGAACTCTGCGGGGTCGGTCGTACCGTCATAGCGAGGAGGCAGGTCTGCCTTGAACTTGCCGGGCCACGCGACGCTACGCAGCTCAGGGGTGAAGGCACGGCAGCCTGCTGTGGCCACGGGAGGCCTTGGGTGACGAAGAGCTTGCTCTTACGGGCCCCCATGCGTTGCAGCCGGGAGCAGCGCAGGGTCTTGACGTGCTGGAGCAGGAGCGTGGTCGCGACGAGCTGGAGCAGGGAGCACTCGGGTAGCTTCTTGCGGGCGAGGGACCTCCTGGCAGCTCTACTCTTGCCTTGCTGGCGCCGGACGGAGCGGGTTCCGCCCAGGGACCACGCGCCTTGTGGTCAGGGCGCCTTCTTGAGGGAGAGGCGGCCGAGGCGCCCCCGGAGCTTCGTCACCCGCACAGGGGCGAAGTGCGGTGCAGCCAGAGGACGAGCGCTGGGAGCCTCTCGCAGCAGCGGACGAGCTTCGGCGACGCGTCGAGCCACTCTTCGTACGTCGTCGCCGACGGGGCGGTAGCGCAGAGCTTCGTTTGCCGCAATGAGCGCAGCTCGAGCCTCCATGGGCGCTCGGAGTGCGCGAGACGAAGAACCAGCCGGGGCGAGTGAGGGGGTAGCAGTGCGGCCGTCTTGCCTCACGGAGGGATGCTGGGACGATGCTTGTTGCTCGTTCCCCGCTGGGCTGGTGGCGGCGTTGACGGTAGGCGACGGGGAACGACGAGGGCCCCGCCGACGGGAGCCGTCTGGGCGACGCGGGAAGCGAGAGCGGCTCGGCGCTCGGCGCGGGCCCGACGAGCGTTAGACATGGATGCGGGCGTCGACGGAGAACAGGGCGGCGGAAGATGAATTCCGGCGCACCCCTACCTGGCGCGCCAAATGTCGGATTTCGGGTTCCGGCAGACCCTTGAGGTTCGAACACTGGGGTGCGCGCAGAAATCTCGCCCTCTACCTACCTGCACCCCGCTGCCTCGCAAGGATCTAAACTATGAAAGAGACAACACAAGAGACACAAGGGTTATACTAGTTCGGGCCACCATTGTGGTGTAATACCCTACTCTAGTTTGTGGTGTGGTGGATTGCCTCTTGGGCTGATGGTGATGAACAATACAAGGAAGGACAGCCTCGCGAGGGTCTGTTCTTGGCCGGTGCGATGAACCGCTAGGGGGAGTTCAGTTGCTCTCTCTCTCTCTCTCTGCTGATTCCAGATTGCCGATCCCTTCACCCTGTGGCCTGGGCCTCTTCCCAAATATTGAGCGGGAAGGGCGCCAACAATTGGCCATTTTGAAGGGGAACATCTGGTACACTTATCCTGACTAAAGTTGGTCCTCGCCTGTCAAAGGCTCGTGGTGGCGCCGGCTTGGGCTCCACAATGACTTCCTTCCTGCCGTTGGACTGGTCTTGGTCTTGTTGCACCGAAATGGACACCTTTGCTTGATGCTCTCGCCTGTGCTTGCTCCCTTTGCGCCAAAGAGGAAAGGAGGACACTGCACGGGCTGGCGCCCGCCTGGCGCCCTTGGTTGTCATGGCTTGTGTCATGGGTACCTCATGAGGTACCCCGCCTTGATCTCTCCGCCTCCTTGCGAGCCAGCCTGACGAGGCCATGCCTGAGGAAGCTCCCTGTCGTCCGCCCCGCGAGGCTTGGCCCCTCGCGAGGGTCTTAAGCTCTTGTTGATGAAGATGGGCCGTGATGGGCCCCCCTTTGAGCCACACTGCAGGCCGCAGGCAGGCAAGTCTGGGGACCCCCGTTCCCAGAACGCCGACATTAACAGTCTTCGAGACTTTCGCATCAAATAATATGCGGAAACGAACACTCCGCAGCCTTGCCGAAGTCTACCAGATAGCAACAATAAATCCATGAAGTGACACGGCTATTACCTTTAACGCCAGTGACGAGCCTAAATTCCGAACAGCCCGAGGACCAGCCGCATTGGTCCTCAGTCGAATAGTGGACGGCTTTCGCCTTACCAAGGTACTCATGGACGGCGGCAGCGGATTAAACCTCATCTACGAGGAAACCCATCGAAAAATGGAAATAGACTGGAGCCGCATGGAGTGAAGCAGCACAACCTTTAGAGGAATAATCCCCAGTCGAGAAGCATGCTGTACAGGAAAGATCACACTAGATGTGGTGTTCGGCACGCCGGACAATTATAGATCCGAGGAGGTCACATTCCAAGTGGCCCCGTTTAGCAGCGGATACCACGCTCTATGAGGGCGAGAGGCATTCACAATTTTTCAAGCTATACCCCATTACGAGTACATGAAGCTCAATATTCCCGGACCCAACGGAATTATCACTCTCGCTAGTGACCGGACATAGCGCTCCGCACCGAAAATAAAACAGCCGCACTTGCCCTTGAGGCACTATCCGAAGCCCTAGCGGCAGAGGAACTCACTACGCTGCGCTCCATGGTGGATAGGGACGATGTGATACTCGATAATAGATCCAAGTCCACCTCTTTTAAACCAGCAGACGAAATAGTCAAATTCCAAGTCCATCCAATGGACCCTACAAAAACGGCCTCCATCGGGGCACAATTAAACCCTGATGTGGACGCCGCATTACGAGAATTCCTACGCGAAAATTGGGACATTTTCGCCTGGCACCCTTCAGACATGCCAGGAATCCCACGCCGGCTGGCAGAGCACAGCCTAAATATCCTAAAAAGATTCAAGCCAGTCAAACAAGCTCTTCGGCGTTTCTCCGAACCCAAGAGACAGGCCATGGGAGATGAGCTAGCCAAACTATTGGAGGACGGATTCATCAGAGATATTAAACATATGGACTGGCTAGCAAACCTGGTAATGGTACCAAAGAAGGACAAATCCTGGCGCCTATGTGTCGATTTTAAGGACCTCAACAAGGCTTGCCCAAAGGATCCCTTCCCCCTCCCCCGCATCGATCAAATTATCGACGCTACTGCAGGACACGATTCATTGTGTTTCCTCGACGCATACTCCGGCTACCACCAAATTAAGATGGCAGAGTCAGACCAAGCCGCAACGACATTCATCACTCCATACGGCCCATTCTTCTTCAACACAATGCCCTTTGGGCTCAAAAACGCCGGCGCAACATATCAGCGCATGAATCAGACATGTCTGGCAAACCAGATCGGCAAAATAGTAGAGGCATACGTAGACGATGTGGTCGTCAAATCCAAACATGTCGAAACCCTAGTCGACGACTTGAGGCTCACATTCGATAATCTCCGGACATATGACATCAAGCTCGACCCGGAGAAATGTGTTTTCGGCGTACCAGCCGGAAAGCTCTTGGGCTTCATTGTATCCGGTAGAGGAATTGAAGCAAATCTAGCCAAGATCCGAGCTCTGTCACAATTGGATATCCCCAGAGACCTCAAACAAATACAAAAATTGACCAGATGCGTGGC
This sequence comes from Aegilops longissima, assembly GCA_021605205.1. Taxonomy (NCBI): domain Eukaryota; kingdom Viridiplantae; phylum Streptophyta; class Magnoliopsida; order Poales; family Poaceae; genus Aegilops; species Aegilops longissima. The sequence goes on from CM038681.1 coordinate 281,824,599, forward strand.
GGCTCTAAGCCGCTTTATCTCCCACTTAGGAGAAAAGGCATTACCCCTTTATCGCCTCCTCCGGTGCACCGAACACTTCGAGTGGACGGATGCTGCCACGGCCGGACTCAAAGAAATCAAAGCCATATTGGCAACAAATCCGGTCCTTGCCGCGCCCAACATGGGCGAACCAATGCTATTATACATCGCAGCAACCCATCAAGTTGTAAGCGCGGTGCTCGTTGTCGAACGAGAAACGGACGGACACAAGTTCCCTCTCCAAAAACTAGTTTACTACGTGTCCACTGTCCTAACTCCAGGCAAGTCACGGTACCCGCATTATCAAAAAATAGCATACGCGGTGTCCATGGCATCCCGGAAGCTGCGACACTACTTTCAAGAGTGTTCGATAACAGTAGCCTCCGAAGTACCTCTTAATGACATTATAAACAACCGCAACGCAACGGGCCGGATTGCTAAGTGGACCATTGAGCTCCTCCCGTTCGACATAACCTACAAACCACAGCGAGCTATTAAGTCGCAAGTTTTGCCTGACTTCATCGCCGAATGGACTGAAGCTGAACTCCCTAAAGAGTACGGCGCATATTCCAACTGGATCATGCACTTCGACGGCTCCAAAATGTTGGCCGGCCTGGGGTCTGGCGTCGTTCTGACGTCCCCAACCGGAGACACAGACCAATACGTACTTCAAATAATGTACAAGGACTCCAACAACGCAGCCAAATACGAGGCCCTTCTACATGGTCTCCGAATGGCAGTCTCCATGGGCATCCAACGCCTAGAGGTGCGCGGGGATTCGAACCTCGCGATATCCCAAATAAATGGGGACTTTGATGCCAAGGATCCGAAAATGGCAGCATATCGCAATGCCGTCCTAAAAATGTCAGCTCGGTTTGAGGGGCTTGAATTTCACCATATAGCCTTGGATAACAACCAGGCAGCAGACGTGTTGGCACGCATTGGCGCAAAGCGCGTTGCCCCCCCAATATCTTCCTAGAGAGGCTTTTCAAGCCATCCGTACTATGGGAGGGAGAGTCCGGAAATAACAACCAGGACCCAACCGCACTTCCCCAGACCGAACATTCCGACATAGTTGGTGGTCCCGCCAACGAAATAACACAGTTAGCCCACGAAATTATGGCAGTCATCGCCCCGTGGACAGAACCATTCCTAGCCTACCTAACTAGGCAGTAACTTCCCGAGGACCAAAACGAGGCCGGCTGCATAGTACAGCGGTCTAAAGCCTATAAGGTCCATGAGGGAGAGCTTTATAAGAAAAGCACAACCGGAGTCCTTCAAAGGTGTATCTCCGAAGAGGAAGGCGGAATCTCCTGGCTGAAATTCATGCGGACTCGGTGGGCACCATGCCGCAGCTCGGGACCTTGTAGGCAAGGCCTTCCGTCAGGATTTTGTTGGCCGGCGGCCCGGCGAGCCTTCAGACTTAGTCCAACAATCGTCGGTTGCCAGCTCTTTGCTAATCAAAGCCACATGCCACCCACCGCCCTCAAAACTATACCCATCACACGGCCCTTCAGCGGTCCGGAGGCTTGACATGGTTGGACCCCTTAAAGGAGGAACCCACAAGCAAAAATACCTATTGGTCATGGTGGATAAATTCACCAAATGGATAGAGGCTAGGCCTGTAAAGACGGCCGAATCCGGACCGGTGATAGACTTCATATCAGGGGTAGTACACCGTTACGGCGTCCCCCATAGCATCATCACTGATAACGGCACGAACTTCACGGCTGACGAGGTTAAACTCTGGTGCAAAAACATGGGCATCAAGCTCGACTACGCTTCAGTCTATCACCCTCAAACTAACGGTCAAGTCGAGCGAGCAAACGGTCTAATCATGAGCGGCATTAAACCCAGACTAGTGCGGTCCCTAAAGGAATCTAACACGCACTGGGTAGAGGAGCTCGACTCCGTACTCTGGGGGATGTGTACCACGCCGAATCGCACTACCGGATTCAAACCATTTTTCATGGTATACGGCGCAGAGGCAGTCTTGCCCTGCGACATAATTCATGACTCACCTCGCATGCGCATGTACGAAGAAAGAGAAGCCGAGCTTGATCGGCAGGAAAGCTTGGACGCCTTGGAGGAGGAGCGTGACGTGGCAAAAGCTCGTTCCGCATTCTATCAACAATAGGCTCGAAGATATCAAAGTAGGGAAGTACGGGCCAAAGCTTACAACGTTGGCGAACTAGTTCTACGCCTGCCGGACAAGAAAAAGGACAAACTAAAGCCCAAATGGGAGGGTCCCTTCATCATCGAACAAGTCCTGACCGGCGGAGCGTACCATCTGCGAAACGCATCGGATAACCGACTCGAGCCGAACCCATGGAAACGCCGCCCGTCTCCGAAGATTCTACGCCTAGCGCCGGATTCTGAGTTCGTCCCCTTCCTCCGTCTATATTTTATATTTTAAGCTATCTTTTATTTCTCTCCTTCTCCCTCCCTTTTTTCGAAGCCGTTAAAGGCTCGTTTGCGCATTGTTCGCACACACTTGACGCGCTATCCGCGCTCATTATACCTGGGGGCTTCTTTAACAGAAGCTTATTTATACGGGCTTTATGCCCAACACATGTGTCACACTTCTGCATGTACCTTTTATTCACCATTATATGCATCGATATGACTTAAGTTTTGGCCAAGCTGGGTTGCCTGGCTCCTGTGCTTACCCCTACGTTCCCGATTGTTCGGCTAGGCGGTAAAGGGAGCACCTCTGCGATTGTTACCGCCGGGTCAGCCGGATGTGTACCTCAGACTGGGTGAAGCCGAAAGTTAGAGTTCTTAAGGGAATATTCGGTCGGTGAACTAAAAGACGATTTTTCATTTTTCATTTATCTGCCCCCAGATGCTTTTCTGCTTTTTTCGCAGTCCGGACATGCACTTTAGGGCATGCCTCCCAGGGAAAGGAACCCCTAACGGAACTATTCTCCCTGGAAGATGTTTCTTACTAACCATGTAATATAACATAACTAGTTGGACACTTGTCTGATAAAGCACTCATGACCCCTACGCCTGTCTCCACGCATGCCCCGGTTTTTACATAACCGCGAGAGTATTCGGACACACTCCGGACTATTGGGTCCTGAGGTTGAAGCGAAAAGGTCCGCTACGACAAACGATCTACAATCCGGCTAGAAGACATTTTACATGTCATTTTAAATTATATAGTCAAATTGACTGATTGTATTCCTCTTCAATGCCGTCTAATAGGCTGTCTAGTTTACAGTCCTGCTGGGAATACTTTGCGGCCAACTCTACTTGGCCGTACACTAAGCTCACAGGGATCTCCTTCCCGTTGGGCCCCACAGGTCCAACCTCGGCCATGTGGTTTGGGTCCGCCTTCGTGTACCGCGTCTTCACCATGGCCTAGGCCTCCCTGGCACCTTGACCAAAGGCCGATATGTTCCATAGTCGGAAGCGCCGCCGTGCTCCCTGAAGCTTCTCTGCAAGCTCTCCAAGGCCTTCGGGTAGGGAGATAGATGGCCACAAGGCCTGGCCGACGCCTTTCATCACCTGCCGAACTCGTTCATGCAGTTGAAATAGCTCGGGAAGAAGGTCACCCGTAGAACCGGGCATTTCCTCTTCAGGACAACCCGTGAGCATACCTACAGACATAACTCAGTTAATTGACTTCCTCGCCGAACTCTTTTTCAAAGTTCGCTCAAGCACTTGCTAGAAATGCCGCGACGAAGTCGCCGATTCTCCTTCACGGAGTCAGACAGCTGGGCACAAACATCCTTTAGTTCCTCACCCAGCTGGGTGTTGGCATCTTGGAGATCATTTTTCTCTTGCCTCACACTTGTAAGCACATTCTCGCCGGCCTTCAACCGGCACAAGAGCTGTTGCTTGTCCGGATCTAGTCCGACGCCATCTGCAATATTATTGTCAGATTTACACACACGCCGCACTTCACAAACTACTTATCTTTTGAAGCATATATTACCAGAGGGGGTCTCTGTGGCTCCTCCTGTAGCGGCTAGTGCAGCCTCAAGTCGGGCCTTGCATTCTTCAAGCTCCTGAGACAGTCGGGTATTCTTTTTTGTAAGATCCTGAATAACAAATGATCCTTAAATCAGTTATTCTAACTATTTTAAGTCTCGGGGCTCTTGGCATATATAATCACAAATTTCCTTACCCGTATGTCCTTTACATACTGCTCCGTGGCTCTGGCTAGACCATCTTGGCGGCACGTGCGCATCTCCAATTGAAGGCATTCAAGGCCTCTTGGGAGAAACATGCGTCACGAAGAACTGTCCGGCGGCGCTTGTGATTCATGGCGCTCTCCACCTCGGAGTTGGTGGCGGACAATCTGTCGGCATCCTCTGTCGGAGGAGCATCCGACGCACGCCTCGTGCTCGCCTCCGCTTCCGTACCCGGCTTTGGAGCCTGGCCGGTGGAGGTTCGATTGGCAACCTCTCCGGACTCAGTCCGGCAAGCGCTCTTTTTCCTGAAAAGAGCACCAGCGTTAGTACGCCTTCCAGGAATCAATCCTGGGAATATGGTGACGCGCCATACCATTGCAGCGGCGTTTCGATCCGAACCTCACTTCTTTTTAGCCTGCGGGGCCGTACTGCCCCTTGTTGGTTAGCCGCCGTGGGCTCGGCCTCCTGCCTCGAAGGCACCCCCTGCAAAACACCATTGGTATACGGTGATAAAAAAAGCACGGATGGGTCATTATCAGAGTATTGGGACCTTGGTCTCAGTTACCTATGAGGTTGGAAGTATTCCGGGGTAATCGGCCGTAATGGCAACCAAGGCATTATCGATGCTCAGTTGGTGATATACCCCATCGATCAGCTCCACCAATATGTCCGAATCCTCTTGGGAGGCTGGATCGAGGAGCCTTTCCGGATCCTCGGGTTGTGGAGGCGGGCTGTTTATGTCTTTTACGGCCTGGCGCAGTTCCTGCGTCAAAATCGCAAAATGAGATACCTAACCATGGGAATACGGATCGGGTGTGCAAAAAGAAATGTCCGCTTACCCAGCTTCGAGGATTGTTCATAGAAAATCCGTTCAATGGACTGACGCGGAGAAAATCTTCCTCTTTTCCCTTGTACATCACGGACAAGATCTTCACTAGATCGGCGACAGATCCCGCCCCTTGCGGCCATGACGGGTGGCATCGTCCTCCCCGTTGAAATCCCACATGGGGTGGCCCCTATACTGGAGCGGCTGCACCCCCCGCATAATACATGTGGCCATGACACCGATCATGGTCAGTCCGGCATGAGCCAACAATCTTATTCGGCTCATCAGGTAAAGGACGTCCCTGTCGTCTTCCCTCTGGGGGCTCCGCAGGCGCCAACTCAGGCGTTTCTTCAAAGGAGCATTGCTGAACTCCGGGAGACCGATCCGAACGGGATCCGGCAGCGGCGTCTTCTATATAAAACCATTCCGAAGGCCAGTCTTCGGAAGCCTTCTTCGGGGTTCCGGATAGATATCCGGTCCCGGCGATGCGCCACAGCTCGGCTCCGCCCACTTGATATATTGACCCCTCATGAGAACGGGGTACGAGGCAGAATAATCTCTTCCACAGTGCAAAATGAGCCTCGATGCCCAAGAACAGTTCGCAAAGGGCCATGAAGCCCGCGATGTGCAAAATGGAGGCAGGCGTAAGGTGGTGCAAATTGGAGGCCGTAGAACTCCAAGAGCCCCCGGATAAACGGATGAATTGGAAATTCGAGTCCTCTTACTATATAAGAGATAAAGCATACCCGCTCTCCTTTGGAGGGATTGGGGACACTCTCCGCTTGCTTTCCGCCCTTATAGGTGGCGAGTCCGACTCGAACCGGAACCATGAAGGCCGGGGGAAGAAATCCCTTGGTTTGGAGTATCACTAGCTCGCTATGCGGGACTGAGTATCTCTCCCAATTTCCAGGCTGAGGGCTGGGAGCGCGAGAGGAGGAGCCGCGTCGACTGTCCATGATGGAATGGATTTTTGTCAGAGGCGCTCTGATGAAAGCTTGCTGTCGGATCATGGGTTCCGGCAGACCCTTAAGGTTCGAACTCTGGGGTGCGCACGGAGATCCAACCCTCCACCTTCTCGTACCTCGCCGAATCGCAGGGACCTAAACTACTAACAAGAACAACACAAGAGACGCAAGATTTATACTAGTTCGGGCCACCGTTGTGGTGTAATACCCTACTCTAGTTTGTGGTGTGTGGATTGCCTCCGGGATGACGAAGAACAGTACAGGGAAGAACAGCCTCGCGAGGGTCTGTTCTTGGTGGGTGTGATGAACTGCTAAGTGGTGCCCGTCGCTCTAGCTTGAGGCAGGTTTCTCTCTCTCTCTCTCGATTCCGGATGCTCGATCCGATCGTCCTTCGTCCTCTTACTCGAGTGTGGCTACGCCTATTTATAGGCGAAGGCCTGAGGCCTCTTCCCAAATATTGGCGGGAAGGGCGCCAACAATTAGCCATTTTGAAGGGAACAGCCGGTACACTTATCCCGACTAAAGTTGGTCCTCGCTTGCCAAAGGCTCGGTGATGACGCTTGCTTGGGCTCCATGATGACTGCATTCCAGCCGTTGGGGCTGGTCTTGGTCTTGTTGCACGAAGCGGATGCCTTTGCTGATGCCCTTGCTGCGCTTGCCCCTTTGCACCAAAGAGGAAAGGAGGACATCACAGCGGGCTGGCGCCATCGGCGCCCTTGGTCATCATGGCTTACGTCCACGGCACCTCGCGAGGTACCCGCCTTGAGTTCTCCGCCTCCTCATGAGCCAGCTGGCGAGGCGGCGCTTGAGGAAGCTCTTGGTCGTCCGCCCGCGAGGCTTGCCCCTCGCGAGGTCTTGAGCTTGTGTTGATGAAGATGGGCCGTCCTGGCCTCCTTTGAAACACGCCGTGGGCCGCAGGCGAGCAAGTCTGGGACCGCCCGTTCCCGAATGCCGACAATGCCCCGGGACCACGACGCGCCCGGACTTGGCCGTGCAGAGAGGCGAAAGGGCAAGTGGGAAGCATTGTGGGCCCTAACAGCCTGTGGCCTTGGGCGCCGCGTGGCGGTTGATTGGACGTGGGCGCTTGCTCCCCCACGACGCCTTGGTAACCGCCCGGACTCGACAGGTCCTTGCATGCAGAGTTTGGCATGATGACTGGTGATTGTGGAGGCCGACGGTTGGCCTCCGCCGGCTATAAGTAAGGAACGGCGTGCGCTCTTCCAGTCTATCCTTCTGTTTCTCTTCTTCCTCGTCTCGTCTGGTTGCCATGGCTCCGATCCGCCGGTTCTCCAGGGAAGAAAAGGGAAAGGCTCCTCAAGAGGATCCTGACCCGCTCCCCCCAAAGAAGCGGCTTCCTCTTTGGTGTCAGGGCAGGAGCGCGTGCGAGGAGGCGCCCGTGCCCTGGTGCGTGCAACCACCACCAGGATTTCCTCTTCCCTTGCACGCGCAGATTGGTGGCCCTGAAGGAGGTGACGCTGGGCGCCTTGAGCGGCGCCGTCGAAGACGCCGACGGGTCACGAAGGTGTGCGTCTTCCCCCCTGGAGTCCACGCCGAGGGCTCCTGCTGGGAATTCGTGCTCCACGGCCCCGCGCCTCCTAAGTCTTGGATCCGCCTTCCTTCTTTCTTCGCCTCCGTCGTCCGGCAGGGGGAGCCCCTGGAACTCTGGCTGCAGCACGCCGGCTGCGGCACCCTCGCGACCCAGGGGCGTAGGTCGCGATGGTTGCCCCGGCAAGGTCTCCATGACTCGAGGCTGGGGCGAGGTCGCCTGGTCTGCGGGGACGAGGCGCCCTCATGATCCACCTCGAGTACGACGGTGGTTCGGTGATGTCCTTCAAGCTCTTCGACACGGAGGGTCGCCGGCTGGAGTGCTGCCCGGGAGAGGTGGTCGGGGTTCTCTTGCAGTGAGACAGAGGCCAACCGCCCGCTCCTTGGCAGCTTCCTCAGCGACAAGCGCCGGGGATCCAGCGACTCCGCCGAAGCTCTTGGCGCGACGCCAGAGACAAGCGGCGACAGCTCACGAGCCCCGAGCTGCGCCGCTCCGGGCCCCGAGCTCGTCGAGTCAGCGCCGCCCTTGACCTGGATGGGGTCGGCTCCGGACCGGGTGGCCTACTGTTGATGATGGCGTCTGCCGCGGTGGTCCCTGTAGATAGGACTCCTTAGGATTCGCTTCTTTTGTTCCTGCAAGGAGCCAAGAATGTACCCCACGGGGGCTTGTAAGATATTTGTAGTTTCGTTTGTCAATATGATCCTTGTTACGAGGCAATGCGGGATGCTCATTCCGTTATTGCTCAGTCCCTTCCTTTCAGACCTCGTGAGGGCTTGGTGCTCTGTGCCGACAGGTCCCAGTCCCAAGGCGGCTTCAGCCGTTGCTGGTATGCCAGGTCGCGATGCTGTGGTCAAGGCCAGGAGGTGAGCGGCCCGAGGTCCGGTAAGAGCCTCTGAGTCGCGATGCTCAGGGGGTCCCCCTTGGCGCTCAAGCAGCCATCATTCGGTGAGAAAGGGGCGGCGTTGCTAACGGAGTTGCATTGAGTGTGGGGATGGTGTTGCGATGACTAGTGTGTCGGAGGGCGACTTATCTCGAGGTTAGGGCGATGCTTCTGGCGCGGGCGCTAGGTCCGTGCCAGGCTGGCGAGAGATTGCGTGGCGAGGTCGTTCCGTGCTCCTCGGAGGGGCCCTGCAGGGTTACCACAAAGGGAACAAGAGCTCACCGGGGCGATTGTTAGTCCCGCCGTTAGTTGCTTTGGAGTGGTGCGAGAGGCGTCGCGAGGTGCGCTGGGGCACTCGTGAGCCAGCGCGGGACTCACGAGGCCCTACCTCAAGGCGGGTTGCGCCTGGCTCTGGGCCTTATCTTCGAGTGTGTCCCTGCAAATATGGCTAGATGCGGTGTTTCTCGTCTTGGGTCCCTCTCGGGCTGGTCTCTATCGTCGTGGGCAAGCCAGTCGCGATGCCATGGACAAGACTAGAGGGTGAGGGCGGAGAGCCGTAGGAGCCCCGAGTCGCGATGCTCGTGCACCCCCTTTAACAAGCAAGCTGGATTAGATGACACAACTCTCGTCCTCGGTCCGGCTCTCGGGCTGGTCTCTACCGTCACTGGCAAGCGGATCGCGATGCCATGGACAAGACCAGAGGGTGAGGGCGGAGAGTCGGTAGGAGCCCCGAGTCGCGATGCTCGGGCACCCCCTTTAACGCTGCTAAGCTGGATTGGATGACGAAACTCACGCCCGGGTCCCGGCTCTCGGGCTGGTCTCTACCGTCGGCGCAAGCCGGTCGCGATGCCATGGACAAGACCAGAGGGTGAGGGCTGGAGAGCGGTAGGAGCCTCGATTCACGATGCTCACCACCCCCCTTTAACGCTAAAAGTTGGATTGGATGACGAACCTCTCGCCCCTGTCCCGCTCTCGGGCTGGTCTGCACCGTTGGGCAAGCCAGGTCGCGATGCCATGGACAAGACCAGAGGGTGAGGGCGGAGGCGGTAGGAGCCCTGAGTCGCGATGCTCAGGCACCCCCTCTTTAACGTGCAAGATTTCGCCACCCAGGAGAAGGCACCAAACAAGCATGGTGGAGCATAATCCTAAGGAAAACGCATGAAGGATACATGCCGCCGGGACTGGCCCGAGCGGCTTGGGGATGATGCAGCCCGAGGGGCGCCCCCAACAGGGTAAGCTAAGGACATGAAATAAAAGGGATACATGCCGCAGGACAGACCCACGCTGCCCAGGAATAATGTGGCTCAAGGCGCTCCAGGCCGAAATAAAACTTAAAGATGTCACCCGTGATGTTGGGGATGAAGGGTTGTTGATGTAGCAGACTCGGTGGGCTGCGGGAGCCGATCCTCACGAGCTCCTGTGGCTCGGGGCCTCGGGAGGCTCCGGAGGCGGCGGGCCCCTCACGGGCCATCTCCATCTCCGCCCGGGGCTGCAGGCGTGCTGACCTCTTGAGCCTCGGGATGGTCCTCATGAGACGCTGGTGTGCAGCAGCCGCTTGGTAGGCCATAAGGCATGTACGTGGCTGTGGGCGGGCCTCAACGCCCCACTCGCGAGGCCAGAGGCGCTTGAGATGCGGCTCGGTTGAGCCTGCACGTCGATGCACGCCGCAGCCCACCATCCTTGCACTGGATAGGGGGGCCGCTGGCGGGTGGCGGCAGCCCCTCATGACCCTTGACTCCTGTAACTCCTGAATGGCCTTGCTGATGAACTCTCGGGGGTTCTGTCCTCCTGGTCTTGCTCCTGCTTGCCGGAAACGTCCTTCGAAACACGCCTCCACATGGTGCCCAAGCGCCTCCCTCGAGACCTTGGCGAGGTCGGTGGCCCTCCAGGGGAGAGCCCCCGAGCCCTGCTTGAGGAGGGTGCCGAGCGCGCTTTCCTATACGACGGAAGGAGGCTCCCCCTGGCCCGGCGCGGGCCCTGAGGGGCCTGTCTCTTGATGAGCCGGGCCGGTCGATGTCTTCTTCTTCTTGGGTGCTGCCTCGGGAGGCGTCCTGCTGCTGTGGTCTGGGTCTTCCAGCGACGCGGCCTAAAAAGCTCGCTCCAAGGAGCACACTGCATCTCTCTCTTCACAGGGCACCGTGATGACCCCGCCGCTTCCTGGCATCTTGAGGATGTTGTAGCCATGGTGGGTCACGGCCATGAACTTGGCCAACCCCGGGTACCCGAGGATGGATTTGTACGGCAGGCGAATGTGGGCGACGTCAAAGTCGATGAGCTCGGTGTGGTAGTTGTCGCGGGCCCCGAAGGTGACAGGAAGGCGGACTTGCCCGATCGGGACCGTGGAGCCGTCGGTGACTCCGGAGAAGGGCTTGGTTGGCTGAAGCTGACTGTAGGGCACTTAAAGATTGTTGAAGGTCTCCACGCACAGGACGTTGAGCCCTGCTCCACCGTCGATGATGGTCTTGGTGACCAGCACGTTGCTGATGATTGGGGAGCAAAGCATTGGGAGAACTCCGGCGGTGGCTGCGCACTTCAGCTGGTCCGCTGAGCTAAACGTGATGGCGCACGCCGACCACCTGAGAGGGCGCGTAGACTCGAGCTTGGGGAGGTTTGCATCCACTTCATGGGCGAACTGCTTGAAGATGCGGTGAGAGGCTGGGGCTTGGGCTCCGCCCAGGATGCAGGCGATCGCGCGCGCTTCCTGGAAGCCCCCAGCCCCCTCGTCCTGATGACGGTCTTCGATTCTCCTTGGTGGCGGCGGCAGCGGAGGGAGGCTCTGTTCCCTTGCGGACGATCCTCACGAGGCTGATCCTCGGCCCCCCCTCGCGAGGTGGGTCTTGCCAGCGGTCCTCGCGAGGTTGGTCGCGCCACCCTTGGCGCGGGCCGCGGTCTTCCCAGCATCCTCCTTTCCTCCTCCCCGGCCATAGCCCCGGTCGCTGCGCTCAGGGCGTTTGCCGACCCTTCCTTCGCGCACGGGCCGAAGCTCTTGACATTCATTGGTGTTGTGGGTGTGGAGGTCATGGTACACGCAGTACCGGCTGCCCTTGGAAGACTCGGGCTGATCTCTGCCCCGCTTGGTGTCTGGTTCGGCCGTGAGTATGGCAGCCCCCTTGCGCTTTACGTCCTTGGCCTTGGACTGCTTCTCTTCGGGATCCGCGGCAGGCAGCTCGAGGAGGGAGATTCGTCCCTCCTTAGCCCTGGCGCACTTGGTCGCCAAGTTGAACAGCTCCAGGGAGGTGCACAGATCTTAATGCATTGCCAGCTCCTCCTTCATCTTGACGTCGCGTACGCCGTCGGAGAAGGCAGAGATGATGGCCTCCTCCGTCACCCCGGGATCTTGAGGCGCGTTGTTGAAGCGCTGGATGTACTTTTGCAGGGTTTCCCCTGGCTGCTGCTTGATTCAGCGGATGTCGCTCACGGCGGGTGGCCGGTCACGAGTACCTTGGAAGTTGGCGATGAAGCGGGTGCGCATCTCGGCCCAGGAAGAGATCGTGCCTGGGGCCAGATTCAGGAGCCAGGTGCGGGCTCCATCCTTGAGCGCCACGGGAACCCAGTTTGCCATGACCTTTTCATCTCCGTTGGCAGCCTCGATGCCCAGTTCGTAGAGCTGGAGGAACTCCGTAGGGTCCGCCGTGCCATCGTAGCGTGGGGGCAGGTCTGGCTTGAACTTGGCGGGCCACGCGACGCCGCGCAGCTCAGTGGTGAAGGCGCTTGGTCTTGCAGGCCTCCCTCCGCGGCGGCTGGGGGTAGCGTAGGGTCTTGACGTGCTGGAGCGGGGAGCGCTCGGGCAGCTTCTTGTGGGCGAGGAACTTCTTGGCAGCCCTGCTTTTGCCGCGCCGGCGCCTGGCGGAGCGGGTTCCGCCTGAGGGCAGCGCGCTTTGGGGCGGCGCCGTCTTGAGGAGGAGGCGGCCGAGGCGCCCGGAGTTTATCGCTTCGCGCGAGGCGGTGCGGTGCAGCCAAACGACGGCGCGGGTCGCCTCCTGCAGCGCTGGATTAGCTTCGGCGACGCAGTCGAGCCATTCTTCGTAGACGCTGCCGACGGGCGGTAGCGCCGAGCTCGTTAGCCGTGATGAGTGCAGCCCGGCCTCCATGGCAGCTGCTGGGAGCGCGCGACGAAGAACCAGCGGGGTGGCGGCGCGTGGCGGTGCGGCCGTCCCGCCTCATGGACGGGTGCTGGGACGACGCTTGCTGCTCGTTCCCCGCCGGGCCGGTGGCGGCGTTGACAGCCGGTGACGGGGAACGACGAGGACGTCCGCCGACGGGGGCCGTCTGGGCGACGTGGGAAGCGAGGGCGGCTCGGCGCTCGGCGCGAGCCCGACGAGCGTCAGACATGGTGGCGGTGGTCGGGAAGAACGAGGCGACGAAGCAGATTCCGGCGCACTTACCGGGCGCGCCAAATGTCGGATCACGGGTTCCGGCAGACCCTTAAGGTTCGAACTCTGGGGTGCGCACGGAGATCCAACCCTCCACCGTCTCGTACCTCTCCGAATCGCAGGGACCTAAACTACTAACAAGAACAACACAAGAGACGCAAGATTTATACAAGTTCACTAGTTCGGGCCACCGTTGTGGTGTAATACCCTACTCTAGTTTGTGGTGTGTGGATTGCCTCTGGGGCTGACGAAGAACAGTACAGGGAAGAACAGCCTCGCGAGGGTCTGTTCTTGGTGGGTGTGATGAACTGCTAAGTGGTGCCCCGTCGCTCTAGCTTGAGGAACGGGTTTCTCTCTCTCTCTCTCTCTGATTCCGGATGCTCGATCCGATCGTCCTTCGTCCTCTTACTCTGAGTGTGGCTACCCCTATTTATAGGCGAAGGCCCTGGGCCTCTTCCCAAATATTGAGCGGGAAGGGCGCCAACAATTGGCCATTTTGAAGGGGAACAACGGGTACACTTATCCTGACTAAAGTTGGTCCTCGCCTGCCAAAGGCTCTGGTGATGACGCCTGCTTGGGCTCCACGATGACTGCATTCCAGCCGTTGGGGCTGGTCTTGGTCTTGTTGCACCGAAACGGATGCCTTTGCTCGATGCCCTTGCCTGCGCTTGCCCCCTTTGCACCAAAGAGGAAAGGAGGACGCTGCGCACGAGCTGGCGCCTCGACCGGCGCCCTTGGTCGCCATGGCTTACGCCACGGGCACCTCGCGAGGTACCCGCCTTGAGTTCTCCGCCTCCTCATGAGCCAGCTCGACGAGGCTGCGCCGAGGAAGCTCTTGGTCATCCGCCCATGAGGCTTGGCCCCTCATGAGGGTCTTGAGCTTGTGTTGATGAAGATGGGCCGTCCTGGGCCTCCTTTGAGCCATGCCACAGGCCGCAGGCAGGCAAGTCTGGGGACCCCCGTTCCCAGTATGCCGACACTTGCGGAGGGGGGATGGTGCGACTCAGATCTGGGTCCTCGTCCCTTTTATAGGCGGCTCACTTGCGCAGCTAGGGGGATAAGTGTAAAAATACCCTGGCTTTTCGCATTCATTCAAACACGTGGAAGATGGCCATTATTGGGCGTGGAAGCCAAGGTGCGCAGCATTTATCGAAAGTCGGACGCTATTCGACAAGTATATGGAATTTGAGAAGAACTCACCGCAATGCGAAGACAAACCACGCGCCTGCTCTCATCGTCATTGAAGCCTGGTTCGGGGCTACTTGAGGAGTCCTGGATTAGGGGTGTCCCGATAGCGAACTATCACCGCTGGCGGACTCTGGACTATGAAGATACAAGATTGAAGACTTCGTCCGTGTCCGGATGGGACTTTCCTTGGCGTGGAAGGCAAGCTTGGCGTCTGGATAATGTAGATCTCCTACCATTGTAACCGACTGCGGTAACCCTAACCCTATCCGGTGTCTATATAAACCAGAGGGTTTTAGTCCGAGGACTAACAACAATCATACCATAGGCTAGCTTCTAGGGTTTAGCCTCCTTGATCTGGTGGTAGATCTACTCTTGTACTACCCATATCATCAATATTAATCAAGCAGGAATAGGGTTTTACCTCCATCGAGAGGGCCCGAACCTGGGTAAAAAACATCGTGTCCCTTGTCTCCTGTTACCATCTGCCTAGACGCACAGTTCGGGACCCCCTACCTGAGATCCGCAGGTTTTGACACCGACAGCGAGCTATACAGGAAATGGCCGAACGATGTTACGCTGCGCTGCATCTCCGGCGATCAAGGAAAGGAGTTGCTGGCTGACATACACGGCGGTGACTGCGGACACCACTCATCGTCGCGGACTCTCGTGGGTAAGGTGTTCCGCAGTGGGTTCTATTGGCCTACAACACTCAACGACGCGGCCGAGCTAGTGAATTCTTGTGAATCCTTCCAATTCCATGCCAAGCAGATCCATCAGCCTGCACAAGGCCTCCAAACCATTTCGCTTACGTGGCCGTTCGCGGCCTGGGGGCTGGACATCTTGGGCACGTTCCCACGAGCGCCAGGGGGCTACCGCTATCTCTACATCGCCATCGACAAGTTCACCAAGTGGGCGGAAGTGGAAGCCATCCGTACCATTCCGGCCGGCTCTGCTGTCAAGTTCATCAAGGTCCTCGTGAGCCGCTTCGGGGTCCCCAACCGCATCATCACAGATAACGGCTCGCATTTTAATAGTAACCTCTTCAAAACCTACTGTGCTAACCTTGGAACGTAGATCTGCTACGCTTCGATGGCCCACCCCAGGAGCAACGGTCAGGCTGAACGCACCAACGCTGAGGGCCTGAGAGGCATCAAGACCAGGACCTTCAAGAAGAAGCTGGAAGCCTGCGGCAGGGGCTGGCACGACGAACTCCAGTCCGTGTTGTGGTCCATTCGTACCACTGCCACCAAGCCGACGGGCGAGACTATGTTCTTGCTCGTCTATGGAGCTGAGGCGGTCCTCCCTCACGAGGTCAAGCATCGCTCTGCACGGGTCCTGGCGTTCGACGAAGCGCGCCAGGACGCCATGCGGGGGATGGACCTCGTGCTGGGGGAGGAGCGCGTCGTGAAGCCGCACTAAGGGCGGCAAGGTACCAGCAAGCTCTGCGGCGGTACCATTGCTGCAACACCCGCTCCAGGATGCTCGAGGTAGGCGACCTCGTCCTAAGGCAAGTCCTCTCCAGGGAAGGGCTGCACATGCTTTCGCCCATGTGGGAGGGCCCGTTCAGGGTCGTTCATGTCTCCAGGTCGGGTGCAGCGCACCTGGAGACGCAGGATGGGACACCCATCCAGAATGCCTGGAAGATCCAGCACCTCCGGAAGTTCTATCCATGAAGCAAGGCCCAGAGCCTGAGAAGCAAGGCCCAGAGCCTCAGAAGCAAGGCCCAGAGCCTGAGAAGAAAGGTCCAGAGCCTATAAAGAAGGCCCGGTGCCTGTGAAGAATCGCCGCCCGTGACACTCTCACGTAATAATGAGTTGGGGCTGTACACGCCCCGGAGTCTCAGGAGCGCCGGCCTCAGGCCCTGGAGCTCCCTCCCACGCCTAGTGGACAGCACTTAGCTCCGCGCTGGTGAGAAGACTTGAAGACTAGATTAGGTGCCAGACGCGGTTTTTCATTTGCTTTCCGTAGTTGGCTTGGTTTTTCTTAATCAGAGTTGCTCTTGGTGTTCGTTGCTGATTTGGTTCCCCAGCCTTTTACCGCCTTTTTCGGCTCTAGTTTACTCTAGTTCTCTCTCTCGCATACCTCGCGAGGGGGCTAGGCAAGTGCCCTCGCGAGCATTTCTCTTCTCTTTGCCTTCTCGCGAGCTACCCTCGTTAGAGCCTGGAAGCTGGCACACCTCTCCTAAATCCGTGCCCCTCGGGTACCGTGTTACAAGGCGCCAAGTCGAGGCTTGGGTGGATGGCAATCCTTTGGTGCACCCCCTAACGAATTATTTTTGCAGTTTCCGAGCAACGCAGACACCGTGCGAGGGAAAGGGTTGACTAAAGGCGCCAGGTTAAGTTATCTTTGCGCAATATAACAACACGGCATGGGAACGACTTGCACAATGCATTAACCAAAGAACCACAGTTCGATACACGCCCCTTTGGGCCCATACTGGTTTCGTTTTCCGAAGCAGGAAAGAAAGAAAAAGCTAAGCAAAGCAACATTGCAGCAGTCCGCGGAGGCAGGCCCTTGGCGATGCCCCAAGCTTAGCCGGACCCCTCCTCGCGCTTCATAGAGGCGCGACGATGAGATGACCCACTGCCTCCTTCGAAGCGGGCGCAGCGACGTGGCGGCTGATCGTAGCCACCGCTGCTGGAGTTGTCACCGGAGGAAGAGCCGCTATAGCTAGAGGAGACGCGATCGCCGCCGGGGGCAGGCTCGCCTCGTCCTCATCGCGACCGTCACCAAGGCCGAGC
>CM038681.1:281841433-282033609 GCA_021605205.1 Aegilops longissima
CCTCCTTGCCGTCGTTCCCCTCGGGGCAGCACCCGGCGCGGCGACCATCCTCCCCGAACACCCTCACATAGAGGGTCGACTCACCATCGTACCTGAAATGGAGGGTGCATCGCCTACCCAGGCCGCGCGCGTGGGCGAACGTCTACCAGCCGCGGGCCAGGGCTATGTTGCCCGCGGCGGAAGTCTCGACCGCAACCCAAGAGGCCCTGCAGCAGCAGCTGTCCGCCTGCAGCCAGAGCCCGCCTGGACCGGAGGCCGGCTGTTCGCCGGCGAAGAAGCACGGAAGTTGCAGCCAGTTGCCGGCCGGGCTCTCCGACCAGACAACAAACTCCGGCGACACCTCAGCCGAATGGAAGCGCTGGCGGGGAGGCCATGCCACCATCGCGCGCCTCCCCTCGACGGCCGAACCACCATGGGTGGGACGATCCCCTTCGCGTGCCGCAGCGCCGCCTCGACGGTGGGCCACGGTGGGGGTCACGGCGTGCTTACGCGGCCGGCCACATCCGTGCTTGGGCGTCGGGGAACCGGGGCCCTCGCGAGGGGCCTTTCCTTTCTCGGCGGCAGAGAACTTCTTTTGTGGCACCATAGATGGCACCGCGAGCAATGGACCAGAGAAGCAAGCAAGCAAGGAGAAGATGGGCAACGGGGGCTCCGCCCCCCTCCCCATTTATAGTGAGAGAAGGCCAACCGGCATCTCCCATGACCGCAGGTAATGATGGTTTTCCTTGCATGTCGCAGGGACTTGTCAAGTCGAGCAGTTGCCGAGGCGGCGTGGGGAAGCGGAGACACCCACGTCCAATCAACCGCCATGCGTCGACCGAGGCCGCAGGCTTTTGGGGCCCGTTGTAACACCCTCGATGCGGCTATATCTCCCACGTGTCGAAGCACGACTTAGAGGCATAACCGCATTGAAAGCAATGTCGCAAGTGAGGTAATCTTCACACAACCCATGTAATACATAAGGGAAAGAGATACATAGTTGGCTTACAGTCGCCACTTCACACAATACATAAATAAACATCCATCATTCAGATTACACTCAAGGTCCGACTACGGAACCAAAATAAAGGAAGATACCCCAAATGCTACACAGATCCCCGATCGTCCAAACTGGGCTCCACTACTGATCATCAGGAAAAGACACATAGTAACGACCACGTTCCTCATCGAACTCCCACTTGAGCTCGGTTGCGTCACCTGACCGCATCGCCGGCACTGCAACTGTTTTGGTAGAATCTGTGAGTCACGGGACTCAGCAATCTCACACCCGCGAGATCAAGACTATTTAAGCTTATAGGAAGGACAGAGTGGTAAGGTGGAGCTGCAGCAAGCTTACTAGCATATATGGTGGCTACTTCGCAAAAGAGAGCGAGAAGAGGAGCAAAGCACGGTCGTGAAGCTAGTAGCGATCAAGAAGTGATCCTGAACTACTTACGCCAAACATAACTCCAACACCGTGTTCACTTCCGGACTCACGAGAAGAGACCATCACGGTTACACACGCCGTTGATGTGTATTTTAATTGAGGTCAACTTCGGTTTTTACAACCGACATTAACAAATTCCCATCTGCCTCATAACCGCAAGGCACGGCTTTGAAAGATAATACCTGCAGGGTGTCCCAACTTAGCCCATTATAAGCTCTCACGGTCAACGAAGGATATTCCTTCTACCGAAGACCCGATCAATCTCGAATCCCGGACTACAAGACATTTCGACAAAGAATAAAACAAGACCAGCAAAGCCGCCCGATTGTGCCGACAAATCCCGATAGGAGCTGCACATATCTCGCTCTCGTGGCACATCCGGATGAGACTAGCTACGAGTAAAACCAAGCCTCGAAGTTTCCCGTGGTGGCCTCAAGCAGTAGTTTCAGTTCGGGCCAGCACTCAAGGAGCACCGGTCCGGGGTTAAATAAAGATGACCCTCGCTCGCGAAAACCGGGGAAAAAGGCTTAGGTGGCAAATGGTAAAACCAAAGTTGGGCCTTGCTAGAGGAGTCTTATTCAAAGCGAACTGTCAAGGGGGTCCCATAAATCACCCAACCGTAAGGAACGCAAAATCAAGGAACATAACACCGTATGACGGAAACTAGGTGGCAAGAGTGGAACAAAACACTGCATAAGGCCGAGCCTTCCACCCTTTACCAAGTATATAGATGCATTAATTATAGCAGATATATTGTGATATCCCCAACAAGTAAACATGTTCCAACAAGGAACAACATCTCCATGTTCCAACAAGGAACAAACTTCATCTTCACCGCAACTAGCAACGCTTATAAGAGGGCCGAGCAAAGCGGTAACATAGCCAATCAACGGTTTGCTAGGAAAGGATGGTTAGGGCTGACATGGCAATATGGGTGGCATGATAAGCAAGTGATAGGCATCGTAGCATAGGCATAGCAAAAGAGCGAG
Organism: Aegilops longissima; assembly: GCA_021605205.1. Lineage (NCBI taxonomy): Eukaryota > Viridiplantae > Streptophyta > Magnoliopsida > Poales > Poaceae > Aegilops > Aegilops longissima. The sequence continues at coordinate 281,843,849 of CM038681.1, forward strand.
CATCTAGCATAGCAAAGATAGAAGTGATTTCGAGGGTATGGTCATCTTGCTCGCAATGTTCTCGAGTTGTCGAAAGCTTGATCCTCGTAAGCGTTCTCAACAGGTTCCTCGCTCACGCACTCGCCTCCGGCTCTACCCAAAGCAAGAACACAAACAAAGGAACCACAATAAATCACGGTGCAATGCACAAGCAACATGATGCAAAACATGACATGATATGCGAGATGTGATATGCAATGCGATGCGCATTCCGAAGGAAAATGATGAACCAGGCATCAACTTGACAAACCAAGTATGCCACTGAAAGATGAGATGATTTCGTTGAAATCGATATAAAGATCACCGAATCGGATGCACGGTTTGCAAATGACAAGCAAAACAAGAATGGCACAAATCGCCATTAACAAAGATGATGCCACTTAGCAAGCAACAAGAAATTAAGCTACTGCACCCAAACATACCAACAAAGTATATGGCAGTGATCTACTCAAGATGCTTGACAAAAGATGAACACTGAGCTACGGCTAAATCACATCATAACAGGTTCAAACAAGCATGGCAAAAGTGCAAAAATATCAGTGGACATGGCAAAACAGCATCGTGTAGCAATGTTCAGAGCAAGGAAACAACACGCTACAGGAACTTATAATAGCAAATCAAGGCATGGCATGAATCTACTCAAAGCATAGAACAAAAGTCCCTTACTGACCATAAGCCAAAAAGGATCAGAAAATATAGTAACACCCATGTCAAAATCGCAAGTTTCGTTAACAGATTCAGCAACTGGGCATGTCAAGAACAGATAACAAGTAGGCATGTTTGAGAGCTCAAAGCACTCACTACAGAGCCTTTCATGATAAACTAAGCATACATACATCAAGAAGACATGGCATAGAAGACATATATGGCAAGAACAACATCATAGCATACACGGATCAACCACAACAACTCTGGCAAAATTGAATAACATGTAAACAATCTGCCAGGAAACATTTGATAGCAAAAGTAGAGCTCGATTGACTCAAGCTATGGCACTCCATAATTGCAAACAAAGGCATGGATGGATAGATCATAACCATATGTCCAAAACATCCTTATTGAAGTATCTCAAAATATGCATAGATCTCTAGGTAGCATCAAGTTAACATGGCATCAAAATATCAGCTAAACAGGGCTGAAATCAGCAACATCAGGACACCTACTTTGCATGCTTGTGCTAGTCACCACATAGATCACAAAAATACATGGCATACACCCCTGGAAAGATGGCATGACATATTACAAAACACATGTAGGACTCAAATTCACAGGGTACACACATAAATCATAGAAAAAATAACAAAAGTGCATGTTCTGTTAAGAAACATAAACTAACATCACATATCCCTTTTCTAACAGCATTTCGGGCATCAAGATGAGCTCAAATGAAAATGATTCAATGAGATGAAATGATCTACTCTTTGAGTCGAACATTTTGACATATTACACGCGCAAAATGGAGCTACAGATGCAAAGTTATGATGCGTTGAAAATGCCACAAATTAATCAACGAGACAAAACTTAGACGAATTTTAGGAAGTCAACCCTCGGCTCGAGATCCGGATCGGGCCGGATCCGAAGCGAGGCAGCTCGCCGGAGAAGTTGGAGCCGCGGTGGCGGAGGAGGGGAAGGTCGGCGGGCCGGGCCGCCTCGAGGAGGAGGACGCCAAGTGATCTGTGATGCGGCGGAGGCGGCGGGAGGCCCGGCGAGGCCTGGCGCGCGGGCGGCTGGGCGGCCGGGCGGCGGCGGCGGGGCGCGGCGGCAACGGCGGCCGCCGAGGCGGCGAGGGCGGCGCGAGAGGCGAGGCGCCTGGCGGCGCGGGCGGCAAGGAGCGCGCGCGGTTGGGTCTGCCATGGTTGCCATGGGCGGGCGGGCATGGCGGGAGGAGAGAGGAGGCCGGCGGGGGTGACGTGGCGGCGCGGATTGGCCGAGGGCGGCGGCGCGGGTTTCGTCCGGACGTCGGCGGACGTGTCCGGCGCGCGGAGGGAGGAAGGCTAGGGTTTCGGGAGGAAGAAGACCCGGATTTGGACGGGGGAGGTGTTTAAATAGGCATAGAGGGAGCTAGGAGAGTCCAAATGAGGTGTAGTTTTCGCCCACACGATCGTGATCGAACGACGGAGAGCATGGAAGTGACTTAGATGGGTTATTGGACTATTTTGAAGGGGTGTTGGGCTGCAACTTAAAAGAGGCCTTTGCGAGAGTGCGGTTAACCGCTGAGTACCAAACGAGCTCCAAATGACCGAACTTGACCGGTGGTCTACCGGTGGTATACCAAGGCCACTTGAAAAACCTCGGTCCATTCCGAGAAAGTTTAGTACCCGCTCATGGAAAAACGTAAAAGGGGCCGCCGGGGGAGATAGGAGTGCCGGATTGCAAAACGGACAACGGGAAAAATGCTCGGAATCATGAGACGAACACGTATGCAAATGCGATGCACATGATGACATGATAAAAATGCATGACATGGACAAAATGCAAAAATGAAGAAAACCCAACCACGGAGGGAATATCATATCACAATGCCGAAAATGGCAAGAGTTGGAGTTACAAATATGGAAAGTTACTTCCGGGGTGTTACAACACTCCACCACTACAAGAGGATCTCGCCCCAGATCTAGGACTGAAAGAACTCCGAATATTCGAACGGAGGTGATCCTCGCGCCCTGTGTGGCTTCTCGGTCGAATGGTGTGACCACTTCACTTTCAGGAATTTGATTGACTTGTTGCGAGTCTTGCGCCGGTTTCTTCAAGAATAGCAACGGGTGCTCATGATAAGAGAGATCTTCTTGAAGGTCAATCTCTTCGAAGTTGATAGTGCGTTCAGAGTCTTGAAGCACTTGCGGCTGTGACACGTGAAACACATCGCACGCTCACGGTTGGACGGAAGCTCGTTGATAGGCTAGATCGCCTCTTTGCCAATGATCTTGAAAGGACCCACGATCTAGGGGCAAGCTTCCTTTGATACCGGGCGGCGAGTGCCTTTCATTGAGAGACGCGAGGTAGACATGGTCTCCGATTTCAAAAGCCACATCACGGTGCTTATCATCATAATAGTCTTTCCGCGCGATTATGCGCTGCTTTGAGATTCTCACGAATGACTTTGCACATTTCTTCTGCTTCTGTGATCAAGTCGTTGCCAAGAAGTTGGCGTTCACCTGTCTCAGACCAATTGAGAGGAGTATGGCACTTTCTGCCATAGAGAATTTCGAATGGGGCCTTGCCTGAACTCGCTTGGAAAATGTTGTTGTAGGAGAACTCGGCATATGAAGACACTCTTCCCACTTCATACCGAAAGAAATAACACAAGCCCTGAGCATATCTTCAAGGATTTGATTAACTCGCTCAACTTGGCCACTTGTTTGAGGGTGAAAAGCTGTGCTGAAACGAATGTTGGTGCCCATGGCCTTCTTAAAAGAATCCCAAAACTTGGAGGTAAAGATGCTGCCACGGTCTGAAGAGATCACTTGTAGAATGCCGCAAGGAGACAATCTCGAGGTGTATAGCTCGCCAACCGAGCTGCTGTGATAGATTCTTTGATAGGAAGAAAATGAGCCACTTTAGTAAGCTTGTCAATGACAACGAAGATAGCATCATTTCCATGCTTGGACTTAGGAAATCCAGTCACGAAGTCCATTTCAATATGATCAAACTTCCATTCGGAATAGCAAGAGGTTGGAGGAGACCAGCTGGTCGTTGGTGTTCTCGCTTTCACTCTTCCGCAGACATCACATTCATTCACGAATTGAGCAATTTCGCTTCATTCGAGTCCACCAATATGATCGCTTGAGGTCATGGTACATCTTCGCATTTCCAGGATGAATGGATAGAAGCGAATTGTGAGCCTCGCTCATAATGACTTTACGAGATCACCCTTTGGAACCACAATCCGTCCTCAAGAAAAGAGTATCTTTGTCATCAACGTGGAAGCACTTGTACTTGAAATGCCCTTGTCGATACCACGCTTTCACCTTTTTCACCATGGCATCTAGGAGTTGAGCCTCACGAATCTGATCTTCCAAAGTAGGAGAGACTATGAGGTTGGCAAGAAAGCCTTGAGGAACAACTTGAAGATTCAGCTTATGGAAAGCTTCACAGAGATCCGGTTGGAAGGGCTTGAGGATTAAACTGTTGCAATAAGCCTTCCTGCTCAAAGCATCTGCAATGACATTGGCCTTGCCTTGAGTATATTCAATACTTGGGTTGTACTCTTGAATCATTTCACCCATCGAGTCTGCTCGAGGTTGAGGTTGGGCTGAGTGAAGATATACTTGAGACTCTTGTGATCGGTGAAAATGTCCACTTTCCTTCCCAACAAGAGATGTCTCCATGTTATCAATGCATGGACAATCGCCGCCAACTCAAGATCGTTAGTGGGGTAGTTCTTTTCGTTGGGCTTCAATCAAGCGAGAGGTATAATCCACAACTCTCTTCTCTTGCATTAACACAGCACCGAGACCTTGAAGAGAAGCATCACGTAAAACTTCAAATGGCTTGGATTCATCAGAGGAGTCAAGACAGAGCTGTGACGAGTTTCTCTTTGAGAGTATTGAAAGCAACATCACACTCGGAGACCGACATACTTCACATGCTTCTGGAGAAGGTTGGAAAGAGGCTTTGCAATCTTGGAGAAATTCTCAATGAATCTTCGGCAATAGCTTGCAAGACCAAGAAAACTGCAGAGCTGCTTGACATTCCGAGGAGGTTCCCAATTCACAACTCGGACACCTTCTGGATTAACAGCGATGCCCTTGGCGGAGATGATATGACCAAGGTAAAGCACTTCATCAAGCCAAAATTCACATTTGGAGAACTTCGCATAGAATTGATACTCTCTGAGCTTGTCTAGCACCAATCACAAATGTTTGGCATGATCCTTCTTATTCTTGGAGAAGACCAAAATATCATCAAGATAGACCAAGACGAATTCATTGGTGTAGGGGTTGAAGATGAAGTTCATCATCCGAGAGAATGTTGGAGGAGCATTGACAAGGCCGAAAGACATGACAGTATATTCATAAGAACCAAAGCTTGTTCTGAATGCTGTCTTGGAAATATCTTGTTCACGAATGTGAATCTGATGATAACCCATACGAAGGTCAAGCTTGGAGAACACTTTAGCACCTTTGAGTTGCTCGAAAAGCTCATTGATGTTGGGAAGTGGATACTTGTTCTTGATTGTCTTCTTATTCAATGGACGGTAATCGACGCAAAGTCGGTCCGTACCATCCTTCTTCTGGACAAAAAGAACACCACAACCCCAAGGAGATGAACTCGGTCTGATCAAACCCAGGCGCTCTTGTTCATCGAGCTGCTTCTTCAATTCCTGCAGCTCATCAGGTCCAAGCTTGTATGGACGCTTGCAAACGGGTTCAAGCTGTGCTCAAGACCGATAACGAACTCAATCGGCCGATGAGGAGGCATACCCGAAAGCTCTTCCGAAAGACATCTTGGTACTCACAAACGATCGAATCGAGAGATAGCATCCAATTCGCCCTTCTCATTGAGAGAAAACAACCAATGGTTTCATCACGAAGCGCATAGATGATCACATCATTAGAAGAGTGGGTCAATTGAATTTCCACAGCAGCACAATCAAGCCGAGCTTTGTGCCGAGAAAGCCAATCCATCCCGAGAATAAGATCAATATCCGAGTCACCAAGGACAAATGGTTTAGATAGAAATCTATAGTCGCCCATCTTGATAGAGACATCATGAACTATTGATTTGGCTCTGATACCAACTTGTAACGCCCTCGATGCGGCTATATCTCCCACGTGTCGAAGCACGACTTAGAGTCATAACCGCATTGAAAGAAATGTCGCAAGTGAGGTAATCTTCACACAACCCATGTAATACATAAGGAAAGAGATACATAGTTGGCTTACAATGCCACTTCACACAATACATAAATAAACATCCATCATTCAGATTACACTCAAGGTCCGACTACGGAACCAAAATAAAAGAAGATACCCCAAATGCTACACAGATCCTCGATCGTCCCAACTGGCTCCACTACTGATCATCGTGAAAAGACACATAGTAACGACCACGCCTCATCGAACTCCCACTTGAGCTCGGTTCGCCACCTGCACCGCATCGCCGGCACTCACAATCTGTTTTGGTCGAATCTGTGAGTCACAGGGGACTCAAAGAATCTCACACCGCGAGATCAAGACTATTTAAGCTTATAGGAAGGACAGAGTGGTAAGGTGGAGCTGCTGCAAGCGACTAGCATATATGGTGGCTACTTCCCAAAAGAGAGCGAGAAGAGGAGCAAAGCACGGTCGTGAAGCTAGTAGCGATCAAGAAGTGATCCTGAACTACTTACGTCAAACATAACTCCAACACCGTGTTCGCTTCCCGGACTCCGCCGAGAAGAGACCATCACGGTTACACACACGGTTGATGTGTATTTTAATTGAGGTCAACTTCGGGTTTTCTACAACCGGACATTAACAAATTCCCATCTGCCTCATAACCGCATGGCACGGCTTTCGAAAGATAATACCCTGCAGGGTGTCCCAACTTAGCCCATTATAAGCTCTCACGGTCAACGAAGGATATTCCTTCTACCGAAGACCCGATCAATCTCGAATCCGGACTACAAGACATTTCGACAAAGAATAAAACAAGACCAGCCAAGCCGCCGATTGTTCCGACAAATCCCGATAGGAGCTGCACATATCTCGCTCTCGGCACATCCGGATGAGACTAGCTACGAGTAAAACCAAGCCTCGAGTTTCCCGTGGTGGCCCCGCAGTAGCTCAGTTCGGGCCAGCACTCAAGGAGCACCGTCCGGGGGTTAAATAAAGATGACCCTCGGCTCGCGAAAACCCGGGGAAAAAGGCTTAGGTGGCAAATGGTAAAACCAAAGTTGGGCCTTGCCGGAGGACTCTTATTCAAAGCGAATCGTCAAGGGGGTCCCATAAATCACCCAACCGTAAGGAACGCTAAATCAAGGAACATAACACCGGTATGACGGAAACTAGGTGGCAAGAGTGGAACAAAACACTGCATAAGGCCGAGCCTTCCACCCTTTACCAAGTATATAGATGCATTAATTATAGCAGATATATTGTGATAACCCCAACAAGTAAACATGTTCCAACAAGGAACAACATCTCCATGTTCCAACAAGGAACAAACTTCATCTTCACCTGCAACTAGCAACGCTATAAGAGGGGCTGAGCAAAGCGGTAACATAGCCAATCAACGGTTTGCTAGGAAAGGATGGTTAGGGGCTGACATGGCAATATGGGTGGCATGATAAGCAAGTCATAGGCATCGTAGCATAGGCATAGAAAAAGAGCGAGCATCTAGCATAGCAAAGATAGAAGTGATTTCGAGGGTATGGTCATCTTGCCTGCAATGTTCTCAGAGTTGTGGAAACCTTGATCCTCGTAAGCGTTCTCAACAGGTTCCTCGTTCACGTACTCATCTCCCGGCTCTACCCAAAGCAAGAACACAAACAAAGGAACCACAATAAATCACGGTGCAATGCACAAGCACATGATGCAAAACATGACATGATATGCGAGATGTGATATGCAATGCGTATGCGCGCTCCGGAAGGAAAATGATGAACCAGGCATCAACTTGTCAAACCAAGTATGCCACTGAAAGATGAGATGATTTCGTTGAAATCGATATAAAGATCACCGAATCGGATGCACGGTTTGGAAATGACAAGCAAAACAAGAATGGCACAAATCGCCATTAACAAAGATGATGCCACTTAGCAAGCAACAAGAAATTAAGCTACTGCACCCAAACGTACAAACAAAGTATATGGCAGTGATCTACTCAAGATGCTTGACAAAAGATGAACACTGAGCTACGGCTAAATTACATCATAACTGGTTCAAATAAGCATGGCAAAAGTGCAAAAAATATCAGGCTGGACATGGCAAAAACAGCATCAGGTAGCAATGTTCAGAGCAAGGAAACAACACGCTACAGGAATTTATAATAGCAAAACAAGGCATGGCATGAATCTACTCAAAGCATAGAACAAAAGTCCCTTACTGACTATAAGCCAAAAAGGATCAGAAAATATAGTAACACCCATGTCAAAATCGCAAGTTTCGTTAACAGATTCAGCAACTGGGCATGTCAAGAACAGATAACAAGTAGGCATGTTTGAGAGCTCAAAGCACTCACTACAGAGCCTTTGATGATAAACTAATCATACATACATCAAGAAGACATGGCATAGAAGACATATATGGCAAGAACAACATCATAGCATACACGGATCAACCACAACAACTCTGGCAAAATTGAATAACATGTAAACAATCTGCCAGGAAACATTTGATAGCAAAAGTAGAGCTCAATTGACTCAAGCTATGGCACTCCATAATTGCAAACAAAGGCATGGATGGATAGAGCATAACCATATGTCCAAAACATCCTTACGGAAGTATCTCAAAATATGCATAGATCTCTAGGTAGCATCAAGTTAACATGGCATCAAAATATCAGCTAAACAGGGCTGAAATCAGCAACATCAGGACACCTACTTTGCATGCTTGTGCTGGTCATCACATAGATCACAAAAATACATGGCATACACCCCTGGAAAGATGGCATGACATATTACAAAACACATGTAGGACTCAAATTCATAGGGTACACACATAAATCATAGCAAAAATAACAAAAGTGCATGTTCTGTTAAGAAACAGAAACTAACATCACATATCCCTCTTCTAACAGCATTTCGGGCATCAAGATGAGCTCAAATGAAAATGATGCAATGAGATGAAACGATCTACTCTTCAAGTCGAACATTTTGACATATTACACACGCAAAATGGAGCTACAGATGCAAAGTTATGATGCGTTGAAAATGCCACAAATTAATCAACGAGACAAAACTTGGACGAATTTTTAGGGGGGGAAAAGTCAACCCTCGGGCTCTGAGATCCGGATCGGGGCCTGATCCGAAGCGAGGCCGGATCGCCGGAGTAGTTGGAGCCGGCGGTGGCCGGAGGAGGGGGAAGGTCGGCGCGGGCCGGGGCCGGCCTCGAGGAGGAGGACGCCATGGGCGCGTGATGCGGCGGAGGCGGCGGGAGGTCCGGCGAGGCCCACAGCAAGGGCGGGCGGCGGGCGGGCGGCGCGCTGGTGCGGCCGGGCGAGGCGGCCGGCCGAGGCGGCGGAGGGCGGCGCACCAGGCGAGGCGCCCAGTCAAGGGCGGGCGCGGCAGGAGCGGGCGCGGTCGGCACGGCGTGCTTGGCCAAGGGCCGGGCGGGCAGCGGCGGGAGAGAGAGAGGAGGCCGCGGGTGACATGGCGGCGGCGGATTGGCCGAGGGCGGCGGCGCGGGTTTCGTCCGGACGTCGGCGGACGTGTCCGGCGCGCGGAGGGAGGAAGGCTAGGGTTTCGGGAGGAAGAAGACCCGGATTTGGACGGGGGAGGTGTTTAAATAGGCATAAAGGGAGCTAGGAGAGTCCAAATGAGGTGTAGTTTTCGCCCACACGATCGTGATCGAACGACGGAGAGCATGGAAGTGACTTAGATGGGTTATTGGACTATTTTGAAGGGGTGTTGGGCTGCAACTTAAAAGAGGCCTTTGCGAGAGTGCGGTTAACCGTTGGAGTACCAAACGAGCTCCAAATGACCCAAACTTGACCGGTGGTCTACCGGTGGTATACCAAGGCCACTTGACAAACATCGGTACATTCCGAGAAAGTTTAGTACCCGCTCACGTAAAAACGTAAAAGGGGCCGCCGAGGGAGATAGGAGTGCCGGATTGCAAAACGGACAACGGGAAAAATGTTCGGAATCATGAGACGAACACGTATGCAAATGCGATGCACATGATGACATGATAAAAACGCATGACATGGAAAAAATGCAAAAAATGAAGAAAAACCCAACCACGGAGGGAATATCATATCACAATGCCGAAAATGGCAAGAGTTGGAGTTACAAATATGGAAAGTTACATCCGGGGTGTTACACCCGTGGTGCTCCGAACTTGACCCTTGGCTTCGCCACGAAGCCAAGCCCGAGCGCACCTTGGGCCCGAGGGCTACTGTTGGAGTTCTAGGAACGGGGGTCCCCAGACTTGCCTGCCTGTGGCCCACGGCGTGGCTGAGTAGCGGGCCGTACGGCCCATCTTCATCAACAAGGCATCCAAGACCTTTGCGAGGGTCCAAGCCTCGCGAGGCGGACAACGCAAGACTTCTTCTGGAGTGGCCTAGCCAGGCCGGCTCACGAGGAGCGGAGATATCAAGGCGGGGCAAACCTCACGAGGCACTCGTGACGTGAGCCGTGACGAACAGCGCCAGGCGGGTGCCAGGCGGGCGCCAGTGCGTGCAATGTCCCCATTTCCTCTTTGGTGCTAAGGAGGCAAGCGCAGACGAAGAGTAACGAGGCATCAGGCAAAGGTTGCCATATTGGTGCAACAAGACCAAGACCAGGAGGACGGCAAGGCGGAGGTCATCGTGGAGCCCAAGATGGCATCATCCCAGGGCTTTTCACAGGCGAAGACCGCTTTTGTCAGGATAGCTTGTACTAGCTGTCCCCCTTCAAATTTGCCCGCCGTTGTTGGCTCCCTTCCCGCTCAACATTTGGGAAGAGGACCAGGGCCTCTATAAATAGGTCTAGCCACCAAAGTAGTAAAAAACAACTGAGACAGATCGAGAAGCCAACACTCCCACAAGAACACCCCGACCTTAGGAGGCTGTTCTCCCCTTGTACTATTCATCATCAGCCCAAGAGGCAATCCAACACCACCACACTGGAGTAGGGTATTACACCACAATGGTGGCCCGAACCAGTATAAACCCCGTGTCTCTTTTTGTGTTGTGAGTTTGTCGAGTTCATTCGCAAGATCTTAGCGAGCTAGAGCGTAGATCGGTAGGAGGGAAAGACTTCGCGTGCACCCGAGTTTTCAAACCTTAAGGGTTTTTCCGGAACCCCACATCCGACAGGATCCCACACATATCAAGCATTTCAATCATACACACAATATGCTCGGTATGTGCAAATACAACATGGCATCACAACAAGACTCTACGACTCACAATATTTATCCATTAGGCTCCGAGGAGCCAAGTATTACAAACATGGGTCTCATGACGCAACATATTGAGCATACAAGCATCAAGCGGAAGCATAAACATGTCTGAGTACAGACAACTACAAATGAGAAAGGCTGAGAAGCCTGACTATCTACAAGACCCTCCCAAGGATACAAGATCGTAGCTGAGGTAACAAGCTAAGCGTCGAAGTCCACGTGGAATTACTAGCGAGACTGAAGTCCCTCTGCAAAACATAAAATAAGCAAACGTGAATACAAATGTACCCAGCAAGAATTGCATCAGTATCAACAAAGGGGGTGGTGGAGTTTGACTGCAGCAAGCCAGCTCTGACTCAGTGGCTATCCTAAACTATGACTGCAAGTAACTCTTTTGAGCTAGCGCACACGAGTCCACATATTCACCATATCAATACACCACTATGGATCCACTCCCGTCTCCCTACGAGAAGGCCATCCATAGCACTCACGCTTATCTTGCGCATTTTAGAGTATCCACTTTCACTTGTCTATGAACTGTACATGCAACCCAGAAGTCCTTTTCCGCGGACACGGCTATTCGAATAGATGATGTTAACCCTGCAGGGGTGTACTTCTTCACACACGCTCTCGCCACTTACCACCATGTACATGTCGTATCTCTCGGCAACCTTCAAGCGGAAGCTTCATGAGGAGTCGGCCACGACCTGACTAACCACACAAGTCTCTAGTCCAGGTTTATCGCCTATTCGGGTTCCATCCACAAGGAGATCCGGCCGGGGTGTCACTCACGGCCCCAAACGATGAGAGCAGGGTTCCCGAGGCACCAAACGGGCGTCCCGGTACACCGTGCCTCGTGTCTCTACCGCATCATAGCCCACCCCTAGGGTCAGCACTACGCACGGCCCCCAACACATATCCTACAAACACCAGAAATTAGTTGCAACTCTTGGACAGAGATCAAGGCGATTAATATGTCGAGATGGGCACTTAAGCATTCCAATGCGTGGTAGTAGTTGTTCATGGTTGACAAACACAGAACTCAGTTCCTGTGGACAGCTGCAATGAGACAACCCACCATGTACTGCTACATGGCCTCTCACCGCTACCTTTACCAAATTGTGTTCACACACTTAGCTCACACACAGTAGGACATGTTCATCACCATTCCAATTCATCCCCGATGAATTAGACCTGACTCAAATCTAAGCAGTAGCAGGCATGACAAACAAGAATGAATGAGTAGGCACATCAGGGCTCAAACAACTCCTGCTGATGCTAGTGGGTTTCATCTATTTACTGTGGCAATGACAGGTCATGCTGAGGAAAAGGGGTTCAACTACCGCAGCATGGAACAGTTGAGTCATTGTTGTCCTAGTGTAGTAAAAGAGAGCAGGAGCGAGAGATTGGGATTGTATCGGAATGAACAAGGGGGTTTTGCTTGCCTGACTCTTCCAAAGATAGGATAGCTATTCATCGGTGTCATCGAACTCATCGTCGGTACCACGTCTACTGAGAGGGGACAAACACCGGCAACAGAGAAAGAACACAATTAATGCAATGCAACAATATGATGCATGATCATGACATGGCAATATGCTTGTGTTTGAGCTAATGCAACTAGAAACCAGATTAAATGAAGTTGGTTTGAACCCAAGGTTCAAATCCAAATTCCACATGTGGATATTCAAATGACATTTATTTGTTTTGCCCTAAACAGTAGTCATAAATTGTTCTAACATGCATGAAAATTCCATAAACAGATTCTTTGGATTTTTCTGATAATTTTTCATGTAAAAATTATTTCATTTGGAGTTACGGTTGATTTTCTAAGATTTTTAGAAGTTTATAGCATTTTCTGGAATTCATAAATCATTTCTGATTTATTTAAAATCGCAGAAAAAGTTTACTGTGTCAGCATTACGTCATGGTGACCTCAGCAGGTCAACAGACCCGGTCTAGGTCAAACTTGACGCATGGGTCCCGCATGTCAGTGTAACAAGGCAGGAACCGAGGCTGTCGGATTTCGGGTTCCGGCAGACCCTCTAGGTTCGAACTCTGGGGTTCACGCGGAGATCTCACCTCCTACCTACCTACACCTCGTCGCCTCGCAAGGATCTGAACTACACAAAGAGCAACAAAAGGGACATTAAGGTTTATATCTGTTGGGCCACCATTGTGGTGTAATACCCTACCCAAAGGTGTGGTGTGGTGGATTGCCTCGGGGCTGATGATGAACAGTACAAGGAAGAACAGCCTCACGAGGGTCTGTTCTTGGCCGGTGCGACGAACTGCTAAGGGGAGTTCGGTCGCTCTCTCTCTCTCTCTAGATTGCTTGATCTCTAGCTCTGTTCTCGATTCCGGCCCCTTCTACCCTATGGGTGGCTAGTCCTATTTATAGGCAAAGGCCCTGGGCCTCTTCCCAAATATTGAGCAGGAAGGGCGCCAATAATTGGCCATTTTGAAGGGGAACATCTAGTACACTTATCCTGACTAAAGTTGGTCCTCGCCTGCCAAAGGCTCTGACGATGACGCCGGCTTGGGCTCCACAATGACCTCCTTCCTGCCATTGTGTTCGTCTTGGTCTTGTTGCACCGAAATGGTTGCCTTTGCTTGATACTCTCGCCTGCGCTTGCCTCCTTTGCACCAAATAGGAAATGAGGACACTGTGCGGGCTGGCGCCCGCCCGGCGCCCTTGGTCGTCATGGCTTGCTTCATGGGCACCTCGTGAGGTACCCCACCATGATCTCTTCGCCTCCTCGCGAGCCAGCCTGACGAGGCCGTGCCTGAGGAAGCTTCCTATTGTCCGCCCCGCGAGGCTTGGCCCCTCGCGAGGGTCTTGAGCTTGTGCTGATGAAGATGGGCCGTACTGGGTCACCCCTTGAGCCACGCTGCAGGCCGCAGGCAGGCAAGTCTGGGTACACCCGTTCCCAGAACGCCAACAGTACCCCCCGGGCCCAAGGCGCGCCTGGACTTGTCTTAGCGGAGAAGCGAAGGGGCAAGTGCGAAGCGTCGCGAGCCCTAACAGCATGCGGCCTTGGGCGCCGTGTGGCGGTTGATTGGACGTGGGCGGCCCTGTTCCCCCACGCCTCCTTATTTTGCGCCCAGCTAGGCGGACCCGTGGTTGCACACAGTCATCCTCTTCTCGCCGCCGGCGCCTCCTGCTCTTCTTCCTCTCGAGCTCCGCCTCCGCCTAACCGATTCAATCCTCCCCTTTACATCGCCATGGCTCCAACGAAAAAGGGGAAAGGGAAAAACATGTGCCTCCGCCCCGCTCGCCGCCGCTGACGGCTCCTGTTGTCGATCGGTCGATCATACTCAACTGAGAAGGCTTGGACAAGGTCAGCTCTGCCCTTGCCACCATCTTCAATGAGTGCGGGAGGACGACGGCCTGGCCCGCATCTCACTTCTCCATTGACAGAATAGTCACCAAGGTCCGTGATTTACCGACGCCTCGTATGGACTGGTTCCCCCCTTTTCCAATTTCTTCAACGCTGTGCTTTCCCATTACCAGATCCACATGATGCATTTGGGTCCTGAATCCATTACTCCTCTTGCCGTTTTTTCTTTTGTCTGCGAGGCGATGATGGGCATTCCTCCTTCAGTTGCCTTGCTGCGCCACTTCTTCTCCTTGCGCCTCAACGACCCCACCCAATGCTCGGGGTGCGTGAGCTTCATTTCCGCACCAGGAACAACGGCTTCAGGGATTGATTTCAGCCTTCCTCCGCCCGCGACTGGGTTCCGCGAGCGGTGGCTGTATGTGGATGTCGGGGTGCCCAGCCCCCTGCTTTTGGAGCCAACATTACCCGCTATCCCCAATTCGGGCTAGGGCCAGGAGATGCTCACCAGCCCCCGGCTCGTCTTCGTCTGGCATCGCTCCACGTACTTGAGGTCGCTTTGCGTGATTGTGCCCAAGGTGGTGAAGGAGTTCCTCCTATGCCGCATTGCCCCTCTCCAGCGCCATTCCCGCCGGATGTGGGCCTTTGGCGGGCGTGAAGACCGCATGAGGCTCCAGGAGGAGGACCTGACGCCTGAAGTGCTGAGGAAGGTTCTCATGGTCCTGACTGGGGACCCTTCCCCTGGCAGCATCCGGCAAGGGGGTGCCCTGCTGTACCTTTGCTCGAATAGGGGCGATTTCATGAAGCAGAAGCCCAGCTTCGACGAATGGGGGATGCGCCCCGGAGGCCTCACGGGACCTCATGAGAACCCAGTTGTGGTGGCTGCCCTTCTGATTGCCCACGACGGTCCTTCCTCGAGTGGTGGAGTAGGGAGGCAAGGGCCACCGGGGGCTGAGGGGGCCTCCGCCGGGAGGAAAACGCCAGGCGGCACTCCTGAGGTGGCAGCTCCTGCGGCCCACCCTGCGGCGGCTGAAGGCGTTGAGCCGCGGCCCGCAGCTCCCGTGGCAGAGGCCCCGACTACCCTTCTTGGTGAGGCGACTGGCGGCGTGCGCCAGGACGACGCCCCTGACGCTGGCCACTTTGGTGCTTCTTCCTCGTCACAGGCTGACCCCTGCGCCGAGCTCCTGGGCCACTTCTGCATGGACTTCGAGGCTCTCCGAAAGAGAAAGGAGGCCTTGGGTGATGATTACCCTTGCTGCCTACTGAAGCGCAGGAAGTATTTCGCCATTGATGAGTAAGCCTTCCCCTTTCTTAGTCCCTTATTTTCCCGTTGCTTGGCCGATACTCGCTCACAGGCCCTTCCCGCCGAGCTCGGGAGATGGCCGAGGAGCCATCCCCTGTGCCTCGCCTCTCCACCGCCCCAAGCGCCCAAGCTCAAGCACTGCCCTCGTGGTGAGGCCGGTTGGAGAGGTGAGCCATCCTGCGATGCATCATGATTCTGCGCACCTCGCGACCTTCCTTCGCGAGCCTTCCCGGGGTATAGCCAGCCTGCCTTGGGCTCTTCGACTGGTCGTGGATGGCGATTGGCTGAGGTCGGCCCTGCGCTCTTCATTTGAGGATGAGCCAGCTCCGGGCCGGGCTTCTGGCGAGGCGTTCCCGGCCATCGCGAGGGCGCTAGCCCCCAGCCCCTGCCTAGAGGGGGAGTGCTGATTCATGGCCCCCCGCGCACACCTGGGGGGAGGATGACACGGAAGACGTGCTCGAGCGTGCCCGGGAGCGCCGCGTTTTTCGCCAAGGGTTTCTCCGGAGGGTGGCTGACGCAGTGAGCCAACTTGGTGTAGAGCTCGCTGACGAAGACGCACGCCTTGAAGCCGAGGGCCTGCGCCTAGATGAAGAGAGGCGCTAACTGAAGGTGGCCGTTGCCCTTGCGCGCCACCAGCGTGACCTCGACAATGAGAAGGCCGAGGTGTTGCTGGCGGCTTCTCAGGAGGCACGTTCCCGGGCCATCGAGGAGCCCCGGGAGGCTGATTGGCGGTGTGAGGCGGTGGATGAGCGAGCGCGGGAGCTCCAGGCCTGGAGCAATTCCCTGGAGCAGCAGGTGGAGCGGCGTGGGACGGCCCTCGCGTCAATGAAGGGGGCTTCGTCAACCAGGCATTGCTCCAGAGACATGAGGAGGCATTAACGCTGGAAGCTGCCGAGCGCGCCCGTGACCTCGAGCAGCTGGAGACGAGAGAGCGCTTGGTGGCGCAGGCGGAGGACGATGTTGCTGCGCGGGAGGCCCGAGTCTTGGAAGTGGTTGATCGCCGGGTGGCGGCGGCCCGCTCGAACCTCGAGCGCGAGTTCGAGGAGAGGCTGGAGTTGATCAGGGCCGAAATGGAAGGCAGGACCGCCGCCCTGAGTGCCAAGCTGGATGAGATGACGCCGCAGGCTGATGCTTCCCGGGCCGCCCTTGGCGCGGCACAGGAGGAGCTGACTTCCTCCCGCGCCGAGGTGCTTCTTCTCCGCCAACGGGTGGACGCGTTAAAACCGTTCGCGGCGTAAACAAGGACGAGATACGCCAGCAGATCTGGAGCATGAGCATGGCCCTATGTTCGCACGCCCGGAAAGAGCTAACAAAACCTTGGGCAACATCTGTGAGGCGGCCGCTGGGGAGCCTCACGCGTTAACTATGCCGGTAACCTCCGCTTCTTCATCGATGTGGTGACGCAGCCGAGGCGCTGTCGGGCAGAGCCAACAGGTTGGTGGAGGAGAGGAGCCGCGCCCTGCTCGGGCGTGCTTTTTCCCGCGTCTTCAGCAATCTTCGGAACATGGATCCCAACTTTGACTTTGATGCCGCCATCGCCCCGGTAACCCAGGCCATCCGGAGCGACCTGGTACACTGGGTGGAGGACAATGTGGATGCCCTCGTCAGGGCCTTCACTGCGGACAACGACGGCGTGGTCGTGGCTACTGATGAAGGCGTCGTGGTGAACGGCCCTGATGCCGCTGACGACGACGCGGAGGGCGATGGCGAGGCCAGCGATGCCAGCGACGATTCAGGAGGTGCCCTTGAGGATGCATTGGGGGATTTATCCAACTGACCGCGTGTTGTTCCTGCTTTCTTACCCTACGCAGATAGAGTTCGGGCTTCGCCCTGAAGATTGTAAGAGCATTTTGGGAGGGGGAGCCCCTCGTGTAAAAACTTCCAGTTAGCGTATTAGTAGATGCGATATCACCCGTACGCCTGCGCCAAGTGGCTGACCTCTCGACGAGCTGGCTGGCTTGTTTACCTTTGACCCGCGTGGGCCCCGAGATAGCCTGCGGAGGGCTGTGGTGTCCCGAGTGCCTCCTAAACGAGTCCATTGAACTTGTAATGAGTACCTCTGAGAGGGCGTGGTGACTGCAGTCCGGGCTGCACGCATGCTAGGCCTGGCCTGGCTCGCGAGGGGCTCATGAGGGGAGGCAGCTGAGGCAAAGTGGTAACCAGAACGCGAGAGATTGCTCGAACGAGTCTAAACACCCCTTCCCCGAACACACACAAATCTCAAGCTCAAATCCAACTTAAATCCAAATGGGGGAAAAACGACAGCCAAGGGGAAGAGCAAGAAAAGCAGAAAAAAAGCCGCGTCCGGCACCTAGTCTAGTCTTGGACGTCTTCTCACCAGCGCGGAGCTAAGTGCTGCCACTGGGCGTGGGAGGGAGCCCTGTGGCCCGAGGCCGGCGCCTCGAGACTCGGGCGTGTACAGCCCCACTCATTATTACGTGAGAGTTTCACGGGGCGGCGAGCTTCACAGGCACTGGGCTTTCTTCACAGGTACCGGCCTTGCTTCATATCGCCAGACGAGGGCCCTGCTACGTCTCGAGCTTGCGTTGGATTTCCCCGAAGAGGTGAGGATGATGCAGTACAATAGCGTAAGTATTTCCCTCAGTTTTTGAGAACCAAGGTATCAATCCAGTAGGAGACTACGCGCAAGTCCCTCGTACCTGCACAAAACGATAGCTACTCGCAACCAACGCTTAGGGGTTTTCAATCCCTTCATGGTCACTTACGAGAGTGAGATCTGATAGAGATAATATTTTTTGGTATTTTTGGTATAATGATGCAAAGTAAAAAGTAAAGCAAAGCAAGTAAATAAAATGATGGAGATTGATATGATGAGAATAGACGCAGGGGCCATAGGTTTCACTAGTGGCTTCTCTCAAGAGCATAAGTATTCTACGGTGGGTGGAAAAATTACTGTTGAGCAATTGAAAGAATTGAGCATAGTTGTTGTGAGGCTATCCAGGCAATGATCATGTATATAGGCATCACGTCCGTGACAAGTAGACCGAAACGATTCTGCATCTACTACTATTACTCCACTCATCGACCGCTATCCAACATGCATCTAGAGTATTAAGTTAAAAACAGAGTAACGCCTTAAGCAAGATGACATGATGTAGAGGAATCAATTCATGCAATATGATAAATTCATGCAATTCGAAGATACTTGCAAAGATAACTTAATCATACATAAAAGAATTCAGAGAAGAATCAAATATTTTCCATAGATAAGCTGGATCATAAACCCACAATTCATCGGTCTCAACAAACACACCGCAAAAAGAAGATTACATCGAATAGATCTCCACGAGAGAGGGGGAGAACATTGTATTGAGATCCAAAAAGAGAGAAGAAGCCATCTAGCTACTAACTATGGACCCGAAGGTCTGAAGTAAACTACTCACACTTCATCGGAGGGGCTATGGTGATGATGTAGAGGCCCTCCGTGGTAGATGCCCCCCCATGGAGCTCCTAACATGCCCCAAGATGGGATCTCGTGGATACAGGAAGTTACGGCGGTGGAATTAGGTTTTTGGCTCCTCTCGTGATCTGTTGGGGGTACGTAGGTATATATAGGAGGAAGGAGTACGTCGGTGGAGCGTCAGGGGGCCCACGAGGCAGGGCGCGCCTGGGGAGGGGCGCCCCCACCTCGTGACCGCCTCTGCACTCCTTGGAGTAGGGTTCAAGTCTCCTGGATCACGCTCGTGAGAAACTCACGCTCCCAAGGTTTCATTCCTTTTGGACTCTGTTTGATATTCCGTTTCTTCGAAACACTAAAATAGGCAAAAAATAGCAATTCTGGGCTGGGCCTCCGGCTAATAGGTTAGTCCCAAAAATAATATAAAAGTGGAAAATAAAGCCCATTATAGTCCAAAACAATAGACAAAGTAGCATGGAGCAATCAAAAATTATAGATACGTTGGAGACGTATCAGGCCCCGCCTTGCGCCACACTCTAGTGCCATCTACAACGGCTGGAGACCGCGGACGCCCCGATGGGGTAGAGCGGTCGCCAGCGGTTCCCCGGCGACCACGGGTCCTCTGCCGAGGGTAGGACCTGAGGCACCTCCCCGGCAGAGGGCCTACCTCCTGAGGACGCCTTGCTCCGAACGCCGCGGTGGTCATGCCGGATCTCGGCACCTCTCCTGCAGCCCCCGGCACCCTCCTCCTGATGGGTAGGAAGCCGCTGGAGTGGGGCGGCCATCTACCGTGACGACCTATACCTCCTGCGATCCACAGTTAGCGTATGCCTGCTCCTGAGGAATTAGCGGTACCTGATAATCGCTGCCTCCAGCGCGGTCGACGGGGCCTTCCAGGGGCTCTTGAAAGAGCTCTGCTTCGGGTGTTTCTTCCCCGCAGCTTGGGCCGAGGAGCGAGCCATGGTCCTCCTCCTGCGCGTGCCCTTGATCCATAATGTGGGGCACATACTCTTCCGGGGCCGCCACCCCGAATGCTTCGCTGTAGTGCCCCGTGTGCCACGCAGCCCTGCTCGAAGGGCCCACCTGGGGGTGGTAGCGCGGCGGCCCACTGGGGCCGTGGGCTATGGCGAGTCCTCCTTCACTGGCCGGGGGCAGAGGCAGCGCTGTTGTTAGCCCGGTGCTGACGGCCTGGTTGGCCTAGGAGTGGCCTTGGAGACCGCTTGGAGCTGTGCGGGCGCGCGTGGGGCCTCCATGTGGCCCGCCCTGGATCTGAGGTGGCAGCTGGGTGCAGAAGGGGTGAGCCCCCGATGCGGCGAAGCCCAGGAGCTCTGCCACCTGCTCTAGCAGCACATAGTGGCCGCCCTCCAGCAGCCTGCATTGCAGTAGCTCTCGGGCCACTGTGAGCGTGGCCCTTGAGTTCGCCTGCTCCCGTGGGTGTACGGCGCCGTGGTCGTGGCGTGGTTGGAGGCCCTTGCCGCCGACCGCACCTATCGTGGCGTGAGAGCTGATGTTGCTTGACCGCGTCGCCCACGGCCCGCAGCGCCCTGCGGACCGTGGGCTGCCTGGGGCACGGGCTTGAGGTCGTCCGGGGCAAGCGGCTCTGCATGGGCGGGCCAGGCTGCCCAGGGATCAGGGTTGCCCGTTCGGTCGCCGGACATGATGATGACGATGCGACAGGGCGCGAGGCGGCAGAAGGTGGATTTCGGTGCACCCCTACCTGGCGCGCCAAATGATGGATTTCGGGTTCCGGCAGACCCTCTAGGTTCGAACTCTGGGGTGCACGCGGAGATCTCACCTCCTACCTACCTACACCTCGTT
The DNA here is from genome assembly GCA_021605205.1 of Aegilops longissima. Classification (NCBI taxonomy): domain Eukaryota; kingdom Viridiplantae; phylum Streptophyta; class Magnoliopsida; order Poales; family Poaceae; genus Aegilops; species Aegilops longissima. The sequence continues at coordinate 281,864,792 of CM038681.1, forward strand.
GCCTCGCAAGGATCTAAACTACATAAAGAGCAACACAAGGGACACAAGGTTTATACGGGTTTGGGCCACCATTGTGGTGTAATACCCTACTCCAGTGTGTGGTGTGGTGGATTGCCTCAGGGGCTGATGATGAACAGTACAAGGAAGAACAGCCTCGCAAGGATCTGTTCTTGGCTGATGCGACGAACTGCTAAGAGGAGTTCGGTCGCTCTCTCTCTCTCTCTAGATTGCTTGATCTCTAGCTCTGTTCTCGATTCCGGCCCCTTCTACCCTGTGGGTGGCTAGTCCTATTTATAGGCAAAGGCCCTGGGCCTCTTCCCAAATATTGAGCGAGAAGGGCGCCAATAATTGGCCATTTTGAAGGGGAACATCTAGTACACTTATCCTGACTAAATTGGTCCTCGCCTGCCAAAGGCTCTGACGATGACGGCGGCTTGGGCTCCATGATGACCTCCTTCCTGCCGTTGTGTTGGTCTTGGTCTTGTTGCACCGAAATGGTTGCCTTTGCTTGATACTCTCGCCTGCGCTTGCCTCCTTTGCACCAAAGAGGAAATGAAGACACTGCGCGGGCTGGCGCCCGCCCGAAGCCCTTGGTCGTCATGGCTTGCGTCATGGGCACCTCGTGAGGTACCCCGCCTTGATCTCTCCGCCTCCTCGCGAGCCAGCCTGATGAGGTCGTGCCTGAGGAAGCTTCCTGTCGTTCGCCCCGCGAGGCTTAGCCCCTCGCGAGGGTCTTGAGCTTGTGCTGATGAAGATGGGCCGTACTAGGCCTCCCCTTGAGCCACGCCGCAGGCCGCAGGCAGGCAAGTCTAGGTACCCCGTTCCCAGAACGCCGATAGAGGCTGACCAGTGGGGCCATGTCAATGCTGACTAGGAAGGTCAAACCTGACACCGGGGCCCACTGGACTTAATCTAATCCTAAACAAAAACTACTCTAGGTTAATCAAGGGTGTCAGTGAGCATGGGGGTTAGTTAGTGGCGTCATTAGCCGCTAATGACGAAACCACGTTGGCATGGCCGGGGTTAGGCCGCCGGGGACTCCGACGATGGGAGGAGGCGTGGTTGGGCTCTGCGGCTGCCGCGCGATAAGGCGCATCGGGTGGTGGCCGTGGGCGGTGCCGGGGCGGTCAGAAACAACAACGACAGCGAGCGAGGCGGCGACCGGAGTTCGAGTGGGTGCGGGCTTAGCGTTGCGGCTTGCAAATAAACCGGCTGTCGCGCTAGTTTTGCTCTACGGGACGTTGCGAGTGCAACAGACGCACGCGCGGAACCAAAAGGTCACCAGGGCTTCGCCGGCGACGAGTCCGTGCGGCGGCTACGGTAAGCACGGGGTCGATGGCTACGGCGACCAAACGGAAGTGGGGTTAGGGGAGAAATGACCGAGGGCTCACCACGGTCACGAAGAGATGCTCGGCAAGTTCGGGGGAGGCCGGACGGCGACGAATCTGACGGCGGCAATTGTCGGGGCAGAGTTTGATGACGATGGTGATGGCGATGTTCTAGGGCCTCCCGTGATGCGTGGCTCGGTGTGGAGGACGTAGAGGTCGGAAACGGAGCTCGGGGACACGTCCATGGGGCTAGGGCTGGCCGGTGGCCGTGGTGGCAGTGAACAACGGCGACGGCTCCGCTCAGCACGCGCCCGCGCCTACTGGCGCGAGGAGGAAGGCAACAAGGAGGCGCTGGTGGACTGGGCTGTCCAACTGGGCCGCCAGGTGGGCTGCAACAGGTGCAGTAAGCTGGGCCAGATAGGTTTTCTCTCTCTCTCTATCTAGTTTCTGTCTTTTATTTATTCAGTTTGTTTGATTTGGTTTAACTACCAAATCACTTTATAAACTTCTGAAATCCAATATGTGGACTTAGGGAACTAGTCCAGAGCCACATACCAACTTTCACAATTATTGGACCAATATTTAGTATATAATAAATATAGGTCCAATGCAAATAATTATTGGATTAACTCAAACTCCAAAAATAAATATTTCTGAGATTCCAAAAATACTGGTTTGAATTTTACCTCTTTCCAATATTTTCACAGAATAACAGGAACATTTTTTCGGACTTATTTGAGAAGATTTTAATGTTGACCATTTTTAAAAGGTTTCTAAGGCTTTGAAAATTCCCTCAATTCAAATTTCAGAATTTAGACATGATGATCATGCAAGGACAAGCAAAGGCTAAACTAGGGTTGTGACAGAACAAGAATCTCGCCCCGAGATTCAAGACGTGAGGTAAGAAGACAGAGGGGACACAAAGCCGACGATCTTCATGATCCAATTGCCCTTCTTGAATATGTTGATTCATTGCTTCAAAATGATCTTGTTGTCTTTGCTTTTGAGATCTTCATCCAACACGACAACGAGAAGAAAGGCAGAATTATAGAAGAATCGATCTTCTTGAGATTCGAGCAACTTAGGATCATCTAAAAAATCACAAGATCAATTCACGGAATGAGACATGGAACATCTCTGGAGCTGAGAGGCAAAAACACACCTCAGGGGGGATTGTAAGGAGCTGATGACAAAGGTTCAATTTGTTAGGCAATAATTCCATGCTTGAACAAGATGGTTGATAGGTTTCAAAGTAGCGAGGAAATAATTTCCATGACTCCATAACGGGACACCTTGGGGGAGTTAACTCGTAGAAATATTCCCTTAAGTGGCAAATTACTTCTGATACAAAGATCATTGAAACTCTCTATAGCAGCCTAAGGAAAATCACAATTGATTTGTTGAAAGAGTTCGAAAGGATGGCATACTCATACTAGAATGGATGATGTGGACTACCTTGTTGAAGACAATGCAATGGATGATTTTTTCTTATCTCCGGAAATGGATGGGACCCATGGTAAGTCCACTATTCAAGATGACTCTGGATTGCAATTACCAAGGAGGGCAGCCCATGAAATTGGGACAATGGGGTGCAAGCTGGGAACAAAATGCAAATGTTGGGAATGTTCCAACCAACATATCTGCCTGAGATTCAGATCTGGCTAGAAACAAGATACTTCAGACTCAACATGTCTGAAAAGAAGGGTTGCAACACAAATTGACGAGATAACGTTGCGAGATTCTCGGGAAATGAACTACGATAGCAAGCTCCAAAATATGAGCTGGTTCTGCTACACACATGTGAACACGTTGCCAAGACAAGCATGACCACATGGAAGTCTTAAAACAAAACACTACCGAGTTCTGGTCGGGAACCATCATCGAGGATATTGGAATCTTGTGCATGACTAGTATTCGCACATCAACTCCTTTTCTGCGAGCAAATCAGTCAGTGTCTTGGGGTGCTAGGGAATACATATGGGATGAAGGTTGCAAGTCTCCAAACCATAGAATACTTCGCACATTTGCTTGACTAACTTGGGATGATTCCAGAGGAGGCAAAAATAAAATTTCTTGAATTCACGGCGGCAACTTGCATCGAATGCATGTGATCTTAGAGGAAGTCACTACTTTCATCCAAACATATGCTTCATGAGCGGGACATGGAGATAATGCTTATAAAAGTTTCGAACACTAACTGGATGTTCGACACGAATCATGGAGAAGATGTAAATGTTGTCAATGGGCTCAACAACAATCCATCCAGGCTTCCATATAAGTGGAATTCCACAATTATGTGAACAAGATGATAGCATTGGTATGACCCAAAGGATATAATGGTGTATGCCCGAGGAACCAACCACGAGTAAGACAACATTATGAATATCGCCAGTTTTGATTTGATTTGACGATAACCCATACTCAATTCAAAGATTGGATAAGGTGATAGGTCCAATAACTGATCACGAGGACCAATCGATGAAGAATACCATCCTTCTTCAACACGGATACAAGATATCTGTCAGATGTGGGGTTCCGGCAAACCCTTAAGGTTTGAACACTGGGGTGCGCGCGAAGTCTCTCCCTCCTACCGATCTACGCTCTAGCTCGCTAAGATCTCGTGGGCGAACTCGACGAACTCGCAACACAGAAAGACACGAGGTTTATACTGGTTCGGGCCACCGTAGTGGTGTAATACCCTACTCCAGTGTGGTGGTGGTGGATTGCCTCTTGGACTGATGATGAACAATACAGGGGAAGAACAGCCTCCTGAGGTTGAGGAGTTCTTGTGCTTGTGTAGTTGAGGATGATCTGAACCAGTTCGGGATCACTTGCCTCCTACTATGGTGTCTAGTCCTATTTATAGAGGCCCTGGTCCTCTTCCAAAATATTGAGCGGGAAGGGAGCCAACAACGGCGGGCAAATTTGAAGGGGGACAGCTAGTACAAGCTATCCTGACAAAAGCGGTCTTCGCCTGCGAAAAGCTCTGGGGTGACACCGTCCTGTGCTCCACGATGACCTCCGCCTTGCAGTCCTCCTGGTCTTGGTCTTGTTGCACCAATATGGCAACCTTTGCCTGATGCCTCGGTACTCTTCGCCTGCGCTGGCCTCCTTAGCACCAAAGAGTAAATAGAGACGTTGCGCGCACTGGCGCCCGCCTGGTACCGTTCGTCATGGCTCACGTCACGAGAGCCTCGTGAGGTTTGCCTCGCCTTGATATCTCCGCTCCTCGTGAGCTCTGCTTGGCTAGGCCACCTGCAGGAGGTCTTGCGTCAAATCCACCTCGCGAGGGTCTTGGGTGCCTTGTTGACGAAGATGGGCGTCTGACTGCTGCTTAGCCACGCTGTGGGCGCAGTGCAGCAAGTCTGGGACCGCTGCCCTAGAACGCTGACAGTAGCCCCCGGGCCCAAGGTGCGCTCGGGCTTGGCTTCGCGGCGAAGCCAAGGGTCAGGTTCGGAGCATCGCGGGCCCCAAAAGTCTGAGGCCTCGGTCGACGCGTGGCGATTGATTGGACGTGGGCGTCTCCGCTTCCCCATGCTGCCTTGGCAACTGCACGACTTGACAAGTCCTTGTGACATGCAAGGAAAACCATCATTACCTGCGATCGTGGGAGACGCCGGTTGGCCTTCTCTTGCTATAAATGGGAAGGGGGTGGAGCCCCCGTTGCCCATCTCTTCCTCGCTTGCTCGCTTCTTCCTCCTTGCTCCACTGCTGACAACAATGGCGCCCATCAGAAGGTTTTCAACCGAAGAGAAAGGAAAAGCTCCCCGTAACGATCTGGGGCCAACTCCACCGAAGAAGAGGTCGATCCATCGCCGTGATGAAGCGGCGATGCAGGTGGTGAAGAGGCCTTGGTGCGAGCGGACTCCTCCGAGGTACCCGCTACACTTGTACGCCCGAGCCGAGGGCTCAGGAGGTTGGAGCGACGAGCAGCGCCGCCCGCGCCGCGTTCGGGGCCGCCGCGCCATGGCGTCACATGCCGTCGCCCCTGGGGTCCACGCCGCAGACTCCTCGCGCGAGTTGGTGCTGTGGGCGCCGATGCCTCCAAGCTCCTGTATCCGCTTCCCGCGGTTCTTCTCCGAAGTGATGCCGCCGAGGGGACCTCTCGAGCTCTGGCTGCAACAAGCCGATTGCAGTGCTCTTGCAATCAGAGCGGGCATCGAAGCGGTCCCCACCGGCAAGATCTTCAAGACTCGCGGCTGGGGCGAGATCGCATGGGTCTGCCGTGCGAGGGGATCCCTCGCGATCAACTTCGAGTACGACGGCTGAAAGGGCAACTATCCCTAGGTGGTTTTGGTAATTCATAACAACATATAGCTCATTGAGCTAATACTATTCCAAGATGAATATTTCAGGAAAGCTGAATGAATGGCATGGCATGGATGATGAAAGTGGATCCCTCAAAATATTAAGGACAAAGGATTGGCTCAAGCTCAAAAGCTCAAGACTCTACATTTTACATTTTAGTGATCCAAGATCACATTGAGTCTATAGGAAAAGCAAATACTATCAAGAAGGGATGAGGTGTTGCTTAATGAGCCTTTTGCTCCATGTGCTTAGTGATATGCTCCAAAACCCTCCACTACTTTCTCATATCCACATATGACCTAAACCCAAAATCAAACTCGGCCCTACCGATTCTTTCTATCCGGCGCCACCGAGTTCAGATGTCATAGCCACTGCCACAAACCCTAGGCAAATCGGTTTCACCGATAGGGATCTCGGTCTCACCTAGATGGGATTGTAATCTCTCTGTTTCCCCTTCGTAACTTTTCGGTCTCACCAAAAGAGTGAATCGATCCCACCGAGATTACAATGTAAACTCTCTGTTTCCCTTTTTGAACTTTTCGGTCTCACCGAAAGAGCGAATCGGTCCCACCGAGTTTACCTGACCAACTCTCTGGTTAGCTAATTACCAAAATCGGTCTCACCGAGTTTGTGTAATCGGTCTCACCGAGATTATGTTATGCCCTAACCCTAACCAAATCGGTCCTACCGAGATGCATGTCAGTCCCACCGAAAACCCTAACGGTCACTAGGTTTACTAAATCGGTCTGACCGGGTTTTATGATTCGGTCCCACCGAGTTTGGTAAATTGAGTGTAATGGTTAGATTCTGTGTTGAGGCTATATCTATCCCTCCACCTCCTCTTCATTCGTGGAGAGAGCCATCAGAACAAACCTACACTTCCAACTTACCAGTTCTGAGAGAGAACCACCTACTCATGTGTTGAGGCCAAGATATTCCATTCCAACCACATGAATCTTGATCTCTAGCCTTCCCCAAGTTGCTTTCCACTCAAATCTTCTTTCCTCCAGATCCAAATCCTATGAGAGAGAGTTGAGTGTTGGGGAGACTATCATTTGAAGCACAAGAGCAAGGAGTTCATCATCAACACACCATTTGTTACTTCTTGGAGAGTGGTGTCTCCTAGATTGGCTAGGTGTCACTTGGGAGCCTCCGACAAGATTGTGGAGTTGAACCAAGGAGTTTGTAAGGGCAAGGAGATCGCCTACTTCGTGAAGATCTACTGCTAGTGAGGCAAGTCCTTCGTGGGCGACGGCCATTGTGGGATAGACAAGGTTGCTTCTTCGTGGACCTTTCGTGGGTGGAGCCCTCCGTGGACTCGCGCAACCGTTACCCTACGTGGGTTGAAGTCTCCATCAACGTGGATGTACGATAGCACCACCTATCGGAACCACGATAAAAACATCCATGTCTCCAATTGCATTTGAATCCTCCAAACCCTTCCCTTTATATTCTTGCAAGTTGCATGCTTTATTTTCCGCTGCCAATATACTCTTTGCATGCTTGCTTGAATTGTGTGAAGATTGCTTGACTTGTTAAAAAATAGCTAAAATCTGCCAAAGTCTAAAATGGGAAAAGGTTAAGTTTTTATTGGTCAAGTAGTCTAATCACCCCCTCTAGACATACTTCAAGGTCCTACAAGTGGTATCAGAGCTTTGGTCTCCATTTGCTTTGATTTCCATAGCTTTTGGTGGTCATAGCCTTGGTTTCACAACCTAGGAGAGTATGGCGTCTAGCGAGGGAAATTATCACCGTAGAGGTCCTTACTTTGATGGCACTAATTTTGCTAGTTGGAAGCATAAGATGAAAATGCATATTCTCGGACATAACCCCACCATTTGGGCTATTGTGTGTATTGGCTTGCAAGGTGAATTCTTTGATGGGAGAGAACCGAACCGTGAAGCTAGTGCGGAAGAGTTGAAGATGTTGCAATACAACGCTCAAGCTTGTGATATCCTCTTCAATGGATTGTGCCCCGAGGAATTTAACAAAATCAGCCGTCTTGAGAATGCAAAGGAAATTTGGGATACTTTGATTGATATGCATGAAGGTACGGACTCCGTCAAGGAATCCAAGTTGGATGTGCTCCAAAGTCAGCTTGACAAGTTCAAAATGAAGGATGGTGAAGGTGTCGCTGAAATGTACTCTAGGCTTGCTCTTATCACAAATGAGATTGCCGGCTTAGGAAGTGAAGAGATGACCGATAGATTCATCATCAAGAAGATCCTAAGAGCATTGGATGGAAAATATGATACCGTGTGCACATTGATCCAAATGATGCCCAATTACAAAGATCTCAAGCCTACGGAAGTCATTGGAAGAATTGTTGCTCATGAGATGTCACTCAAGGATAAGGAGGAACTTCACAACAAGTCGAGTGGTGCTTACAAAGCCTCATGTGAATCCCCCACATCATCAAGTGAGAAACAAACCTCCAATGAAGAATTGAGCTTAATGGTCAAGAACTTCAACAAATTCTACAAGAGTAGAAGCAAAGAAAGAAGCTCTAAGTCAAGATCCTACAATGACAAAAGATCTTCTAGTCGAGAGCGAAATTGCTACAATTGTGGGAGACCCGGACACTATTACAATGAGTGTACGGCACCCTACAAAAGAAGAGAAGATTCTCCCAAGAGAAGAAGTAGAAGAGAAGAATCACCACCAAGAGAGAGAAGGAGTAGAGATGATCGTTATGAACGAAGACCCTCACAGAGAAGCAAGGATTCAGAAAGGAAGGACAAGTTATCAAAGAGCTACACAAAACAAAGACATCAAGCTCATGTTGGGGAATGGGTATCCGGCTCCGACTCCAACCATCACTCCAAGAGAAGCTACCACTCCGACTCCGAATACACTCAAGATGAATGTGTTGCCGGTCTAGCACTTGTGTCAACCAACTCCTACGACATATTTGAATCACCAAATGAAGGAATTGGTAGATGCTTCATGGCCAAAGGTCCTAAGGTAACACACCCCGAGTATGTTGATTTTGATGTTGATGAAGATGACTTGCTTGGTGATGATAATTTAATTGTTGACAACTCTAGTGATGAATACTATGATGAAACGTCAATTAATCATGCTAATCAAGTTGAAACGAATGACAATGATAAGGAGAAAATTGAGCGCCTAACTAAAGAACTAAACACTCTTAAGTTAGCTCATGAAACTATCTTTGAAGATCATCGAGAACTTTTAAGGGCTCATGAGAAGTTTGCTTTGAAAAGCTCAATCTTGAGCAAGAGCATGAGTTCTTAAAAGCAATCAATGATGATCTTCGTAAGAAAAGTTCTTCTTACATTGCCAGCGCCACTCTTATCTACTTACATGCCTCAATTCAAGTCTAGTAACAAGAAAAAGAAAGATTCTTCTTCTAGTAGTAACAATAACAATGTCAGAGGCGACCGACCTCGTGACGGTCAAGCCTTCGTATTACGTGCCATCCACGGATCAAGATATCTTTGGCACACACAGTACATCAATGTATATATCAACGTGCAATCACATGTAAAATGATATATACCTCATAATACTCAGCGGAAACAAGTAATCGGTTGTGGAGTCCCATCAACGCCATCGGCAGGTTGAGTGTAGACCGTAACCCTGTATCGTAACTTTTACTCGTCGAGGAAATATCTGCAACATGATACGTTGCAGCCGTGTAGGTCAGTACATTGAATGTACCGGCAAGATCACAATAAGAGAAAACAGATGATAAACTATACTATATGCAGTATGGCTTTGTGGCTCTGTGTCTGAGTTTTGTTTGCGTAAAAGCTGGTTTTATTTTACCTACATCAAAGGAATAAATGAAGTCTGTACTATGGAGTTTCTATCATGACATGGTTCCGCCAACCCATGTCTCATAGCCCAAAATCATCATAAGTTGCCCACAATTAAGTTATCAATCCGGTGTTGAGAGTTCCGAGATAGATCCAAGTCCAGATGCTCAAATTGTCCGTAATCGGGACATGGCTAATCGATTAGGTTTAAACCTCTGCAGAGGTTTGTACACTTTACCCGCAAGATTCGATCCTCTCTTTACGTTCTCGCACTTCAGAGTGTTTGAGAACAAGATGACCAAACATGGTCTTCCAAAGAGTTCCTCCGACCACCGTCCGTACTCAACCCATCCTACCGTAGTTCTACATCTGCTAGTACCGCCCCAGCCAGAGTCACAACTAAGGTCAACCAAGCCAGAGCCCATAATGACTTGCGGTTGCATGGTAAGCTTCGGGCGTGAAGTATTCTTCCGTCTCTTTGAGTCTGGGTGAAGCTTTCCGCAAGATGTCATGGTGCTTCTCCATGCATCCCGCCAACCACTGGTTTCTCCAGGTGCCCGTCAACCGCCTTCACCCAAAGAGTGTATTGAATTCTTGTCTCGAGTCCTTAAGTCTTGAGGCCTTGAAGATGCAGTCCTTGCAGGTGCCATCATGGAGTTGTCGTCATTGACGAAATCCTTCATCCTCACACCACTCCTGAGTACTCATACCAAACCCCGTCTACTATAGCATAGCATTAAAATAAGTAACGTCCCGGGCTTGGTAACAGGGTGATGGGTTCCTACCTCATGCATACTACTCAACTACAAGGATTCAATAACACTACTGAGGGGTGGTTGCAAAGGTGCCACTAAATGCAATAAACATAGGTATGAAAGCAATGGTCAAAGTGAACTTGCCTGGTGATGTTAAAGAAGAAGAATTATCGTTCTCAAGAAATAACTTGATAGACTACTCGTCACTCTCTGATGAAATCTATATAACAAACATATCATTCACATAAGCACTCACACTAACAATCAAAACAAAAGAGAGAGCGAATAAGAATCCAAGGAACTTCAAATAAAACTAGGAGTCTTCTTCTACAACATTCACAAAAATAGTTTTGTCTAACGGAAAATAAAACACTAAAATAACAGAGAATAAAATATAAATTTAGTTAAGACAAAGAAAAAAAGTATTTTTTCATAAAGCTATTTTGAAAGTATTTTCAATTGGGAGTTAAAACAGTAGAGAAATCCATTGCAAGTTATTAGCGAACTTGAATTGATTTCACGATAACAAAATAAAAATAAATATAAAACTTGTTGAACACCTACTGTTTAACTAATAGAAACCAAACATAAACTTTCTGAAATATAAAATAAAATAATTTAAAAACAACTATAGAAAAGAAGTAGCTATAATTCAATAGAACTAAAACAGAATTTGTTTTACATGAAACAATAAGCTAAAATACTCAAACAATTTTGAAGTTTTTACCACTGGTAAATATGATCACTAGTGATCAGTAGAAAAAGAATCAAATAAAATCTATTTTTAAACTCCCGGAATAAGCAAAACAAGCTTTAATTCAAATCTGATCTAACTCAATTTTATAAATCCAAACATAGACAAATTATATATTTTTGGAAACTACAAGAAAATTGTGATCTAACGCAAAAGAATCAGCATCATTGGACTTCTAGATCAAAAGTTATAAGCTAAACAAGAACGGAACTAAATCTGTTACGTGAATAAATCTGAAAACGAAAACGGAGTTACCTGACGTGAGGCAGAGATGGCAGGAAGGAGACGGCGATGTGGAGGGCTGCTCCGGCGAGGGGGTGAGGTCGCCAAGCGAGGGTGGGGTGGCGGAGGAGGGGTCGGCGCTGGGAGGTGGCGCTGGGCGCCTCAGGTGCTGCTCACTCGGGCGAGGGCTCTGGGAGAGCTCCCGGTGAGCGTTTAGGCAGGAAAAGGAGGACGATGGCGAGAAGGCTACGGGCAGGAGGGGGCGTGGTGATGGGAAAAATGGAACGAGGAGAGGGAGGGGTTTTATAGGCGGTCTCGGGAGGCGCTGGGATGGAAAGACGAGGAGATCGAAGGTGGAGATTTCTGTCTCCATGGACATGGAAAGCTTTTGTAACGTGAGAGGAAACAGAGGAAGGAGATGATCTCTTGTTGGGCTAGAATAGGAAAGTGCTTAATGGGCCAGCAGGTTTTCCTAATAAAAACGATTCCATTCCTATTTTTAAAATTTGGAAACTAAAACAATAAAAAGGAAATCAAATCAATTCGAATAAAGAGTTTTATATACTAAAATTATCAGAAAAATAAAATGTAGATGATGAGCATTATTCCACGGCCAAAATAAAACTTAAAAAATGTTTTTCAAAAATCCCTAAAGGCTTTATTTCTTTTTGCAAATAATTTTAAATAAAAACTTTGGTTTTTTTTCTTGGCTCAAATATTTTCAAAATGCCCCGATTTTGGAGGGTCATTTTCCTCCGCTCTTTCTTGCTTGCAAGAATTTATTTTCGGGTATTTCTGGGAAGAAAAATAGAGAAGCAAGTGCAAATATTTGAAAGAATTAAATTGCAAAACTCCGCTCAAATTCTTTATAGTTGAAGAAGTCATGTCATCTTCTCTCATTGATTTTAATAGGATGAATTTGAATTTACCGGAGAAGGGAAAGTCATTTTATTCTCTCTCTTCAAAAGTTTTTGAAAAGGTTCAAATTTCACTCAAGTTTAATTCACTCAAGCAAACAAACAAACAATTCAATTAATTATATTAACATTCCAAAATTTGGGATGTTACAAACCTACCACACTTAAAATGAATCTCGCCCTCGAGATTCAAGAGGCTAGCAAGAAAAGGTTAGGGTTGGGGTCTAATAGCAAATGTCTTGGTCGAAAAGGTCGTGGGTGCTACCACACTTAAAAACAAGGTCATGGTTCCAATAAACTCAGATATTTCCTCCGAGGGCTGACAATGTATGTCTCTTCACATATCTTACAATAGCTCCTTCATTAAAGCTCTTCTATCGTAAGCATAGAGTTTTCCTCAAAAGCTTGGGTCGGTTCGTCAAAGTTGAAGTTCGTCCGAGACTGGATCTTCTTAGCTGATGGGTCTGTGTCCATTCTAAACAACTATCGAAACACTCATGGTGGTCTACAATTTATGGTTTTCTCCTGCAGAAAACGGGTCTGGGTTGAACCTCACAGTATAACCTACGTTTGGCAACGGTTGCCTGTAAAGGGGTTTCATCGTCCTACCATTCTATGGTTTTAGGGCTTATAGCGTTGACACTCTTCAAAGGTTTTCAAGTCTCTCGATTTTCCATCAACATATGATAGTTCATGATAGAAGTCTTCGTATGGGGCCAATCCATCCTGCATTTGAATCATTACCACATACGTAAACAGTGAATCACGTATTCTAACACTTGGGCATGCTCACAAGCATTGCAGAACTTCTCTTGTTCTCGAACTGTTTTCGAGTAAATCCATGGTTTCTGCAAGCCAAACAAAACATCTATCATTACTTCATCACTCTTAGGTTTTTGCGTAATCTCCTACGGAACGTATGCTGATTGGACTGCTGATTCCTCCAATTTATTCCTTTATCAAGGTTACAACAGTTCCTTCTCAAAATCCTGGGCCTGTGGGTTATGGCCCACCTCAACACTAGTGCAGCTTTAACTCATCCTTGGAGTAACTCTCTTGTTACACCTCCTTAAATCCAGTAGTACTCTGTTTCTTCATACCATCATATCAAAAGCAAAGTTCCAACTTATTTTGTCCAGCTTCCTTCTATGGACCGTCATGGATAACACATTTCTTTCTTCATTGATCCTGTGGTTTTACAGAGTACTATGACCAAAATAAATGCACAAGTTTATCCATAACATCTCATTATTCTCATATCAATCTTTCATTACATCCTTAATCATTTTTCGTGAATCCAAATTCCAAAAGTTTATTACAAATGCTGCCACCCACATGGTTCGGGTATGGTCGACATTACTTCCAACCTTATTCATTTTTCCTCCTTGAGGATTTTTCATCCCACCGAATTGTGCGACATGTGCCTTGAATTCTTCAATCTTCTGTTTCATTGTGGTGGCCTTGAGCTTCACCTCCATCATCTCAAGATGCACTTCGCTTAGGTATTCCCGAGTATAACGGAGTCTTGCTTCAAGTATTTCTCCGATCCGACGATGGCTTCCATGGCTGCTTCACGAACAGCATCAAGAAAGTTGCTTGTGGCACACGTGAAATGAAAAAGTACTGTCCCATCATTTTGGGCCAAACTCCTTTCAAATGGTGGAGGTGTACCTCCACATACCAAAGTTCCACTCCCTTATCCATGAAGGGGTAGCCTTTGTAGACTGCATCTCCTTCAAGGTGAATATGCTTCATCATGTCCTTCAAGATCTTCGGGTAATCATGATCACTTGTCAGGGTCATGATCGTTTCAGGGCCCTTAAGGAAAGACTCATAAAGGGTCGTCATCTGCAGCTAGAAACAGAAATGATGCTCGTAATTAAGGTACTTATTTCCTGGGGCATACATTCATATCATCCAAACAGAACTTCAAACTCAATTTCCAATTTCCTGTTTATGCATCACAACTCACCTTCTTCCATGTTCATCAAGAATATTAATTTCCAAGATAAAATATGACAACTCCTTAAAGCTTTTCAGCATGTGAAATTACAACTTTATTGAGTCATGAACTATTACAATCTCTATAACTCAACTCATTGAGCTCATGAAAAGGAAATTGCTTTCTACTATTCTTATTATCCATATCAAAATTCCAACTACTCAACTCCAGCTTTCATCTTGTCGGGACAGTTAATAGCATAATGTCCTGCTTCCTTGCAGCGAAAACAAATGACTCCCGACATGTCTCGGGGCTTCTTTGTGATTATGCGGGCTCCTTGGATTCTTGGCTTCTTTTCTGGACATTTACTAGCGTAATGACCTAAATCCTTGCATCTGTAACAAGTGATATGACTTAGGTCCTTCTCTGCAAAAGTTGCGTTGTTCTCGGATTGTCTTCTCTTTCTCTTCTTGGATTTCTCTGTAATTATCAGAGTTTCTATTTCCCGAGGGTCAAACTTCACTTCTGCTGTCGGAAATATCCCGATACTCTTTTCTTTCCTTGGTGCAATCTGTGAAAATGTCCTTCTTCTCCACATGAATAACAGCATTGGAGTAAAATCTGTTGAGGCCTTCTCCATCAAGGTCTTCAACACTTTCATTCATCACTGGTTCTTTCATAACTTCCCGGGGCGCTTCTTTCATTCCTTCTTTCTGTTCCTGAATAGTTTGTTGCACCATGGGGTAAATGTGACACCGAGTCGGGTAGTGGGTGGTTCCTTCACACAAGAAACAAGTCACCCGACTAGTTGGGCATTCCTCACCGGGTGTTCTTCCTCACAATGAGGGCATCCATCCTTGTGTTCCTCCCGGTGTGTCCTATTTCTCCATAAATCTTGCAGCACAAGGTCTCGGGTTATCATAGTGCTTCCGGATGAGACGTGATCTCAACAGGGTCTTCTTGAATTCCTCCCAAGTTCTTGCTCCATTAAATCCTTGTATGGCTTGATGCATTTTCCACCAGGTTGCAGCACTTTCTGTAAAGTACTGAAGAGCATATTGAACCTCATACTTCCTTGAAACTTAATTGCTCCCGAAGTGATCTTCCATGTTCTGCATCCATAGCTCTGCCTCCGGCTGAGTCTTCGGTCCAGAGAATATCAGTCCAACTTCATTCATCATCTATGGGGTTCAAGGGTTTTAGGGTGAGATGAGAGAGAGGTGGGGAGGGATATACACACAATACAGGTTTTATTTTTGGGGTTGTCGGAAAAACATCAAACAAAGGACAGCTCACCAATCATCGCATCTAACGTAAGTGTATAACAGGGGTTTGGTCTTCTAAAGGTCAAATAATTTTTTCAGATCCTTCAAGTCATCGGAGTCTTCAACTGTTGTACTTCAATTCTTCTAATATATGGTGAAATCCTCTTTACTCTGAAGTGGTCATCAGTTCTCCGATATCAAATCCTTCTTGGAGCGTCTTTAGTTGATCCTCCGGGTGATCAAAGGATAAGGGTATATTCTAACTATTTGAGGTGAGAGGGTCTATTTGATAAAATCAGAAAAGATGAGAAGTAAGAGTCTTTTTGAAAATAAAGTTTTTTGAGACATCCTGTCCTAGGGGCTTTCCGATTTCTAGGGTCACGTTCTACAGTCAACATGTGCTCTGATACCATATCTGCAGCGACCCGACCTCAGACGGTCAAGCCTCGTATTATCGTGCCATCCTCGATCAAGATGTTTGGCACACACAGTACATCAATGTATATATCAAAGTGCAATCACATGTAAAATGATATATACCTCATAATACTCAGCGGAAACAAGTAATCGGTTGTGGAGTCCCATCAACGCCATCGGCAAAGTTGAGTGTAGACCGTAACCTCAGATCGTAACTTTTACTCGTCGAGGAAATATCTGCAACATGATACGTTGCAGCCGTGTAGGTCAAGACATTGAATGTACCGCAAGATCACAATAAGAGAAAACAGATGATAAACTATACTATATGCAGTATGGCTTTGTGGCTCAGTCTGAGTTTTGTTTATGTAAAAGCTGGTTTTATTTTACCTACATCAAAGGAATAAATGAAGTCTGTACTATGGAGTTTCTATCATGACATGGTTCCGCCAACCGATGTCTCATAGCCCAAAATCATCATAAGTTGCCCACAATTAAGTTATCAATCCGTGTTGAGAGTTCCAGATAGATCCAAGTCCAGATGCTCAAATTGTCCGTAATCGGGACACGGCTAATCGATTAGGTTTAAACCTCTGCAGAGGTTTGTACACTTTACCCGCAAGATTCGATCCTCTCTTTACGCTCTCGCACTTCAGAGTGTTTGAGAACAAGAGGACCAAACATGGTCTTCCAAAGAGTTCCTCCGACCACCGTCCGGTACTCAACCCATCCTACCGTAGTTCTACATCTGCTAGTACCGCCCCACCAGAGTCACAACTAAGGTCAACCAAGCCAGAGCCCATAATGACTTGCGGTTGCACAGTAAGCTTCCGGCGTGAAGTATTCTTCCGCCTCTTTGAGTCCAGGTGAAGCTCCGAAGATGTCATGGCGCTTCTCCATGCATCCCGCCAACCACTGGTTTCTCCAGGTGCCTCAAACCGCCCTTCACCCAAGAGTGTGTATTGAATTCTTGTCTCGAGTCTTGAAGTCTTGAGGCCTTGAAGATGCAGTCCTTGCAGGTGCCATCATGGAGTTGTCGTCATTGACGAAATCCTTCATCCTCACACCACTCCGAGTACTCATACCAAACCCCGCCTACTATAGCGTAGCATTAAAATAAATAACGCCCGGCTTGGTAACAGGTGATGGGTTCCTACCTCATGCATACTACTCAACTACAAGGATTCAATAACACTACTGAGGGGTGGTTGCAAAGGTGCCACTAAATGCAATAAACATAGGTATGAATGCAATGGTCAAAGTGAACTTGCCTGGTGATGTTAACGAAGAAGAATTATCGTTCTCAAGAAATAACTTGATAGACTACTCGTCACTCTCGATGAAATCTATATAACAAACATATCATTCACATAAGCACTCACACTAACAATCAAAACAAAAGAGAGAGCTAATAAGAATCAAGGAACTTCAAATAAAACTAGGAGTCTTCTTCTACAACATTCACAAAAATAGTTTTGTCTAACGGAAAATAAAACACTAAAATAACAGAGAATAAAATATAAATTTAGTTAAGACAAAGAAAAAAAAATATTTTTTCATAAAGCTATTTTGAAAGTATTTTCAATTGGGAGTTAAAACAGTAGAGAAATCCATTGCAAGTTATTAGCGAACTTGAATTGATTTCACGATAACAAAATAAAAATAAATATAAAAACTTGTTGAACACCTACTGTTTAACTAATAGAAACCAAACATAAACTTTCTGAAATATAAAATAAAATAATTTAAAAACAACTATAGAAAAGAAGTAGCTATAATTCAATAGAACTAAAACAGAATTTGTTTTACATGAAACAATAAGCTAAAATACTCAAACAATTTTGAAGTTTTTACCACTGGTAAATATGATCACTAGTGATCAGTAGAAAAAGAATCAAATAAAAATCTATTTTAAACTCCCGAATAAGCAAAACAAGCTTTAATTCAAATCTGATCTAACTCAATTTTTATAAATCCAAACATAGACAAATTATATATTTTGGAAACTACAAGAAAATTGTGATGTAACGCAAAAAGAATCAGCATCATTGGACTTCTAGATCAAAAGTTATAAGCTAAACAAGAACGGAACTAAATCTGTTACGTGAATAAATCTGAAAACGAAAACGGAGTTACCTGACGTGAGGCAGAGATGGCAGGAAGGAGACGGCGATGTGGAGGGCTGCTCCGGCGGGGCGAGGTCGCCGGCGAGGGTGGGGTGGCGGAGGAGGGGTCGGCGCTGGGGAGGTGGCGCTGGGCGCCTCAGTGCTGCTCACTCAAGGCGGGCTCTGGGAGAGCTCCCGTGAGCGTTCTAGGCAGGAAAAGGAGGACGATGGCGAGAAGGCTACGGGCAGGGAGGCGTGGTGATGGGAAAATGGAACGAGGAGAGGAGGGGTTTTATAGGCGGTCTCGGGAGGCGCTGGGATGGAAAGACGAGGAGATCGGGAAGGTGGAGATTTCTGCCTCCATGGACATGGAAAGCTTTTGTAACGTGAGAGGAAACAGAGGAAGGAGATGATCTCTTGTTGGGCTAGAATAGGAAAGTGCTTAATGGGCCAGCAGGTTTTCCTAATAAAACGATTCCATTCCTATTTTTAAAATTAGGAAACTAAAACAATAAAAAGGAAATCAAATCAATTCGAATAAAGAGTTTTATATACTAAAATTATCAGAAAAATAAAATGTAGATGATGAGCATTATTCCACGGCCAAAATAAAACTTAAAAAATGTTTTCAGAAAATCCCTAAAGGCTTTATTTCTTTTTGCAAATAATTTTAAATAAAACTTTGGTTTTTTTTCTTGGCTCAATATTTTCAAAATGCCCCTGATTTTGGAGGGTCATTTTCCTCCGCTCTTTCTTGCTTGCAAGAATTTATTTTCGGGTATTTCTCGGGAAGAAAAATAGAGAAGCAAGTGCAAATATTTGAAAGAATTAAATTGCAAAACTCCGCTCAAATTCTTTATAGTTGAAGAAGTCATGTCATCTTCTCTCATTGATTTTAATAGGATGAATTTGAATTTATCGAGAAGGGAAAGTCATTTTATTCCCTCTCTTTCAAAAGTTTTTGAAAAGGTTCAATTTTCACTCAAGTTTAATTCACTCAAGCAAACAAACAAACAATTCAATTAATTATATTAACATTCCAAAATTTGGGATGTTACAAATGCTAAATCCAATATTGTTGCTTCTAGTAGTTCTCTTGATTCCACTAATGATCCTCTTAGCCAAGTTACACTTGAGCAAGAATTGTACGCAAGCAAGGTGTATACAAGAGTCTTGCCGGGAGTAAGCAATTTGAGGAAATTGTACGCAGGCAAGGAAGGCACCGGAAGAATCAAGGTGTTGGTTTTGTGCAAAAGTTCAATGCCAAGGGAGTTGAGTGGGAAGAAGATCAATACCCCAAGATGAAGTTTGTTCCTCAACAAGAGAAGTATGATCCTACTTCCTTCAAGGGAACACAAGCTCAAGATGATCTTCCACCACAAGACCACAAGAACAAAGGCAAGGACAAGCTTCAAGAGGATATTGATGCATTTGAAGAAGCACCTAAGGCCTTGGTCAAGTGGGTTCCCAAGACTACGTCAAGTTCTACTTCATCAAGTACAACTACTACACCAAGGATTCCCATCAAGTTGATGTGGATCCCGAAGAAGAAGAACTAGAGAGTTCTTGAGGGTGACTCCGCCAACATTCTTCACTCATATCATTATGGCAAGGACACGTGCAATCAACTTCCATATCTTGCACTAGTCCAAGGAGTCACAAACTCTCATGTTGGTAAGGCAAGAGACAAGGTAACCTAATGTTTTCATGGACATCATTTTGTGTGTGCATCACTCTATGTCCATGGATATTCTTGTTTGTTCCTTGTGCAACTCACTCCAAAGGATTGCTCCAAACGATCTACATCAACATTGAGCATCCACATCTTCGACACCTACATGAAGTCATCATCGACAAAACCCAAGGTTAGTGTATCCCTCTAAGGGGGGATCTCACATCTAGGGGAGCTTAACTCTAAGAATTGAGTCAAAGCAACTCTAATGATGTGAACACATAAATGCTTTAAGTAAAAGTGGTAACCCCACTTGAGCTTAAACGATGAGTATGACCTATGATCAAATGTTTTCATTTGACTCCTAAGTCAATATACTCATATATAGATGACCTAGTCATTGCCAATTGTTTGATAGATACTAGAATTGGTTGTGCATGCTTTGACACATATTTCATTTGTCATCTTATTGTGTGAGCATGTTGGATGCATATTTACTCATTTGAGGACATCCACTTGTTATTTTGATTGATTGGCTTCTTATTCTTTGGCCAAGTGGATGGACAAGAATGCCTAAGAACCTTCTCTAGCTATATATGCTTTTCTCGTCTCAAACTCTATTCATGCTACATTAGAAAATTTGATCAAGTCAGATTCGAACCACTCTGTGTGAGGAGCACTCGGAGTCCCCGATTAGTCATAGACTTAAACTTCCAAAACTTCTTTGTGATTTTCGGTCTGACCGATTCCTCCATTTCGGTCATACCGAGATTACTAAGTCGATCTAGGTTTTCATCTCGGTGCAACCGATTTGTACTTTTCGGTCACACCGAGTTGCAATAACTATTCACAGTTTTGCATCTCGGTGCCACCGAGTTGTACCACTCGGTCACACCGACAGGGTCGGGCTATATATATCACACGGGCAAAATTTGGAAAACTTTCTCCGAATCTTCTCGCCCGCGCATATCTCGCTCTGCCAACTTGATCTATGGATCGTCGACTTCGTCGCCAGCCGCCTCCTGTCGCTGGTCTCCGCCGTCGTCAACGGAATTCTCCTCCGCCGTTGCCGCCGTAGCGAGTTCTCGCTGAACTAGGGTATGAACTCGATCACAGTGCTTTCCTCGTCCGATTCTCAGCACATTGTGTACATTATGCATCTTGCCACGATTGAAACACTTCTATCCAGTCAAATCAATCCTTAGAATAGTTGCGATTCGAAAATTTAGGGTTAGGTTTCACGAAACCATCTCGACCCACCGAGTTGAAAACTCGCCCCACCGATTTGGCTGATGCCATTGCACTAGTAAGTCTCGGTCCGACCGAGAATTGCTAATCGGTGTGACCGATTTCGAACTTTGTGAAACCCTAGCAGTCTCGGTGCCATCAATCTGTGACTCGTCGACCGAGTTCACTAGTTTAGGTTCCAAACTGCTTCGTATCACCGAGTTTGAAAATCGGTAGATCTGAAATGTTTTCGGGGAAACTAAAACTAAGTTTTTGAATCATTCTTTTGCAAAAATCTCTGCATTTTGTGATGCTCATCCACTCTACCTCATCTATAACTATTCACAGGGTCAGTAGTCAGTTGAACAGCATGTCAGACCAAAGTGATAGCCAGAACAAATCTGAAGAGCAGATCCAATTGAGCGAGGGCACTAGTCCCTCAAGCAGCTCAGATGAGGGGAGTAGAAGCACTCCGAGCAATTTGCCCAAGGCTGCCACAAGGACAGGAAAGAGGAATACCTCAGAGTCTGAAGATGAGGATTACGTGGCAGTTGAGGATGAGGCAAGCTCCAAGAAGAAAGTGCTCAA
This sequence comes from Aegilops longissima, assembly GCA_021605205.1. Lineage (NCBI taxonomy): Eukaryota > Viridiplantae > Streptophyta > Magnoliopsida > Poales > Poaceae > Aegilops > Aegilops longissima. The sequence continues at coordinate 281,886,074 of CM038681.1, forward strand.
GAGGGAGTTCAGCTCATCTGCAGTGAAGCCTGGTTTGAAAATAAAAAGACCAGTAGGTAGACAACCAATGTCCAAAGCCAAAGTGTCTACTCAAGCTCCTTTGGAATCTCAACCCAAAGAGCCTATTGCTGCAGAGGGAAAGAAAAGGGAAGAAAGGGTCAAGAAGACCATGGCAAGAGTGATAGGGAAGCCTTCCATGATGGAAGAGGAAGAAGAAGAAGAGGTTGCAGAGCCAGCACCCAAGGCACAAAAGCTGATGGGTGATGCTATCAAATCAGGGGCTGCAACTTCCAAGCCCAAAGCTGCCCCCAAGCCTAAGAATGCACCCAAGAGGAATACCAGGAGCATACCAGCAGCCGAAAAGAACAAGGCCCCAATGCCTGAGGTTGAAGCTGAAGAAGATGAAGAAGGGCAGGTCCTAAGTAAGCTCGAACCCAAGATCCCAGACCACAATGATACTCATCCTGTGGCTGAAAACATGAAGATCAGGAGAGATTATGGGTTGAGGCTATGGAGAGAGTCAGATCCATATGCCACGAGGAGAAGGACTGCTGTGGATTACAGGTTCCACACCAAGGAGCAGCAGGACTTTTATGAGACTATCTTGCTGGATAAGAAGCCCATAGTTTGCGATATGAGATGGGTCAACTGGACCTACATGAAGGAGAACACAGAACACTACCCTGGAGTATATGATAGCTTCAGTGCTTGTGGAGGTGCTGATTTTGTTGGGCAGAAGCTCACCAACTGGAACGATGAACTTATCATGCAATTCTACTCCACAGCACATCTCTATCTAGATGGCAGGATAGTGTGGATGTCAGAAGGAACCATATATCAGTCTACCATAGAGGAATGGGCAAGTTTGATCAATGCCCCAAAGGAAAGTGAGGATGACCTCGACATTTATGGTAAGAAGAAAATGGATCATAACTCAATGTCACACATGTAGAAGGAGATCCCAGATGATGCACTTGAGACCTTCAAGTTTGGATCAGTCCATTTTCTGCTGTCAGGGCTGCCTACGATCAACTGGATCTTAAGGCATACTCTATTGCCCAAATCAGGTGACCATAACATGATTAGAGGGCATGCAATCAATTTGCTTCATGTTTTTGATGTGCCTCAGAAATTCAAGGTCATGAGCCTTATAGTTGAGACAATTAAGAGGACAGCAGGAGATCAGAAGAGGAGCTGTGGTTATGCCCCACAAATTCAGGAGTTGATAAACTCGAAGATGGGCACAGGAAAGTATCTTTTGGATAAGGAACACATGGTTCTCTATCCTGAATTTGAGGACAATCGAGTTGTCATGACTGAGAATGAACCATCATCAGTACAAGCTCAGGAGAGAAAGGAGAAGGCAAGGCAAGAGAAAGCTGCAAAGATGCCAACTCAAGCAGAGGCATGTGACTAATTTCTGAAGAACAAGCAGGAGTAGCTTGGTTACTTAATAACATCAACTCTACGGATTGAGAAGGGGTTGGCCACCCTAACTCAAAACCAGGGGAGCCTGGAGAGAATCATGGAACAAAAATTCTATGATCTTGATGTCAAAGTGACTGAGATTTAGTCAGCTGTGGAGCAGTTACAAGATGATATGCAGGAGAGGAAGGGCAAGACGACAACTGATGCATTTGCCAGAGTGCCTAGAGCTCAGAGGTCAGCTGCATTACCAACTCCAGACACCAGAGCCACTTCTTCAGCTCCAGCTACAGCTCCAGCACAACCAGCTCCAGCTCCAACTTCTTCAGCTCCTACCACGTCTACTGATGCGTTCATCCTTGGAGACCTGTCTACACCACCACCAGAAGACCAAGCCTGAGAGACGAAATAGTGCTATGCATTTTCTAGGAACTTTTTGGTAACTTGTTGCCAAAGGGGGAGAAAAATGTATAGATCATAGGCTTCGAGAGAGAGAGAGATTTGCTTTTGTTCTCTCTTGTCTTCTTGGTTGAACTTTTTTGCGTTTGATTGCTTGAGATACTATGCATTACTTGTGAGACATTGATGATCATGTGTTTGATCATAAGCTACACTTATGCCTTTTATGATATTATCTTATTAATCCTTATATGATCATTCACTATGCTTGGTGATGAGTGCATGTATTCAATCGTTATTATTTTGAGCGCTCCACCAAGATGTATGTGACATGGAAGAGTAACCCATGAGCCTAATTCCTTGTGCATTTGCAGACCAAAGCAAATCCTAAGATATGCACAAATTTAGGGGGAGCTCTTGCTTATCACATACTTCTCGAAGCGACGATGTTTTTCAATTTTATTATCATTTGTCGAAGCTTTGATCTATATGTTGTCATCAATTACCAAAAAGGGGGAGATTGAAAGTGCAACTATCCCTAGGTGGTTTTGGTAATTCATAACAACATATAGCTCATTGAGCTAATACTATTCCAAGATGAATATTTCAGGAAAGCTGAATGAATGGCATGGCATGGATGATGAAAGTGGATCCCTCAAAATATTAAGGACAAAGGATTGGCTCAAGCTCAAAAGCTCAAGACTCTACAATTTACATTTTAGTGATCCAAGATCACATTGAGTCTATAGGAAAAGCCAATACTATCAAGAAGGGATGAGGTGTTGCTTAATGAGCCTTTTGCTCCATGTGCTTAGTGATATGCTCCAAAACCCTCCACTACTTTCTCACATCCACATATGACCGAAACCCAAAGTCAAACTCGGCCCTACCGATTCTTTCTATCCGGCGCCACCGAGTTCAGATGTAATAGCCACTGCCACAAACCCTAGGCAAATCGGTTTCACCGATAGGGATCTCGGTCTCACCGAGATGGGATTGTAATCTCTTTGTTTCCCCTTCGTAACTTTTCGTTCTCACCGAAAGAGCGAATCGGTCCCACCGAGATTACAATTTAAACTCTATGTTTCCCTTTTGTAACTTTTCAGTCTCACCGAAAGAGCGAACCGGTCCCACCGAGTTTACCTGACCAACTCTTTGGTTAGCTAATTACCAAAATCGGTCTCACCGAGTTTGTGTAATCGGTCTCACCGAGATTACGTTATGCCCTAACCCTAACCAAATCGGTCCTACCGAGATGCATGTCAGTCCCACCGAAAACCCTAACGGTCACTAGGTTTACTAAATCAGTCTGACCAAGTTTTATGATTCGGTCCCACCGAATTTGGTAAATTGAGTGTAACGGTTAGATTTTGTGTGGAGGCTATATATACCCCTCCACCTCCTCTTCATTCGTGGAGAGAGCCATCAGGACAAACCTACACTTCCAACTTACCAGTTCTGAGAGAGAACCACCTACTCATGTGTTGAGGCCAAGATATTCCATTCCAACCACATGAATCTTGATCTCTAGCCTTCCCCAAGTTGCTTTCCACTCAAATCTTCTTTCCTCCAGATCCAAATCCTAAGAGAGAGAGTTGAGTGTTGGGGAGACTATCATTTGAAGCACAAGAGCAAGGAGTTCATCATCAACACACCATTTGTTACTTCTTGGAGAGTGGTGTCTCCTAGATTGGCTAGGTGTCACTTGGGAGCCTCTGACAAGATTGTGGATTTGAACCAAGGAGTTTGTAAGGACAAATAGATCGCCTACTTCGTGAAGATCTACCGCTAGTGAGGCAAGTCCTTCGTGGGCGACGGCCATGGTGGGATAGACAAGGTTGCTTCTTCGTGGACCCTTCATGGGTGGAGCCCTCCGTGGACTCGCCCAACCTTTACCCTACGTGGGTTGAAGTCTCCATCAATGTGGATGTACGATAGCACCACCTACCGGAACCACGATAAAAACATCCGTGTCTCCAATTGCGTTTGAATCCTCCAAACCCTTCCCTTTATATTCTTGCAAGTTGCATGCTTTATTTTCCGCTGCCAATATACTCTTTGCTTGCTTGCTTGAATTGTGTGAAGATTGCTTGACTTGTTCAAAAATGAGCTAAAATCTGCCAAAGTCTAAAATTCGGAAAAGTTTAAGTTTTTATTGGTCAAGTAGTCTAATCACCCCCCTCTAGACATACTTCAAGGTCCTACAACTGCGCCTCCACGCTCTACTTCAAGGTCTTCAATGCCGAGGGCCGCCGCCTGGAGTGCTGCCCTGGGGAGGAGCACCAGACCGACGCGAGCTCCGCTCGCAGCTACTCCAACAGCAGTAGCCCTTGGGAGTCCGGCAGCTCTCCTGAGCTTTACGAGACTCCGGAGACGAGAGACGACAGCTACTTGCCCCCGAGCTCTCGCCGCGCTCGGAGCAGGGCCGCGGCGTCCGGCTGTCGCCGCCGCTGATCTGGATGGGGTTGGCGCCGGCCTCTCGTGGCCCACTGTTGATGATGGCGTCTTCCACGGGAGGGTGTAGATAGGATTCCCCTTAGTATCAGCTTTTGTTTCCTGCAAAGAATCATGAATCGCCCCGTGGGGGCATGTAAGGGTCTGTAATGTCCTCAGTGCTTATCTTCCTTGTTATGAAAACTTGGTGAGCCCATGTCCCGTTAAGGCTTGGCCCCCCCTTTATTTCCTTGTGATGGCTTGTTGCTCTATGCTGACAGGTCCCGGTCCCCAGGCAGGCTACAGCCGTCGCTGGTATGCCAGGTCACGTGCCGTGGTCAAGGCCAGGAGGTGTGTGACCCGAGGTCCAGTAAGAGCCCCCTGAGGCGCGATGCTCAGGAGGTCCCCCTTAGCGCTCAAGCAACCATGGTAAGGCAAGAAAGGAAAATGACTTGGCCACAACGGGGCTGCGGCATGGCACGAAAGACCATTAGGCCTAGATATTTAGCCAGTCCTGGGGCAAAACTGATCTTGCTGACTTCACGGCGATCCCTGATGTTGCGCTAGGGCTGCGTTCCAACTCGCGCAGCATAGCCAGGTCGGCCCATACGAGCTCCCCTCCCCTGATGCTCTCCTTAGTGCTCTACGTCCTCAGGTCCCGGCCCTCGAGCGAGCTCAGCCGCCGCTGGTATGCCAGGTCGCGATGCCGTGGTCAAGGCCAGGGGGTGAGGGCTGGAGAGCCAGTAAGAGCACCTAAGTCGCGATGCTCAGGAGCCCCCCTTTTAACGTGCAAGCGAATTGCACGAGAGAAAAAGAGACTCGCATTGCCACCAGCTATCCTTCCCTCGGGATCCCTGTGAGTAGGCACAAGAAGAAACATGGTTTGCCGCTACAGCTGTTAGTCTGCCGCTGGTTGCTCTGGGTGAGGTGAAGGCACTGAGCGCCTGGTGAGGTGACGTCTTGTGGCGCTGCCGCATGAACCGAGCTCGACCACTCAGATTTGTCGGCGTGGCAGGGACGGACCCATGCACCAGCGCGGTGCCTGTGTGAAGGCCTCGGGGGAGGCAATGATCGAGCAGGCAATAGCCGCTGGCAGGTTAAGCATGAAGAGCATATCAACTTGGATAAATGCAAGAAGATACACGCCACCGGGTCTGGCCCGAGCGGCATAGGGATGATGCAGCCCGAGGGGCGCCCCTAGCAAAGTATGCTAAAGACTTAAGCAAGCAGGGTACATGCCACAGGGACAGACCCATGTGGCCTGGGAATAATGCAGCCCGAGGGGTGCTCCCAGCTTAAACGAACTTGGAAGATGTCACCTGGTTCTGTAGACGAAGTAGAGTTGGTGTAGCTGAAACCGCGCGTTGAAGGAATGGCTCCTCATGAGCCACCGGGACCCTGAGCCTCGGGAGGCTCTGGGGGTTCAGGAGGTTTCCTAAAGACCGTCTCCATCTCCTCCAAGATGGCATGGAACCTGGCCTCCTGAGCCGCCAGGACTTGCCGCACGTTGCGCTGATAGGCCGACGCCACGCTTGGCAAGCCGAAGGGCATGTGAACGTAGCTGTGTGGTGGGCCCTCGCAGCGGCCCACACGTGATGGCCATAAGCGCTCCTAAGATGCGGCCCTGTTGAGCCCTGGGACGTCGATGTAGACACACAGCCTAGCATCCTCGCCTGGATGGGGAGCTGCGCCTTGTGAGCGGATGTGGCCGCGCATGGCTCTTGCTTCTTGCAGTTCATGGGTGGTCTTGGTGATGAACTCCTGGGTGGTGGGCACTCCTTGACCTATGCTCTCCTGAGGAAAGTGTGCCGTGGGGCACGCTTCCAAGTGGTGCCCAAGCGCCTCCCTCGTGAGGTTGGCAAGGTCTGAGGCTCTCCAGAAAATTGCCCCCGAGCCCTGCCTGAGGAGGGCGCCAGGCGCACTTTCCTATGCGGTGGAGGGAGGTGCCCCTGGGCTGGGCGCTGATCCTGACGAGGCTCCTGCTGCGATGCCATCCTCTTGGGGTCCTGTGCGGCATGGCAGCTTCTTCTTGGGGATGGTCTCTGGAGGGCCTTCACTTCTGCTGTCGGGGTTGTCGATTGCTGCGGCTTGAAAGGCGCACTCAAGGGAGCACCCGCCTCCCTCTCTTCACACGGGACTGTGATGATTCCTCCGCTTCCTGGCATTTTGAGAACGTTGTAGCCATGATGAGTGACTGCCATGAACTTGGCCTGGGCTGGATACCCGAGGATGGCATTGTATGGCAGGCGGGTGTGCACGACATGGAAGTCGATGAGCTCGGTGCGATAGTTCTTCCGCTCCCCGAAGGTGACGGGCAGGCGGACCTGCCCTAACGGTGTGGTTGAACCGTCGTTCACTCCTGAGAAAGGCTTGGTCGGATGGAGCTGCTCGTATGGCACTTGGATGTTGTCAAACGTGTCGACGGACAGGACGTTGAGCCCCGCGCCGCCGTTGATGAGAGTCTTGGTGACTTGCACATTGCTGATGACTAGGGAGCACAACATAGGGAGGGCGCCAGCGGTGGCTGTGCACTTGAGCTGGTGTGCCGAGTTGAAGGTGATGGCACATTGGGACCACCTAAGCGGGCGCGTGGCCTCGAGCTTGGGGAGCACATCATTCACCTCGCGAGCGAACTGTTTGAAGATGCACTGAGAGGTTGGGGCCTGGGCACCGTCCAAGATGCAGCGACGACGCGCGCTCTCGGAAGCCCCCAGCCCCTCGCCCCGGTGGTGATCGCTGCCTCCTTGGTGGCGGCAGCGGGGGAAGACCGGCGTTGCCTTGGGGGCGATCCTCACGAGGCGGGTCCCTCCAGGAGCCCTCGCGAGGTTGGTCCTGGTAGCGGCCGTCACGAGGCCGGTCGCACCACTCCTGGCGCGGGCCACGGTCGTCCCAGCGTCCGCCTCCGCGTCCTCCTCCGCGGCCGTAGCCCCGGTCATTGCGCTGTATGCGTCGATCAGAAGGCCCTTCCCAGATGGCTCGAGCTCTTGGAAGTCGCTGGTGTTGTGGGTGTTCAGGTTGTGGAAGGCACAGAACGGTCGGCCATTCTTGGATGACTCGGGCTGATCTCTGCCTCGCTTGGTGTCGGGCTCCGCTGCGAGCACCACTGCCTCTTTGCGCTTCACGTCCTTGGCCTTGGCCTTGTTCTCCTCCGCACCTGCAGCTGGCAGCTCAAGGAGAGAGAGGCGCCCCTCCTCAGCTCTTGCACACTTGGTCGCCAGGTTGAACGGCTCCTGAGATGTGTAGAGCTCCTCGTGGATAGCAAGCTCTTCCTTCATCTTGACGTCACGGACGCCGTCCGAGAACGCGGAGATGATGGCTTCGTCTGTGACCTTGGGATCTTGAGGCGGGTGTTGTTGAAGCGCTAGATGTACTTCTGGAGGGTCTCTCCCGGTTGTTGCTTGATGCGCGAGATCACCATGGCGGTGGGCGGTCACGAGTGCCTCGAAGTTGGCGACGGTTGTCGCGCAAGATATCGTCCCTGTGAGGAGATGGAGCCATTGAAACGCCCTCGATGCGGCTATATCTCCCACGTGTCGAAGCACGACTTAGAGGCATAACCGCATTGAAAGCAATGTCGCAAGTGAGGTAATCTTCACACAACCCATGTAATACATAAGGGAAAGAGATACATAGTTGGCTTACAATCGCCACTTCACACAATACATGAGTAAAGCATTACATCATACAGATACAATCATGGTCCGACTACGGAACCAAAATAAAAGAAGACTACCCCACAAGCTACACAGATCCCGGATCGTCCCAACTGGGCTCCACTACTGATCAACTGAAACGAAACAACACAACGAACAAGATCTTCATCGAGCTCCTCCTTGAGCTCGGGTGCATCACCGCACGGTTTCTTATGGCACCTGCAAACTGGTTTGAAGTATCTGTGAGTCACGGGACTCAGCAATCTCACACCCGCGAGATCAAGACTATTTAAGCTTAAAGGTAGGACAGGGTAGTGAGGTGGAGCTGCAGCAAGCGACTAGCATATATGGTGGCTAACATACGCAAATGAGAGCGAGAAGAGGAGGCAAAGCACTACGAACAACTATGATCAAGAAGTGATCCTGAACTCCTACTTACGCCGACATAACCCAGAAACCGTGTTCTCCTTCGATCAACCCCAAAAGAGACACTCACGATTACGCACACGGTTGGTGTATTTTAATTAAGATCAACTTCGGGTTTTCTACAACCGACATTAACAAATTCCCATCTGCCACATAACCGCGGGCACGGCTTTCAAAGATAATACCCTGCAGGGTGTCCCAACTTAGCCCATGATAAGCTCTCGCGATCAACGAAGGATATTCTTCTCCCGGAAGACCCGATCAGTCTCGGAATCCCGGCTACAAGACATTTCACAGCAATAAAACAAGACCAGCAAAGCCGCCGGATGTGCCGACAAATCTGATAGGAGCTGCACATATCTCGGTCTCGTGGCACACCGGATTGTCCAAACTTCCGTAGGCCAACCCAGAGTTGCCCTCGTGGTCACCGGCGGTTGACAGTTTGGACCAACACTCACGACGAGCACCGCCCGGGGTAATAAGATGACCCTTGGGCTCCGAAACCCAAGGGAAAAAGGGCTAGGTGAGGCAAATGGTAAAACCAATGTTGGGCCTTGCTGGAAAAGTCTTATTCAAAGCGAACTGTCAAGGGGGTCCCATAAATCACCCGACCACGTTAGGGACGCAAAAATCCGGGAACATAATACCGATATGACGGAAACTAGGGCGGCAAGAGTGGAACAAAACACCAGGCATAAGGCCGAGCCTTCCACCCTTTACCAAGTATATAGATGCATTAATTAAATAAGATATATTGTGATATCCCAACAAGTAAACATGTTCCAACAAGGAACAACATCTCCATGTTCCAACAAGGAACAAACTTCATCTTCACCTGCAACTAACAACGCTATAAGAGGGGCTGAGCAAAGCGGTAACATAGCCAAACAACGGTTTGCTAGGAAGGGTGAAAAGGTTAGAGGCTGACATGACAACATGGTAGGCATGATATAGCAAGTGGTAGGCATCGTAGCATGGGCATAGCAAAAGAGCGAGCAACTAGCAAGCAAAGATAGTAGTGATTTCGAGGGTATGGTCATCTTGCCTGAAATCCCGCAAGGAAGAAGAACGAGTCCATGAAGAAGACAAACGGACGAAGTCGAATGAATCCTCACAACTCCGAACGAAACCGGCTAACGAGAGAAGCAAACCGAAAGAAGCAAACAACATAGTAAACAACCATCACATAAACATGGCATGATGCATAAACAAGTATGATGCATGTCCGTTAAAGAGGCATGGCATGGCAATAAGCACAAACAAAACTACAAGTTAAATGGAGCCCAATATGCAACGAGTTGCATATTGACGGAACACCACAACAATTATTTAGTTCTCTCTCGGTTAGGTACTCAACAATATTAAATGTTATTAAACATGGCAAGAGGTGAAGCATAATGAAACTACCTATTTAGGCAATTTTAAATGAGGCCGGAAACAACGAACAACAATTCCGGAAAATCCCCATATGCAAATTATGGATTTGGAACAGATCTGACCTAAAGCATATTTTAGAGTTGTTAAACATGCAAAGTAAAGCTACCATGTTAAACTAGGCATTTTTCTACCCCATTTACATATATAAATTATTTAAAATGGAGCTACGGTTATTTAGTTATGAAATAAATCATTTTAGCATGGCATTTAAGCAAGTTAAAGCAAACAACAATTTTAAACATTTTAATTGTTGTTATCATGAAGCGGATGACATGTGCAAGTTTATGCAATCTTTATGAAAATGTTAACAGAACATTATGAAGCATTATGTCACCGTGGCGGAACGAAAAGGGGTGCCACGGCAACATATCCGAAAATGGTGCCACGGCAACATATCGGTTCCGACAGCTCAATCGAGATATCGGTGCAAAGGAAAGCGTGACGGAAGCGAGTCATGTGAGATGGTGGGGTGATCCCGATTACCGGGTTCCCCCGGGACGGTAGAATGGGAAAAGAGGGGCATCGCAAGGATGATTCGGACACGGTCGGTCGTCACGGGTTATACCTTCGGAACGAGCAATCGGGAGGGTTCACGTTTCGTAGAGGGAAGTAGTGGTTCACGTTCTTCGAGGGAAGTAGAGGAAGTAGTCGTTCTCGCGATGTAGTGGAAGTAATCGTACACGGCGACGGTAGAGGAAGTAGTGTTCTCGGTCGATGGTTGTGGTACATCTCGTCATCGGAGTAGTGGTACACACGAAGGTAGTCGAACTTGACGGTTCCGTTACACAGGTCTTCGTGACGGTAGTTGTACACGCTTCATCGGGTACTTGTCGCTTCCGGTTCGGTGGTCGCCGGTCGTAGTGGTACTTGGCGCTTCCGGTGTAGTCGAACTTGACGAAAACGGTCTCCCAAAGACGCCGTGGTACTTGCGCATCCACCGTAGTCGAACTTGATGAAAACCCACGGAGTCGGTATTTGACTTGGCGATTCTGGTCGAAGAGGGCAAGCGGAGGCGCATCCTCCTTCCCCGCCAAACGGGCAGAGGCGGACAGGTTGCTCATCCGGTCCCCGGCCGGTGGGACTCAAGGCGGCGCCATGGCGCCGGGCAGGACCTCCAAGTGGAGCAGGAGGCGCGCCATGGCATCGGCACGGCGGTCGCGAGGTGGTGCAGGTGGCCCATGGAGAGGAGGCAGAGGCGGGCGAATCTGCAGGCGACGGAGGGCCGAGCACGGGCAGGAGGTGGTGCGGGACATGGGGCTCCTACCCCGCCAAAGACGGCGACGGAGGAGGGAACGGCGAGATGGTCCTGGCCCGGGGCATGGCGCGGCCGGGCGAGGTAGGTCGAGGGCGGCGAGGAAGGTTGAGGCGCGGGCAGGAGGGGCCGTGGAGGGAGGACGAGGAAAGGGGCCAAGAGGGAAGGTAAGGCAGGCGGCGGCCTGGACTCGGCCGACATCGAGGAGGTGGAGGCGCGAGGCGACGCCATGGAGGACGGCAGAGGAGGGGGATCGAGAGAAGCGATGGGGGGAAGGGGATCCGGCCTAGCGAGGGAGGAGCGAGGGGAAAGGGGAGAGGGGATCGCGCGAGCGGGGCGGCGAGGGGAGATGGGATCGGGCGAGCGTGCGGCGCTAGGAGGACGAGGGGAACGAGGAGGAGGAGAGAGCGCCTGCTAGGGTTAGAAGAGGGCGCGGCTGGGCCTGATGGGCCTAGAGGCCTCGCAAGGAGTTGGGAGGCCCAGAGGAGGAGAAAGGCCGGGCCTTAGAGGCCGGGTTGGCTGGGATCTCTCTCCCTATACTCTTTCTCTAAATAACAGAGAAAGAAAGAGCAAGAAAAGAGAGAAGAGAAGGTTAGAGGAAGAATTTGGGCAGGAGGACAACTTTCCGGACTTATAAAAATATGAGGAATTTAACAAAAATGATCCAATGATTTTTGGTGGAACTCCGGAAGATGCTAGAATAATAATGGCAAGGTTTGGAGACCAAACTTGAAGCAGAAAGGGCATGGGATTTAATATGCAAGTGTGTTATGGTGAATTCCAATTAATGGAATATTTTTAATATAGCTCCCTAATATTGGGAGGATATGTTATAAAGAGAAAATCACCATGTGAATATCCCTCGATTTAAATGGATCGAGAAATCCATGCAATTTATTTAGAAGAGTTTTAAAATAATGATATGATGGCATGATGACATGATGCAATGCAAAAACAAAACAAACCACACGACAAAACTCGGAAACCCTGGAAGGCAACTGAAGCTCCGGTCTGGGGCGTCACAGCCATGCTGCAGGTTCAGGAGCCAGGAGCGGGCCCCATCCTTGAGAGCCATGGGAAACCAGTTCACCATGACTTTTTCGTCGCCGTTGGCCACTTTGATGCTCAGATCATAGAGCTATAGGAACTCCGCGGGGTCGGCAGTGCCGTCGTAGCGAGGAGGCAGATCTAGCTTCCTGGCCAGGCGATGCTACGCAGCTTGGGGGTGAAGGCGCGGCAGCCGGCCGTGGTCGCCAGGGCCCGCTTCTGAGGTGGAGCTTGCTCTTGGCGAGGTCCGCGCTGCACCACTGCAGGCGGCGCGCGGTCTTGATGAGGTGGCGCGGGGAGCACTGGCGCAGCTTCTCATGGCCACGTGATTTCTTGGCAGCTTCTTTCTTCACGCACGGGCGTTGGGCGCGGTGGATCACACCGCGGAGGCGCAGGCCTTGGTGCCAAGGCACCGTCTTGTGGTTGAGGCGGCGGAGGCATGCCATGAGCCCCGTTACCCGCGGCTGGTTGAGGGGGAGGCAGAGAGTGGGACGGCGGCGGAGAGCCCCCTGCGGCGCGGACGAGCTCGGCGATGCGGTCGAGCCACTCCTCATAGAGGTCGTCGACGGGGCGGTAACGCAGGAGCTCGTTCGCTGCGATGAGCGCGGCCCGTGCCTCCATGGGAGCGCGGTGTGCGTGAGACGAAGAACCGGCAGGGGTAAGTGATGGAGTAGCGGTGCGGCCGTCTTGCCGCACCGAAGGATGCAGCAAGGACGCCTGCTCCTCGTTCCCCACGGGGCCGATGGCGGCGTTGGCGGCGGGAGACAGAGAATGACGAGGTGGCCTGCCTACGGGAGCCGTCTGAGCGACGCGGGCGGAGAGGGCAGCCCGACGCTCAGCTCGAGCATGGCGAGCGTCCGCCATGGAAACGACGGAGCGATGGAGCAACGAACTGATCGAAGGGAAACTACGGCGCACGCCTACCTGGCGCGCCAAATGTCGAATGTGGGGTTCCGGCAAACCCTTAAGGTTTGAACACTGGGGTGCACGCGAAGTCTCTCCCTCCTACCGATCTACGCTCTAGCTTGCTAAGATCTCGTGGGCGAACTCGACGAAATCGCAACACAGAAAGACACGAAGTTTATACTGGTTCGGGCCACCGTTGTGGTGTAATACCCTACTCCAGTGTGGTGGTGGTGGATTGCCTCTTGGGCTGATGATGAATAGTACAGGGGAAGAACATCCTCCTGAGGTTGAGGAGTTCTTGTGCTTGTGTAGTTGAGGATGATCTGAACCAGTTTGGGATCAGTTGCCTCCTACTGTGGTGGCTGGTCCTATTTATAGAGGCCCTGGTCCTCTTCCCAAATATCGAAGCGGAAGGGAGCCAACAACGCGGGCAAATTTGAAGGGGACAACTAGTACAAGCTATCCCGACAAAAGCGGTCTTCGCCGCGAAAAGCTCTAGGGTGACGCGCCTTGGGCTCCACGATGACCTCCGCCTTGCCGCCCTCCCGGTCTTGGTCTCGTTGCACCAATATGGCAACCTTTGCCTCGATGCCTCAAGATTTTCGCCAAGGCTGTCTCCTTAGCACCAAAGAGGAAATAGAGACGTTGCGCGCACTGGCGCCCACCTGGCACCCGCCTGGTACCGTTCGTAATGGCTCACATCACGACAGCCTCGTGAGGTTTGCCTCTCCTTGATATCTCCGTTCCTCGTGAGCCTGCTTGGCTAGGCCACTCCAAAGGTGGTCTTGCATCGTCCGCCTCGTGAGGCTTGGACCCTCGCGAGGGTCTTGGGTGCCTTGTTGACGAAGATGGGCCGTACGGCCTGCTGTTTGGCCACACTGTGGGCCGCAGGCAGGCAAGTCTAGGGACCCCCGTTCCCAGAACACCGACAATATCCCTTAGTGATGAGCTAGGTCAGACAAGCTTTTATCTTCCAACTCTCCAAGTTCTTGTTTAGCTTAGCCAACTAGCTCAGGGGTATGCAACACAGATTCTTGGAGAAGGTTTGGTTACAAGAAACCAACTTGATCGCGAACTCAACATAGCGGTCAAGGAACAAACCGGTAATACCTCTGAGAAGATATTTGGAATATCACGAAACACTGATATGTTATTAAGCTCAAGAACATTTTGCTTTCGAAGCAGGATGATATGACCAAAATAAGAGAGGGATTGATACAATCCTAACTCAAGATCGAAGAGTGCACCAGAAATAAGGACAAGGTAGAACGATCAATCCTAGAATAGTGATTCGATAACCAACACTCTAAGAATGATATTAATGTCCAGTAACTACCAAGCAACACGGTTTCTAGGAGTATTGATTTCACACATCATGGTTCACTTGTCGGCATTCCGGTTGCGACAACACGGAACCGAGGAATGAAATATGATGGCAAGTAGTATCACTGCATCAAGAATTCATTTGAGGGTGTGTGCAATTCTCATGATACTCTTGTTATGAAAGAGGGTGATACTCCGAGGTAGAACAGAACAAAAGCTGGATTGGCATTTTGATTTGCGGGATACAACTACTTTGTCCCAACCCTAGAAATGGACGAGGTAATGGAGTTTGTTTCTCCTAGTCATTCTAAAATAGAACGGCTTGACAGACCACAAGAATAATAGGCATTGATAACACGAATGCACAACTACTCCTGACTATCAACTGACACAAGAGGGTCAGAATACAACTAAGAAGGGACAACTCAAAGGAACATATCACTTTCTAAGTTGTGGATGCATAGATTAGTATGTCGAACAAAGCTCAACATATTTCTTCCAGATAACCTATGCAGAAAGGTAGAACTGGCAGAGTCACAATTATGGAATGGAGCACTCACCACAAGCACTCTTGTTGTGGTATTTTGGTTCAATGAGGAACTTCTGCCATAAGAATTTCATGGTATTTGGAAGAAGGAAATACCACGGACCTCGAGGACTATCACAAAGGTTACTAATATCTTAAAGGAAATAGCAAACACTATCAATAGAAGGTGAGTGGAGTGAATCTCGGGTTCAAAACCCAGTAATAGAATACCTACTAACTAAATGGCATCACGGGATGCTTCGAGAATAATGGCCAGAATCATCACACAGAGGATACAAAGCATTGCTAGATTACTGAGTGGTTCTCTAGGACACCTAGGGTCATAATAATAGCTCCAACATATATGTCGAGGCAACAGAGTACCTAAACTCACCGATTAGTGTGGTTGAATTGGCCCGAAGGGAAAACGGGAACGGTAAGAAAGGATTTGCAAATGCATCAGACTATTTAGAAACCTGGGATGACTCGGACAGCATAACGATTGTAAATGCTCAGAAAAAGATTTGAGACATTCACAAGGATTTGCATAGTCACTCAACAACATCATATCAAGGTTCTGGTTCAACTGACAACATACTAAAGTAATAGAAACTGGACTAAGGCCTTGAACCAACAATCCTAAGATTATATGGATTCGTAACACGTGTACCTGATAGGGAGATGAGAAGCCTAGTTCTTAATCCCCGTAGAAGAGAAGAGGGTGACTCAGATCAGAAGGACATAAGGTAAAGGAGTAAAAAGAGCCTTACGTCCCTTCCCACAATCAATTCCCTTACATATAACTAAAGCATTTCTAGACTCAACTTCGACCAGTTGGCTTGGTAATCCTACAGCAACAAAGCTCGATACCAAAGCTGTCAGACCACGATCCTAAGTCACACCGATCTAGCATGTAACACATCATATCACTTTGCGGCTCACGCACGGTGTTCCCACGGGTGCCACCTTACCTGGCCTGGGACCATTTGCGCCTTTTGGCTCATGTATATGATAGTGTCGCTAGCATCCATATGACAGAGAACTCGGCCGACATGATTAGTCGTGAACCCAAAGTGGCGCTTAACTTACGGGACAGCATACATGAATCAACATCGAGCATGTCACCAAGCAGCGTGAATCCGGCTGTAGCAACTATGCTAACAGGACTCGGAACCCGGCTGTAGTAGGCTAGCAGGACTGATGCCATCAAGTGACATTTCCCGGCGACGCATACAGAACGGCGAATCACATGTCGGCCACCTAACTGCTCCGAGCAAGAGTGTTGGGCTAACGGACTCCGTAAACCAGTCAGAAGTGACTACCAAGGCTCAATGGAAGCACCTGCATCACATTTCCCCATAAGAGATGCTTCCAGGATAAACAACTAGATTGTCGGATCCCACACATATCAAGCATTTCAATCATACACACAATATGCTCGATATGTGCAAATACAACATGGCATCACAACAAGACTCTACGACTCAGAGTATTTATTTATTAGGCTCCGAGGGGCCAAGTATTACAAACATGGGTCTCATGACCCAACATCCAGAGCATACTAGCATCAAGCGTAAGCATAAACATGCCTGAGTACAGACAACTACAAATGAAAAAAGGCTGAGAAGTCTGACTATCTACAAGACCCTCCCAAGGGTACAAGATCGTAGCTGAGGTAACAAGCTAAACGTCGAAGTCCATGCGGAACTACTAGCGAGACTGAAGTCCCTCTGCAAAATATAAAATAAGCAAAAGTGAGTACAAATGTACCCAACAAGACTTACATCAGAACTAGTTACATATGCATCAGTATCAACAAAGGGGGTGGTGGAGTTTGACTGCAGCAAGCCAGCTTCGACTCAGTGGCTATCCTAAACTATGACTGCAAGTAACTCTTTTGAGGTGGCGCACACGAGTCCACATATTCACCATATCAATACACCACTATGGATCCACTCCCATCTCCCTATGAGAAGGCCATCCATAGCACTCACGCTTATCTTGTGCATTTTAGAGTATCCACTTTCACTTGTTTATGAACTGTACAGGCAACCCAGAAGTCCTTTTCCGCGGACATGGCTATTCAAATAGATGATGTTAACCCTGCAGGGGTGTACTTCTTCACACACGCTCTCGCCACTTACCACCATGTACACGTCGTGTATCTTGGCAACCTTCAAGTGGAAGCCTGGCAAGGGTGTCGGGCATGACCTGACTAACCACACAAGTCCCTAGTCCAGGTTTATCGCCTATTCGGGTTCCATCCACAAGGACATCCGGCTGGGGTGTCGCTCACGGCCCCAAACGATGAGAGCAGGGTTCCTGAGGTACCAAACGGGGGTCCCGATTCACCATGCCTCATGTCTCTACCTCATCATAGCCCACCCCTAGGGTCAGCGCTACGCATGCCCCCCAACACATATCCTACAAACACCAGAAACGTTGCAACTCCTGGACAGAGATCAAGGCGATTAATAAGTCGAGAGGGGCACTTAAGCATTCCAATGCGTGGTAGTGGTTGTTCATGGATCACAAACACAGAACTCAGTTCCTGAGGACGGCTGCAATGAGACAACCCACCATGTACTCCTACATGGCCTCTCACCGCTACCTTTACCAAATTGTGTTCACACACTTAGCTCACACACAGTAGGACTTGTTCATCACCATTCCAATTCATACCTGATGAATTAGACCTGACTCAATTCTAAGCAGTAGCAGGCATGACAAACAAGAATGAATGAGTAGGCACATCAGGGCTCAAACAACTCCGACTCATGCTCGCCGGTTTCATCTATTTACTGTGGCAATGACAGGTCATGCAGAGGAAAAGGGGTTCAACCACCGCAACATGTAACAGTTGAGCCGTTGTTGTCCTAGTGCAGTAAAAGAGAGCAGGAGCGAGAGAGTGGGAATGTATCGGAATGAACAAGGGGGTTTTGCTTGCCTGACACTTCCGAAGATAGGATAGCTCTTCATCGGTGTCATCGAACTCATCGTCGGTACCACGTCTACTGAGAGGGGACAAACACCGGCAACAGAGAAAGAACACAATCAATGCAATGCAAAAATATGATGCATGATCATGACTTGGCAATATGCTTGTGTTTGAGCTAATGCAACTAGAAACCAGATTAAATGAAGTTGGTTTGAACCCAAGGTTCAAATTCAAACTCCACATGTGGATATTCAAATGACATTTATTTGGTTTGCCCTAAACAGTAGTCATAAATTGTTCTAACATGCATGAAAGTGCCATAAACAGATTTTTTGGATTTTTTTGATAATTTTTCAAATGTAAATTATTTCATTTGGATTTACAGTTGATTTTCTATGATTTTTATAAGTTTATAGCATTTTCTGGAATTCATAAATCATTTCTGATTTATTTAAAATCGCAGAAAAAGTTTATCAGATCGCAGATTACGCCATGCTCGACCTCAAGAGTCAATGACCTAGTCCAGGTCGAACCTGACGCGTGGGTCCCACATGTCAATGTGACAAGGCAGGAACAGATGTGGACCAGTGGGGCCAGGTGAATGCTGACTGGGTAGGTCAAACCTGTCAGCCGGGGCCCACTGGACTTAATCTAATCCTAAACAGAAACTAATCCAGGTTAATTAAGGGCGTGGGGCCCGTGTGTCAGTGAGCATGGGGGTTAGTTAGTGGCGTCATTAGCCGCTAATGATGATGCCACGTCGGCATGGCTGGGGTTAGGCCACCGGCGACCACAGACTGCGGCGGCGTCGCTCGTTCCGACGACTCCGACGATGGGATGAGGCAAGGTTGTGCTCTACGGCTGCGACGCGATGAGGCGCGTCGGGTGGTGGCCATGGGTGGTGCCGGGGCGGTCTAAAACAGCAACGGCGGCGAGCGAGGCGGCGGCCGGAGTTTGGGTGGGTGCGGGGTTAGTGCTGCGGCTTGCAAACGAGCCGGCTGTCGCACTAGTTTTGCTCTACGGGACGTTGCGAGTGCAACGGACACACGCGCAGAACCAAAAGGTCACCGGGGCTTCGCCGGCGACGAGCCCATGCGGCGACGGCTACGGTAAGCAAGGGGGCAACGACTACGGCGACCAAACAGAAGCGGGGTTAGGGGAGAAATGACCGGGGGCTCACCACATTCACGAAGAGATGCTCGGCGGGCTCGGGGGAGGCCGGACGGCGACGAATCTGACAGCAGTGATTGTTGGGGCAGAGGTTGATGACGACGGTGATGGCAACATTCTAGGGCCGCCCGTGATGCGTGGCTTAGTGTGGAGGACGTAGAGGTCGGAAACAGAGCTCGGGGACACGTCCATGGGGCTAGGGCTGGTCGGTGGCCGTGGTGGCAGTGAACGGCAGCGACGGCTCCCCTCGGCTTCGGGATAGAGAGCGAGAGAGGCGATGCTGGGAGAGAGGGGAGCGGTCGAGGGGGTCCACGGTGCTGCGTGGCGTTGTCCTGGGTGTCGAGGCAACGACGGGAAGCAGGAGGTGGCCAGCCACAGGCTGCTTGCGCGACGAAAGACGCGCCACGCCATCGGGCGCCAGGAGGAAGGCGACAGGGAGGCGCTGGTGGACTCGGCTGTCCAGCTGGGCCGCCAGGTGGGCTGCAACAGGTGCAGTAAGCTGGGCCAGGTAGGTTTTCTCTCTCTCTGCTTTCTGTCTTTTATTTATTCAGTTTGTTTGATTTGGTTTAACTACCAAATCACTTTATAAACTTCTGAAATTCAATATGTGGACTTAGGAAACTAGTCCAGAGCCAAATACCAACTTTCACAATTATTGGACCAATATTTAGTATGTAACAAATATAGGTCCAATGCAAATAATTATTGGATTAACTCAAACTCCAAAAATAAATATTTCTGAGATTCCAAAAATACTGGTTCGAATTTTACCTCTTTCCAATATTTTTACAGAATAACTGGAACCTTTTTTTGGCCTTATTTGAGAAGATTTTAATGTTGACCTTTTTTTAAAGGTTTCTGAGGCTTTGAAAATTCCCTCAATTCAAATTTCAGAATTTAGACATGATGATCATGCAAGGACAAGAAAAGGCTAAACTAGGGTTGTGACATAGGCACCCCCGGTCCTGGCTCAAGGCATGGAGCACCCAGGCGACGGCTCCGGCAAGGCGGCTGAGGACGCATATGTCCTCCGCATAGTGAATTTGGGGTACACACCGGGGAAAGGCTCCAATTCGTTCCCTAAGACAGGATGGGAAGGCGGAGCACTCGAGACCGGGGCCTTCCACGAGTCACTAGGGAGCTTGGCCGACCCCTTCAGCAACGATGATGGCGGGGTACGACCTATGTCTCGGGAGCAAGTTTACGCTAACCATGGGCTGCAGGTGTACTAAACCACAACAGCGGCCCGAGACCCCATGGCGGTGGCCCCACCCCCGACTAGAGCGGTGCACTGGGGGCTGCGCGGGAGAGGCCCAGAGCCAGGACCCCCTTCGCGCCGCACGGAGCAAGGCGCTGCACGGAGGTATGTCCTTTGTCGTGGAAGGTGCTGACGAGCCTTTCCCCCTGGCAGAGGGCCCATGGTCACCGAGGGCGCCGCTAGCGTCCTCCTTGCCCCTTGGTCTCGTCCTGGTTTCCGGACGCCCCAATGGTGGTTGGGGGAGGCGCAGGGCGGGGCCCTCATCTGGCGATATGAAGCAAGGCTCGCGCCTGTGAAGGTCTCCGTCATGACACTCTCACGTAATAATGAGTGGGGCTGTACACGCCCCGGAGTCTCCGGAGTGCCGCCCTTTGGCCTCGGGGGCTCCCGCCCACGTCCTAGTGGAAGCACCATGCTCCGCGCTGGCCGTCGACACTCTCCCCCAATGACTATGCTCACAGCTAGTGAAAGCACTTAGCTCCCCGCTGGTGGGAAGACAAGAAGACTAGCTAGGTGCTGGACGCGGCAATTTGCTTTTATCCCTGCTTTCTGTAACTGGATTCGCCACCCTTTTTGAGCTGAACTTGAAGTCATATTTTTGTTGACAAGTGTGGGGGGAGTCTTTTCTCGTTCGTGTTGATTTCTTGTGTTTTTTGGTTTTGTGCCTTGTTTTGGGCTCGTGCCTGCTACCCCTCCCCTTACGAGCACCTCACGAGCGGGGGATGGGCGTGGTATGCGTGCGTCGACCACACTTGGGCAGACCGGGCGGCGGCAAATCCCGCAGGACCACTGCACGCACACCCTGCCATGGTCTGGCACTCACTCCTCGCGAGGCCCTCTCGGGTGGACTAGCATGCTCCTCGGAAGCCCAGAACCCCGCGAGCCCATAGAGGACTCCCCTCAAGATAAAAGCACATTGGCAACTACAAAACCATCTCGAGGCCCGCTTGTACCGAGGTAAGTTACAATAGCAAGCCTACAGAGGAGCTCGTGAGCTCGCAGAAGCATGTTTCAAGTCTGGCCTAAAAAATAGAACATCAGTCTGCTTACACGAGGGGCTCCCCCTCGCAAAAATGCTCTTACACCTTGAGGGGCCGTGCCCAAGCCTTTGCGTGCAAGTTCAAAGCGAAGGAGTGCGGGCTCAATCGGACATATCGCCCGCAGCATCGTCCGAATCGCTCTCGTAAACGCTGCTGGCGCTGTCGCTGGCGTCGTCTTCACCATCATCAACCGTGCCGCCTTCGTCCGCCACGACCACCACCGCGTCCTCCTCGGTGGCGAAGGCCCTGATCAAAGTGTCCACGTTATCGTCCAACCAACGCGCTAGGTTGTCCCGAATGGCCCCGGGCACTGGGGCGATGGCTGCGTCGAAGTCGAAGTGGGGATCGATGTTCTCGAGATGACTGAAGACGCGGGAGAACGCGCGCCGGAGGTGGCCTCGGCTCTTTTGTTCAACAAGATAGCGAGCCCTCGCGGCCTGGTCCTCTAGGCGCATCACGACGTCGGTAAAGAAGCAGAGATGTTTGGCATAGTCTTCTTTGTGGGGATGGGGGGCATGCCCTTCATAGATTGCGCCCAGCGCCTGGTAGGCCCTCACCCTGAGGACTGGAGCATGGGGGCGTGCTCACGCTGCAACATCTGCCGACGGCACGCCTCCTCCCTGTTCTGCTGCGCTAGGGATGCGGCGCCATCAATCTGCTGCTGGAGTGGAAGCAGATCAGAGGGAGCCTTGGCCAGGTCGGCCTGGGCGGAAGTCTGGGCCACCACAACGATTCTCTCGTGCTGATCCACCTTGTCTATCCTGGACCTGAGGACGGAAACACTGCCCTCAGCTTCGGCCTCTGAGAGCTTCAGCTCCAGGCCGTGCTCACTGGCGAGATCCGCGCGAGCCTTCGCCACCCTATGGTCGACCTCCTCCTTGATTCTGGCTTCGCGGGCGGATATGACATCTTCGGTCATGGCCACATGGCGCTCCCTCATCTCCAGCCGCTCGTGCTCCAGGCCACGCACCAAGGACTCCAGCGCCAGCGCCTCCTCGTGCTTCAGGATCTCCTTTTCTTCAGAGGGCACTCCCCTCATCGATGCCAAGATGGTTCGGTGCGCCTCGATATGCTGCCCCAGGGCAACGTTCAAGGCAAGGAGCTCGCGTTCCAGCTTCTCGGCGCCCTCACGACGGAGGTCGGCCTCCTTCTCCTCCTCCGGGGCCGGAGCGCTAGCTTCGCGGGAGGCCACAAGTTCCATTGCGGCCTTTGCCTTGTCACGCTCATGCTGAAGCTGCCCAAGGTTGATGGCGACCTTCAACTGGTGCCACTCACAAGCCAGGCGGAGGTCCTCCGTCTTGAGGCGAGCGTCAACCGCTGCGAGCTCTCCTCCAAGACTATTCAGAGAAACCATCGCCTCCTGCAAGAGCTCGTGGCGTACGACACCGCTTCCGCTCGCAAGCTCCAGGGCGCGGCCGAGTCCGTCCACCGCGTCAAGGGTTGTTTGGGAAGTTCGAGCTGGCCAGCTTGACCCCGGCGGGGAGCTCGAGGCCGGCGCTTTCACCGCCGCCTCGCAGGCCCCAGCAAAGGTGCTAGGTGACGCGACTTCACCACCTAAAGAAGAGGCCAATGCTGGGGACGCCCAGCCACCGCCGATGACCAACGAAGGAGTCCTTAGCACGCTGGCTGCGCCCAGGCCGAAGCGCGAAGAAGTGACGCTAGGAAAGACGTATCAAGGCACCGGGTTGACTCGTCCGCCTCTGAAGCAGGCCCCAGGCCCCACATGGTGGTCCGGCAAGCAGAGCTCAAGATCAATGACGAGCCGGTGGCCGGTAAGGGCCGCACCTCGGGAGATTTCGCCGTTCCAGCAAGGGAACCCTGAAGTTCAATCGTCAGAAAAGGATAGATCACTCATAAAATCACGCAGGTGAGGTACTCACTCATCATTGGCAATGTATTTCCTCTGCTTCAACGGGCGGTAGGCGCCACCATAACAGCTTGGGATCGCCTTTGTCGGCGTTCTAGGAATGGGGGTACCCAGACCCGCCAGCCAGCAGCCCATGGCGTGGCTCCACCAATGGCCTGGTATGGCCCATCTTCACCAGCAACCACTCAAGACTCTCGCGAGGTGGACGACACCAAGACCTCCTCAGGGGCAGACTCACTAGGCTAGCTCCCGAGGAGCGGAGATATCTATGCAAGGGGCACCTCGCGAGGTTCATGTGACGTGAGCCATGACGACCAAGGCCAGACGGATGCCATGGGGTGTAGTGTACCAGCTTCCTCTTTGGTGATAAAAAGGCAGGTGCAGGCCAGGAGTCCCGAGGCATTAGGCAAATGTTTCCATATCGGTGCAACAAGACCAAGACCAACAAGACGGGTGTCATTGCGGAGACCACAACTGCATCACCACCAGAGCCTTTGGCATGCGAAGACCACCTTTTGTCAGGATAGCTTGTACTAGTTGTCCCCCTTCAAAATTGGCCGTTGTGGGATCCCTTCCCGCCTACATTTGGGAAGAGGACCCGGGCCTCTATAAATAGGACTAGCCACCACCATTGGAGGGGGAAGGAGGACGGATAATTCAGACCACCCTCACACGCACAACTCACCAAGATCAAGAACACCTCTCCACAGGAGGCTGTTCATCCATTGTACTTGTTCATCCTCAGCCCACGAGGCAATCCACCATCATCACACTGGAGTAGGGTATTACACCACCACAGTGGCCCGAACTAGTATAAACCTCTGTGTCTCGTGTTCTTTGGGTTCGTCGAGCTAGGCCGTGAGATCGTTGTGCGGGCGAGCTAGGAAGAGAGTGTTCTTCCTGTGCACCCCAGAGTTCAAACCTCAAGGGTTTGCCAGAACCCGGAATCCGACATTTGGCATGCCAGGTAGTGGTGCGTTGAATCCTTTCTTCCGTCAATTGACGCACCACTGCTTCACCGCATCCATGGCTGACGCTCGCCGAGCCCATGCTGAGCGCCGAGCTGCCCTTGCCACTCGCGTCGCTCAGACGGTGCCCGTTGGCGGACCTCCGCGCCGTTCTCAATCACCCGCTGCTAATGCCGCCACCGGCCCGGCAGGAAATGTGCAGCAATCTTCATTGCTGCACCCCTCTGTGTGGCAGGATGGATGCACCGCCACCCCCTCGCTGACTCCGGCCGGCTCGTCGTCCCACGCTCGTCGTGCACCCACGGAGGCGTAGTCCGCGCTGCTCATGGCACGCGAGCTCCTGCATTATCGCCCGGTCGACGACCTCTACGAAGACTGGCTTGACCGCATCGCCGAGCTCGTCAACACCGCTGGGGGCTCTCCTGCACCGTCTCTCTCGCTGCCTCGACCACCTCCTGCTATGGGCGACGTAGCCCACGGAGCGCCTCCATCACCTCCGCAACAAGATGCCACCCTTGCCCCAAGGCGCGCGGCCCCGCTGCGCGACCCACTGCGCAGGGCACCCACACACGAAGAAGGAAGCTGGCAAGAAATCCCCCGGCCGCAAGAAAACGCTCCCGCGCTCACAGCGCCACCACGTCAAGACCGCGAGCCGCCTGCGACGGCATCGCGAGGGTACCAGGACCGGGCGCCGCCTCCACAACAGGCTCCAGTGACCACGACGGGCTGACGCGCCTTCACCCTCGAGATGCACAACGTCGTCTGGCCCGGCAAGTTCAAGCCCGACCTGCCTTTCACCCTCGAGATGCGCAACATCGTCTGGCCCGGTAAGTTCAAGCCCGACCTTCCTCCACACTACGACGGCACCCCCGACCCTGCTGAGTTCCTACAGCTCTACGAGTGGAGCATCGAGGCGGCCAAGGGCGATGAGATGGTCATGGCAAACTGGTTTCCCATGGCCCACAAGTACGGCGCGCGCTCGTGGCGCCTGAACCTGCCCGAGGGATCGATATCCTCCTAGGGTGAGATGCGCGAGCGCTTCGTTGCCAACTTCCAAGGCACTCGCGACCGCCCGCCTGCCGCTGGTGACCTGTGGCACATCAAGAAGCAGCCAGGGAGACCCTGCAGAAGTACATCCAACCTTTCAACAGTGTTCGCCTCAAGATCCCCAAGGTGACTGACGAGGCCATCATCTAAGCATTATCCGCGACGTCAAGATGATGGAGGAGCTCACCATACCTGAGGACCTGTGCACGACTCTGGAGATGTTCAACATGGCGACCAAGTGTGCAAGGGTTGAGGAGGGACGCCTTTCCCTCCTCGAGCTCCCAGTTGCTGACCAGGAAGACAAGAAGGCCAAGGCCAAGGACCTGAAGCCCAAGGGGGTTGCCATGCTCGCGGCAGAGCCGGAGATGAAGCGTGCCCGTGACCACCCTGAGTCGTCCAAGGCCAACCACCCGTTCTGCCCCTTCCACAACATTCACAGCCACAACACAAACGACTGTCAGGAGCTCAGGGCTATCCGTGATGGGTGCTTCAGTCGACGCCCCAAGCGCAATGACCGAAGCTACGACCATGGGGAAGGCCGCAGTGGAGGACGCTGGGACGACCGAGGCCCCCGTCAGGCGTGGCGCGACCGACCTCACGAGGACCGCTCGCAGGACCAGCCTCGCAAGGGTGCCTGGAGAGACCAGCCTCGTGAGGGCCGCCCCCAGGGAAACGTTGGCCTCCCTCCGCTGCCGCCACCACCAAGAAGGAACGACGACCATCATCAGGATGAGGGGGCTAGGGGCTTCAAGGAGCCTCGCACCATTGCTTGCATCTTGTGTGGTGCTCAGGCCCCAGCCTCTCAGCGCATTTTCAAGCAGTTTGCTCGCGAGGTGAACGCGGCCCTTCCGAGGCTCGAGGCCACGCGCCCGCTTAGTTGGTCCAAGTGCGCCATCACCTTCAGCTCCTCTGACCAACACAAGTGCGCAGCAACTGCCGGCACCCCTAGATGCAGGTTACCTAACCATCTCGCAGGGCCACCACAGCTATCAGGAACCAAGACCAGGCGCAACCCGCCTTGAGGTAGGGCCTTGTGAGTCCCGCGCTAGCTCACGAGTGCCAAGACACACCTCGTCTAGCCCTGCCGTGCAAGCCACGTGTCAGGGCGGGGTTGTACATGCCCCTTGGGCTCCACTCAGAGGGAGCCCTCACCCACGCACCAGTGGAAGCACCATGCACCGTGCTGGCAGTCGACACGGTCGAGGAGTGGCTATGCCCATGCAAGTGCAGAAGTGTTATGCTCCGCACTGGATATAAACAACTTAGGGCGGCCCCATGGACGTACCAACCTCAAGGGGCCTCGAGGCTCAGTGTCTGGCCACATCGCAACGCTCCCCCTCGGGAGATTCGCGCGAGGGGGCTGGGCACGGGGGCTGCGCTCAGGTCACGCCTAGCGCATGCCACCCTACCAGGTCCCTCGGACCTGGTCGTCGCACATCCCTCCCAAGCGGGACCTCGGCGAGGAAAGGTATGGAGGTCTGCTTGCGCGTCAAGGGGACTCCTGAGCATCACGACTCAGGAGCCTAGCTGGCCACGTAGCCCCTCACCCTTTGGTCACGTCCGGGCGATCCGGACGACCCAGCGGCGGCTGAGGTACGCACGGGGCTGGGCCCTGCCAACGTAGAACACCTAGGCCCACTCCCACGCTTCCTTTCCAAAGGCTATTTGGACGTCAAAGGGGACTCCTGAGCATCACAACTCAAGAGCCTAATTGGTCATGTAGCTCCTCACCCCTTGGTCTTGTCTTGGCGATCCGGACGAACCAACGGCGGCAGAGGCAAGCGCGGGACTGTGCCCTGTTGACGCAGGACATCAAGCAACGGAAAGGAAATCACAGAATCCTAATTATTACAAGATATATTGTTCCTCAAACACCAAACAGAATTTTTGACGCCTCCACGAGGCACGTTGCATATCGCAAGTAAGTTCGTAGGAAAGTAAAAACGGGAAGGAGCACCATCATTCACTAGCGAGCCTCCTCTTCAGCCTTGGGCGCCGTCTTCAGGGAGTGCCCTCCCATCGGCAGCGTCGCCCGTCGCCCGTGTCGTCGGCCTTGGTCGCGGGATCGGCGGCACCATCGGCTGGAGGCGTAGGGTCGATGGCAACGAACATCTTCAACAAGGCCTCCACATGGCCCTTCACGGCTTCGGCAGCAGCTGCACAACGCTCTTCATCCACAGGCTCGACCAGGACACCAACGTTGGCATTGGGATTGTGAAGATGAAGGTGGCTGAGGACGTGCGTTAGGGCCGATGAGGAGAGTGCGCGCGCTTCCCCCTCCACCATGGGGCCGATTCCGTTGATGATGTCCTCGAGCGCCGGGACGAGCTGAGGGAGTATCTGGGCAGGGCCCTAATCATCAGTCACAAACGGATTCTCCAAGCCCTTCTCGTAAAGTTCCTGCAGCGCCTCGCGGGACCTCTCCTCAAGAGACTTGAAGGCCATGCGGTCCTCAGCAAGAACCTTTGCCTTGGTTTCCAGCCGGGCCTTCTCCGCTTCCACCTCCTTCGCCAACTCCTCCAAGCGGCCGCGCTCCATGGCCTGCGCCCGCGCTGATAGCTCCAGCTCGGCATCGCGACCGGCGACCGCGCCTTCTCGGGCCTTCATCTTCTCCTCCCAGGCCTCGTGCTAGCGAGCCTCGATGGTGCGCTCCTTACGCATGGTCTCCAGCTCGGCTTCCGCCGCCCAGCAGCACTCCTTGGCGGTCTCAGCATCCCTCAACGCCACCTCACGGGCGGCTGCGGCCAGATCGGCGGCCCGCTTACCCACCTCAGAAGCAGCCACGGCCTGGCCCAGTGCTGCCCTGACAGATGCTTCGGAGCTCAGCCACCCTGAGATCAGCTCCAGGCGCCCCACCACCAGGCGACAGTCAGCGCCTTGAAGGTCACTATGAAGCTGGGTCAGCACAAGAAGGGCGTCCTCCAGGGTGTCAGGCGAAGCATAGGAATCGCGACCCGACGGTGCGATGGAAGTGGGGAGAGACGACATCGGCACTAGGTTCTGCAGATCTACGACAGCAAGAGGAGCAGGGGGCTCCTAAGCCTTTGCAAACTCAGCAGGTGAGCTGGGGGCGGACGCCTTGGGAACCGGCTTGGCTGCGGAGGTCGTTTTCTCCTGGGTTCGGTCCTCTGGACCTCGCGAGGATGACCGGGCCGAAGAGGCATGGGTGCCGTCGTTCCCCTTCCGTGCCAGAGGGGGTGCGGCCGCTCCCTCCGTCTTCTTCTTCGCCGCCGGCGTCGGCCTGACGGTGCAAGGGAAGAACGCCAAGAAGCAGGCAGAGCGGAGAAAGAGATGAGCGACGGGGGCTCCGCCCCTCTCCACATTTATAGCCAGGCGGAGGGCAACCGCCGGCCTCCACGATCGCAGGTGATGATGGTGTTCTTCTACATGCAACAGGGTCTCGTCAAGTCAAACCATTGCAAAGGCAGCATGGGGAAGCGGAGACGCCCACGTCCCATCAATCGCCATGCGTCAATCAAGGCCGCATGCGGTTGGGGCCCGCGACATTTCGAACTTGCCCTTTGGCTTCGCCTCGAAGCCAAGTCCGAGCGTGCCTTGGGCTCGGGGGCTACTGTCGGTGTTCTGGGAACGGGGTTACCCAGACTTTCCTGCCTGCGACCCATGGCGTGGCTCCACCAACGGCCTGGTACGGCCCATCTTCTGCAGCAACCACTCAAGACCCTTGCGAGGGGCCAAGCCTCACGAGGCGAACGACACCAAAACCTCCTGAGGGGCAGCATCACTAGGCTGGCTCCCGAGGACCGGAGATATCTATGCAAGGGGCACCTCACGAGGTTCACGTGACGTGAGCCATGACGACCAAGGCCAGGCGGACGCCAGCGGGCGTAGTGTACCAGTTTCCTCTTTGGTGCTAAAAAGGCAAGCGCAGGCGAGGAGTCCCGAGGCATCAGCCAAAGGTTTCCATATCGGTGCAACGAGACCAAGACCAGCATGACGGCAGGACGGAGGTCATTGTCGATGTCAAAACCGGTGGATCTCGGGTAGGGGGTCCCGAACTGTGCGTCTAAGGTCAATAGTAACAGGAGATAGGGGACACAATGTTTACCCATGTTCGGGCCCTCTCTATGGAGGTAATACCATACTTCCTGCTTGATTGATCTTGATGAATATCAGTATTACAAGAGTTGATCTACCCCGAGATCATAATGGCTAAAACCCTAGAAGCCTAGCCCGTGTGACTGTATATATTTCCGGACTAAGCCCTCCGGTTTATATAGACACCAGAGGGGACTAGGGTTGTACAAAGTCGCTTACAGAGAAAGGAATCTTCATAATTGGTCGCCAAGCTTTCCTTCCACGCGAATGAGAGTCCCATCTGGACACGGGAGAGAGTCTTTGTTCTTGTATCCTCACAGCCCATTAGTCTAGCCCATGTCCAACAGGCCGGACGCCCGAGGACCCCTTAGTCCAGGACTCCCTCAGTAGCCCCTGAACCAGGCTTCAATGACGAGGTGTCCGGCGCGCAGATTATCTTCGGCATTGCAAGGCGGGTTCCCCTTTCCAAATACTCCAAGATATTCTTCGGACGAAACGAACGTGTCCGGATCTGCAACACAAGTACCACACACACAGCCATAGAGAGTATAATATTTCACGAGTCCCATCCGCTGACAATTTTTTGCTAGATGACATGATGTCTGCCCGGTCATTATTTCGAACTATTTTCGTTTGTCGTTCCGCGTTTCAAGATGCGGTTTCCATTGGCACGTCTTTTCAAAGCAGAGATCATGTTCCCTTATTGCGGGGTTCTCATCAATATGGGCGTGGGTAATCCAACCGTGCCGTTTGCACAACCCTTGGGAATAGGCGAGTTTTAAGGCGAGTGGGGAGGCATTCGATATTCACTGCCTTTATAAGGGAATAAGGATTCCCTTTCTTCACCCACACATTCTTTCTTCCTCTGCCCTTCCATTCTCGAGCTCCAGCGCCC
This sequence comes from Aegilops longissima, assembly GCA_021605205.1. Lineage (NCBI taxonomy): Eukaryota > Viridiplantae > Streptophyta > Magnoliopsida > Poales > Poaceae > Aegilops > Aegilops longissima. Next base: position 281,916,140 of record CM038681.1, read on the forward strand.
AAGTTCTCGTCTTTTCCACCTCGAGCAAGCACTCAACCATGTCCGGATCTGGTGGGCAAGGCAAGTGGATGGCCTCCTCTGTTAAGGAGAAGGACACCGCCGAGCTTCGGGAGGCCGGGTATCTGGCGAAAGAGATTGCCCACCGGCTTCAGGCCAAGGGGCAAGTCGTCCCTACACCAAATCCCAACGAGAGGGTGGTGTTCCTCCCTCATTTCTTCCACAGGTTAGGGTTTCCACTCCACCCTTTCGTCCGTGGACTGGTGTTTTATTACGGGTTAGATTTCCATGATCTAGCTTCGAACTCTTTCCTCAACATCTCGGCATTAATTGTTGTGTGCGAGGCTTTCCTTCGCATCCAACCCCACTTCGGACTATGGCTCAAGGTATTCAACGTGAAGCTGAAGGTGGTGGACGGCCTACACGCGGAGTGTGGAGGAGCCATCATGAGCAAGATGCCCAATGTCACATGGCCCAAAGGTACTCTTGTGGATACTTTCAAGGAGTGGCAGAAACTGTGGTTCTATATAGCAGAGCCCGCGACGCCACCTGGGCCGCGGCTCCTGAATTCAAGTCCGGAGCTCCAATGCGGCTTACCTCCTGGATGGAGAAGTGCCCAAATTGGACTTCATCAGACGAGCTTATAGCACTGCAAACGTGCATCCAAAGCATGGTGAACAAAAACATCAAGATCGTCGACGTGATCCAGGTGATGCTAGTTCGCCGGATCCTCCCCCACCAAAGCGAATCTGCCCTCTATGGGAATTTGATCCGGAGAAGCACCAAACCTTGGAAAGGTTGTTCGGAACTACTCGCGAAGATGCCTGGGAGTTTCTCTTCAAAGGAAATGAGAAGCCGCCGGTCATAGATTCAGACCGCGGGCACGATCTTGCCCATCCCGCTAATGCGGTAAGTCCTTCACGTCTCGGAACGCATCCTCTACCTTTTTTGGTATGGACAGAGAAAGTGGAGCGGGTTCAATGTTCCGCTCAGCTTCCCGAAGAACCAGTCATCCCGCTCTTGGGGAAGATGCTGGTCCCGGCGCCCTATCAGCCGCCGGAGAAGAAGGCCAAGGGGGCCAAAGGTGGCCCCCGTTGCAAGGGTGCTTCGGACATGACATCCGAAGACGACGAGACCCATACCTCCGCCGCTGAGGATGACGACGAGGAGGAGGAAAACAACCCTCCCCCTGATGAGGGGACGAAGAAGAGGGCGGCCTCCATGACTCTGGAGGCGGAAGCGTCCAAGAGGGGGAGGGGCTCCCTTGCGGATAACTCCACGTGGGACATTGACAGCAGTCCGGAGCGACGCCCCCGGAAAAGCCTCTGGCCGCATCGTAAGTACTGAAACTCGTATATGTCCATATATCCGACCTCTCCAATTCATGGCATTAACCTGGTTGATTATGTTATTGCAGTACGGCCCACGACAGCTCCCAGTGATCCTCATCAAGAGGTTCGTTGGATTCAAAGGCAATGGTCGGCAATTCGCCGCCGGCCGCTTACTCTCCCACGGCCAAGGGCAACGCCGAGGTGCTGTCGCGAAGGTTGTTCGGAAAGAGGCGGAGAGCGCGGGACCTGCACCGGGGGAGGGGCGCTCTCGACTCCCCGCCGGTCGCCTCGGAGTCGAGCCCCTCTCCCCGCTACTTTTCTTCCTCCTCTCCGCTGGAGTCGCCAGAGGACACGTTCACTGTCGCCAGGGCCGCCGGGACCTCGGGAACCTCCGCGGGCACAGGCCCGTCCCTGTTGCAAGCGCGCATGGAGTCCACCAGCTGCTCCCAATCATCTCGAAGGAACAAGAGTACAGGAGCGCCCTCCAGCCTCGCCACGTCTCCCCCGACCAAAGATTGGAGGACCGCGGCCAGATCTTCGTCGGCCAAGACTACGGGGCTCGGGCGAGGCCTCCACAGCGGAAGCGAGTACTGACGAAGCGGGGCCACCCGGTGCTCCAGGAACTCCCTCAGGAGCAACGCCCTGGTCAGCTTCGCCGTCCCCATGTTGCCCGGCCATAGGTCCGTGTTCATCTTCTCTAGCACTGGCTTCGCGCGGGGATCCACGAGTTCCGCGCGAGACCAATCGTCGATGGGCGTGGGCTGCTCCATGGGCAGGATCAGCCGAGGATGGATGCGCCCAGCATCTACCATGACCCACTTGCTCCTGAAGCCTTCAATCCTCTTCCCGGGCTTCGAGATGGTGTCGGAGCTGCCGTACGCGACAAAGCTCGCGCACGTGGTGATGGGGCCACGACAGGCCCAGAGGTAGAAGTAGTGGCGCAACAAGGCCACTGAGGGCTGCACCATGACATGAGCCTCACAATAGTAGGCGAAGATCGCCAGAAGAAGAAGAGAGTTGGGGTGGAGGTGCAGAGCTTGCAGTTTGTAATGGCGGAGGACAGAAAAGAAGAACTCAGAAAAGGGAGGCACCAGACCGGCAGCAATGGCGCTCACGAAGAGCGGATAGAAGGTGCTTCCTTGGTCCTCGGGAAGGGCGGAGCCAGCCCTGAGCACCGCTGCCCCGTCGTTGCCTTGCGCCACCACCATCCGGCGCGCCCGGGCAAGGCTCTTCTCCGACACATTAGGGGAATCCAAAGCAGGCGAGTACCAAGCTCCGGCCGGGGTCTGGCGAGGCACCATGTCTTGCTAGGGCACGCGGTCGAAGTAGATCTGGAGATTTCGGAAGCAAGAAGGAAAGGCGCAAGAAAGGGGATCTGGGCAATGACTGGAGAAGGCAAAGGAGACAAAGCCTAGACGGGTGCCGCTCTTTTGTCGATTTGCGCAGTTGCTAAGTCGCCCACGTCCAATCAACCGCCACGCGGCGCCCAAGGCCGCAGGCTGTTAGGTCCCGTGGCGCTTTGCACTTGCCCCTTCGCTTCTCTGCTAAGCCAAGTCCAGGCGCGCCTTGGGCCCAGGGGCTACTGTCGGCGTTTTGGGAACGAGGGTACCCAGACTTGCCTACCTGCGGCCTGCGGCGTGGCTCAAGGGGTGGCCCAGTATGGCCCATCTTCATCAGCACAAGCTCAAGACCCTCGCGAGGAGCCAAGCCTCATGGGCGGGCACGAGAAGCTTCCTCAGTAACGGCCTCGCCAGCTGGCTCGTGAGGAGGCGGAGAAATCAAGGCGGGTACCTCGTGAGGTGCCCATGACGCAAGCCATGATTTACCAAGGGCGCCAGGTGGCGCCAACCCGCCTTGATGTCCTCATTTCCTCTTTGGTGCAAAGGAGGCAAGCGCGGCGAGAAACATCAAGCAAAGGCAACCGTTTGATTGCAACAAGACCAAGACCATCACAACGGCAGGAAGGAGGTCATCGTGGAGCCCAAGCCGGCCATCGTGAGCCTTTGGCGGCGAGACCAGCTTTAGTCAGGATAAGTGTACTAGATGTTCCCCTTCAAAATGGCCAATTGTTGGCGCCCTTCCCGCTCAATATTTGGGAAGAGGCCCAGGGCCTCTGCCTATAAATAGGACTAGCCACCCACAGGGTAGGAAAAATCTGGGAGGATCGAGGAAGGATCTGGAGTCCAGAACAGAGCTAGAGATCAAGCAGTCCAGAGAGAGAGAGAGAGATAGAAAGCGACCGAACTCACCCTATCAGTTCGTCGCACCGACCAAGAACAGACCCTCGCGAGGCTGTTCTTCCTTGTATTATTCATCATCAGCCCCTGAGGCAATCCACCACACCACACACTGGAGTAGGGTGTTACACCACAATGGTGGCCCGAACCAGTATAAACCTTGTGTCCCTTGTGTTGCTCTTCGTGTAGTTTAGATCCTTGCGAGGCGACGAAGTGCAAGTAGGTAGGGGGTGAGATCTCCGCGTGCACCCTAGAGTTCGAACCTAGAGGGTCTGCCGGAACCCGAAATCCGACAGTTTCCGGGAGCTTGAACATCTCAAAGGAGCCAAACAATTGGTCACGAAGCTAGGTGTGACCATAAACTGACAAGTTATTGGCCAACCCTGGGAGTAACCTCATCCTATCCCCAGCATCACCGTACAACCAGGCGGGTCTGTCCCTTTTCTGCAGCGGCGAGATGCCGTGAAGAAGAAAATATGCCCCCACATGCTCAATGGTTGTCCCGATATCCGTCAAACAGGTAATCATGTTGATTGTCGGGTGCAACCTGTCTTTGGTGAGTCCATGAGTGCTCCATTCCTTTCCGCACTCAACACATTCCATCCGTGCTTCACAGAACTCGGGGGCTTCCTCATCCTGGATCCAGCACCAATCCCCTCTCCACTCATCCCACCTCTCGTGCTGCTTCCCAGGGATATAATCCCAGTGCCTTCTCGCCACCTGCGGCATCCAGCAGCTGTTCCCGGAGCGATGGCCCTTGTTATCCACCCGTGGGACAAAGTAATGCCGGAATAGATCTACATTGGGGGCGACTCCGACGAAATTCTCGCACAAATGAGCAAAAATTGCCATGGTCGCCATAGCACTTGGCATGAAGTCAAGAAGGTGGAATCCACAGATGGTCATGATCACCTCAAAGAAATCAGAGAAAGGGGGACCAAGGCCGCAGATGAAGTAAGCACAGAAAAAACGGTACGAGTCTAGCGGATCTTCCTTCCCCTCCGCCAAAACTTTGGGTGCTCCGTGCTTTTTTGGGACGGGCCTCCCCCATAGATACTCCTACCTTGCTTGAAGGACTGGACCGTCCAGATTCGATGGAAGGAAGACGACGTCTCCCCTCTGCTTCTTGTTCAACTCTACCGCCCTCTAGCTCCCCTTGGTGACTACCTCCTTCATCGCGGCCATCTGCTTTCCCTTCTCTGTGGGTTTCTTCCCCATTTCCGCAGGCGGCAGTGCGAACGAGAAGGAGGTCGGTGAGGTGTGCGGCGGCGGATGAGAGAGAGGAAGAAGGAACTAATGTTTGGCTTGTGGAGGAAGATGATGGAAGGGTGAGGCAGGCAACAGGTGAACCGACTGCTCCGCGTTTTCCTATCTATAAGGGGGAAAGCACGGAGCAGAGGCGCGATGATACGTCCATTTTGCATAATGTTTTCTTACTATTATTTATAATGTTTTTATCCATAATAATGCTTTTTGGAGTAATTCTAATGCCTTTTGTCTGATAATATGCAAGGTATACACAAAGAGGGAGAATTTCGGCAGCTGGAAATCTGGACCTGGAAAAGCTACGTCAGGCTACCTATTCTGCACAACTCCAAACAAGCTGAAACTTCACGAAGATTTTTTATGGAATATTTGAAGAATGTTGGAGCAAATAACTACCAGAGGGGTCCCACTAGGTGGGCACAACCCAGCTGGGCATGCCAGGGAGCCCAGGCGCGCCCTGGTGGGTTGTGCTCACCCAGGCCCACCTCCGGTGCCCATCTTCTGGTATATAGGTCATTTTGACCTAGAAAAAAAAGGGGAGTACTTTCAGGATGGAGGGCCGTCATCTCGAGGCGGAACTTGGGCAGGAGCACTTTTGCCCTCCAACGGAGCGATTTCGCCAGGGGAACTTCCCTCCCGAAGGGGGAAATCATTGTCATCATCATCACTAACAACTCTCCCATCTTGGGGAGGGCAATCTCCACCAACATCTTCAATAGCACCATCTCATCACAAACCCTAGTTCATCTCTTGTGTTCAATCTTGTTACCGGAACTATAGATTGGTGATTGTGGGTGACTAGTAGTGTTGATTACGTCTTGTAGTTGATTACTATATGGTTTATTCGGTGGAAGATTATATGTTCAGATCCAATATACTATTTAATACCCCTCTGATCTTGAGCATGATTATTATTTGTGAGTAGTTACTTTTGTTCTTGAGCTCACGGGAGAAATCACGTTGCAAGTAATCATGTGAACTTGATATGTGTTTGGTATTTTGATAGTATGTATGTTGTGATTCCCTTAGTGGTCTCATGTGAACGTCGACAACATGACACTTCACCATATCGGGGCCTAAGGGAATGCATTGTGGAGTAGCAATTAGATGATCGGCTGCGAGAGTGACAGAAGCTTAAACCCCAGTTTATGCGCTATTCCGTAAGGGACTGATTGGATCAAAAAGTTTAATGCTATGGTTAGAATTTATTCTTAATACTTTTCTCGTGGTTGCGGATGCTTGCGGGAGGGTTAATCATAAGTAGGAGGTTTGTTCAAGTAAGAACAGCACCTAAGCACCGGTCCACCCACATACCAAATTATCAAAGTACCGAACACGAATTAAACCAACATGATGAAAGTGACTAGATGAAATTCCCGTGTACCCTCAAGAACGATTTGCTTATCATAAGAGACCGTTTTGGCCTGTCCTTTGCTTCAAAAGGATTGGGCAACCTTGCTGCACTTTTTTTACTACTATCATTACTTGCTCGTTACAAATTATCTTGCTATCAAACTACTCTGCTACTTACAATTTCAGCACTTGCAGACATTACCTTGCTGAAAACCACTTGTCATTTCCTTCTGCTCATCGTTGGGTTCGACACTCTTACTTATCAAAAAGAGCTAAAATTGATATACTTGTGGGTCATCAAGTCTATTTTCTCGCGCCCTTGCCGGGGAGTGAAGCGCCTTTGGTAAGGAAACATTTATATAGTGTGCTGAAATTTATTGTCACTTGTTACTATGGAAAACAATCCTTTGAGGGTTTTGTTAGGGGTATCTTCACCTCGACCAAAACCACAATTAGCTACCCCTCAACCTACTGCACCTACTTAAAATATTGAATATGGAATTCCTTTGGGTATTACAGAACAACTGCTAGCTAATCCTTATGCCGGAGATGGAACTGAACATGCTGATATGCACTTGGTATATGTAGAACAAATTTGTGGATTGTTCAAGCTTGCAGGTTTATCCGGAGATGAATTTATGAAGAAGATTTTCCCTTTATCTTTGAAGGGAAAAGCATTGGCATGGTATAGGCTATGCGATGATATTGGATCTTGGAACTGGAATCGTTTGAAATTGGTGTTCCACCAAAAAAATTATCCTATGCATCTAGTTCATCGTGATCGGAATTATATTTATAATTTTTGGCCTCATGAAGGAGAAAGTATTGCTCTGGCTTGGGGGAGGCTTAAGTCAATGTTATATTCATGCCCCAATCATGAGCTCTCAAGAGAAATTATTATCCAGAATTTTTATGCTCGACTTTCTCGTAATGATCAAACCATGCTTGATACTTCTTGTGTTGGTTCTTTTATGAAGAAGACTATTGAATTCCGGTGGGATCTTTTGGAAAGAATTAAACGCAACTCTGAAGAATGGGAACTCGACAAAGATAAAGAGTCAGGTATTAAACTTAAGTATGATTTTGTTAAATCTTCTATGGATACCGATGCTTTTCAAAAGTTTAGCACTAAATATGGACTTGACTCTGAGATAGTAGCCTCCTTTTGTGAATCATTTGCTACTCGTTCTGGTCACCCTAAAATGAAGTGGTTTAAATATCACCCACCAATTAAAGAAGAAATTAAAGAACCGGTACCAGTTAAAGAGGAAACTATACTTTACAATGTTGATCTTCTGCTTATATTGAGAAACCACCTTTCCCTGTTAGGATCAAGGAACATGCTAAAGTTTCAACTGTGGTTAACAAAAGCTATATTATAACACCTAAGCTGGATGAACAAATTAAATTAGAACCTAGTATTGCTATGGTTAAAGATCTCTTGGAAGAAGATATGGATGGGCATGTTATTTACTTCTGTGAAGAAGCTGCTAGAATTCCCAAACCTGATAAAAGGGATAAACGTAGACCTGTTGTTGGCATGCCCATTATCTCAGTTAAAAATAGGAGATCACTGTTATGATGGTTTATGTGACATAGGTGCTAGTGTGAGTGCTATTCCTTACACCTTATATCAAGAAATTATGAAAGACATAGCACCTGCAGAGATAGAAGACATAGATGTTACTATTAAACTTGCTAATAGAGACACTATATCACCAATTGGGATTGTTAGAGATGTTGAAGTCTTGTGTGGGAAAATAAAATACCCTATTGATTTTCTTGTTCTTGGTTCCCCACAAGATGACTTTTGTCCCATTATCTTTGGTAGTCCTTTCTTGAACACTGTTAATGCTAAAACAGACTGTGTGAAACAAACCGTCGGTGCTAGCTTTGGTGCTGCGTCTCACGAGTTTAATTTTTCCAAGTTTAGTAGAAAGCTTCATAAAATAATTGCCTAGTAAGGATGAATTAATTGGTCTTGCTTCTATGGTTGTACCACCTACTGATCCTTTAGAATAATATTTGCTAGACCATGAAAATGATTTACATATGCATGAAACAAATGAAATAGATAAGATTTTCTTTGAACAACGTGATATATCATGTTATTATTAGTGCTAACCTTTCAGAATATGAAGAAGAAAGATTATTGGAAGTTCTAAGGAAGCACCGGGCTGCTATTGGATATACTCTTGATGATTTAAAGGGCATAAGTCCCACTCTATGTCAGCACAAAATTAATATGGAACCTGATGCTAAACCCGTTGTTGATCACCAACGTCGGTTAAATCCAAAAATGAAGGAAGTGGTAAGAACGGAAATCTTAAAACTTCTGGAAGCAAGTATAATCTATCCTATAGCTGATAGTAGATGGGTAAGTCCTGTTCATTGTGTCCCTAAGAAAGGAGGTATAACTGTTGTTCCTAATGATAAGAATGAACTTATTCCACAAAGAATTGTTACAGGTTATAGAATGGTAATTGATTTTAGAAAATTAAACAAAGCAACTAGAAGAGATCATTACCCTCTGCCTTTTATTGATCAAATGCTTGAAAGATTATCTAAGCACACACACTTTTGTTTCCTTGATGGATATTCTGGTTTTTCACAAATACCTGTTTCTCAAACTGATCAAGAAAAGACCACTTTTACTTGTCTCTTTGGAACTTATGCTTATAGACGTATGCATTTTGGTTTATGTAATGCACCTCCTACCTTTCAAAGATGTATGACTGCTATATTCTCTGGCTTTTGTGAAAACATTGTTGAGGTTTTCATGGATGACTTCTCTCTTTATGGGAAGTCTTTTGATGATTGTTTAAGCAATCTTGAGCGAGTTTTGTAGAGAAGTGAACAAACAAATCTTGTCTTGAATTGGGAACGGGGGTACCCAGACTTGCCTGCCCGCAGCCCATGGCGTGGCTCCACCAACAGCCTGGTACGGCCCATCTTCAGTAGCAACCACTCAAGACCCTCGCGAGGGGCCAAGCCTCGCGAGGCGGACAACACCAAGACCTCCCTGGGGCGGCCTCACTAGGCTGGCTCCCGAGGAGTAGAGATATCCATGCAAAGGGCACCTCACAAGGTTCACGTGACGTGAGCCATGACGACCAAGGCCAGGCGGGTGCCAGCAGGCGCAGTATACCAGTTTCCTCTTTGGTGCTAAAGAGGCACGCGCAGGCGAGGAGTCCCGAGGCATCAGACAAAGGTTTCCATGTCGGTGCAACGAGACCAAGACCAGTAGGACGGCAGGACGGAGGTCATCGCAGAGCCCACAGCTATATCACCACTAGAGCCTTTGGCAGGCGAAGATCACCTTTTGTCAGGATAGATTGTACTAGTTGTCTCCCTTCAAAATTGGCCGTTGTGGGATCCCTTCTTGCCTACATTTGGGAAGAGGACCAGGGCCTCTATAAATAGGACTAGCCACCACCATAGGAAGGGGACGGATTATTCAGACCACGCTCACACGCACCAGCTCACCAAGTTCAAGAACACCTCTCCTCAGGAGGTTGCTCGTCCATTGTACTTGGTCATCCTCAGCCCATGAGGCAATCCACCACCACCACACTGTAGTCGAGTATTACACCACAATGGTGGCCTGAACCAGTATAAACCTCTGTGTCCCGTGTTCTTTGGGTTCGTCGAGCTAGGCCGTGTGATCGTTGAGCTGGCGAGCTAGGGAGAGAGAGTTCTTCGTGCGCACTCCAGAGTTCGAACCTCAAGGGTTTGCTGGAACCCACAATCCAACATTTGGGGCGCCAGGTAGGGGTGCACCGAAGCCTTTCTTTTGTCGATCGATGCACCACTGCTACGCCGCATACATCACTAACGCTCACTGATCCCGCGCTGAGCGCTGGGCCACCATTGCTACTCGCATTGCTCAGACGGCGCCCATTGGCGGACCTCCCCGCAGTTCTCCATGGCCCGCTGCCAACGCAGCCACCGGCCTGGCGGGGAACGAGCAGCAAGCTTCATCGTTGCACCCTTCTATGCGGCGGGACTGACGCACCGCCACCCTGCCGCTGACTCCATCCGGCTCGTCGTCCCACGCTCTTCGCGCTCCCACGGACGCATAGGCCGCGCTGCTCATGGCACGCGAGCTCCTGCGTTACTGCCCGGTCGACGACCTCTACGAAGACTGGTTGGACTGCATCGGCGAGCTCGTCAGCGCCGCTCGGGGCTCTCCTGTATCGTTCCTCTCGCTGCCTCCTCCACCTCCTTCTACAGCGATGTAGCCCATGGAGCGCCTCCACCGCCTCCGCATCAAGACGATGCCCTCGCACCAAGACGCGCGGCCCCGCGGCGTGACCCACCGCGCAGGGCACCTGCGCACGAAGAAGGAAGTTACCAAGAGATCCCGCAGCCACAAGAAGACGCTCCTGCGCTCCCTGCACCACCACGTCATGACCGTGTGCCACCTGCGGTGGCGGCGCGAGGGTACCAGGACCGGGCTTTGCCTCCACGACGGGCTCCAGTGACCACGGCGGGCTGTCACGCCTTCACCCCCGAGCTGGGAAGCGTCATCTTGCCCGGCAAGTTCAATCCCTACCTGCCTCTGCGCTACGACGGCACCCCCGACCCTACTGAGTTCTTGCAGCTCTACGAACTGAGCATCAAGGCGGCAGATGGCGACGAGAAGGTCATGGTGAACTGGTTTCCCATGGCTCTCAAGGACGGCGCGCGCTCGGGGCTCCTGAACCTGCCCGCGGGATCGATCTCCTCCTGGGGCGAGATGCGTGAGCATTTTGTTGCCAACTTCCAGGGCCCTCGCGGCCGCCCACCGGCTGCGGGTGACCTGTGGTGCATCAAGAAACAGCCAAGGGAAACCCTACAGAAGTACATCCTGCGCTTTAACAGAGTTCGCCTCAAGATCCCCAAGGTGACGGACGAAGCCATCATCTTAGCATTCTCCGATAGTGTCTGTGATGTCAAGATGAAGGAGGAGCTCGCCATCCACAAGGACCTATGCACGGCTCTGGAGATGTTCAACATGGCGACCAAGTGCGCGAGAGCTAAGGAGGGGCGCCTCTCCCTCCTCAAGCTTCCAACCGCCGACCCAGAAGACAAGAAGGCCAAGACCAAGGATGTGAAGCGCAAGGGTGCAGCTGTGCTTGCGGCCGAGCCAAAGATGAAACCCGGCAGCCGACCACCCGGAGTCGTCCAAGGGCAGCCGACCGTTCTGCACCTTCCACAACATACACTGCCACAACACCAACAACTGTCAGGATCTCAGGGCCATCCGTGATGGGCGCTTCGGTCGACGCCCCGAGCGCAATGACCGGGGCTACGGCCGAGGAGGGGGACGAAGTGGAGGACGCTGGGACGACCGCGGCCCCCACCAGGAGTGGCGTGACCGGTCTCGTGAGGATCGCTGGCGGGACCAGCCTCGCGAGGGTGCGTGGAGGGAGCAGCCCCGTGAGGACCGTCCTCAGGGCAAAGCTGGCCTGCCTCCGCTGCCGCCACCGCCGAGGAGGAACAATGACCACCATCAGGACGAGAGGCTGGGGGCTTCCAAGACCCGCGCGCCATCGCTTACATCTTGGGTGGCGCTCAGGCCCCATGTCACATCCCCAGTTCTGGTAATGCTTAGTGCTTGCATTAGAGTGATGCATGATGTTTAAATTTCAATGAATTTGAAATGGGGACATGTGAAAGCCTCAGAAATCATTCCTGAAAATGACCAAGATAAAAATTGCTTCAAATAGATCCAAGAAAATGTTCATGTTTCTCTATGAAAATATTGGACAAAAGTAAAATTCAAACCAATATTTTTAGGATCTCATAAATATTTATTTTGGCATCTGAAGCTAATGCAATAACTATTTGCATTGGATTTATATTTACTATATATCGAATATGTGTCCAATAATTCTGAGAAATTGTGAGGGGCTTTGGAATAATCCTTTTAGCCCTACAAAATTATCAGAAGCAAGCAAAATGGTTTAGTACTTAAAACTAAATCAAAACAAATAACAGAGAAGGAAATAGAAAACAGAAACATTTTAGAAGGAGAGGAGAGTACCTGAGCCACTTACGGCTGGCTATTTGTTACAGCCCAGTGGCCACACACTGGCCCCAGCCCACCGAGGGCAGCCTCGTCTTCTACCTCTTGCCAAGAGGCGAGAGGAGAAGCTGGGCACAGCGCCTGCTGCCACCTCCACCCTGCTCACCTGCCTCCTCGATGGCCTGGACGCCTCTGGCATTGCCACGCAGACCCACTGGACGCCCCTCGACCGCTCCCCTCTCTCCATGCCTTGCTCTCTCTCGCTCTCTCTCCCAAAGCCGAGTGGAGTCGTCGCCGCCGCTCGTCGTTGCCGTGTCCACCGCCTCCCCCTCGCTTCCCCGACCAGTCCAGGAGCTCCGCCACATCGTCACCGACCTCTCCGCCAAGTCAAGCAAGCCGGGACGCACCGTAGCACCGCCCTGTCGCCGTCTTCAACCTCGGACCGCCGGAGATCCCTCTCGCCGCCCCGCTCGCTCCAGTGCTTCCCCGAGCACACCGAGGCCACCTCTGCACTCGCCGTGAGCCCCTCTACCGATTCCCCCTTCTCCCATGTCCATTAGATCATTGTAGCCTTCATTTCCGTCGAGACAGAGACCTCACCGGCGCCGGACTTGTCGCCGTCGTCGTTTTGGTTCGCCTCCGTTTAAACCAAGCATGCAGCCGTGCTCAGTGCACCCCAAGGAGGCCATAGCACCCCTCCGCACCCCCTGTCATGCTCCCTAACCCCGCCCCCATGCTAACCCGAACTCCGGCCGCCGGCCTGGAGCTCGCCGTCGTCGGCTCCGGCCACCATAGGCCCGGCCGACACCACCACTCAACGTGCGTCTGCAAGAGCTCTCCAGCGAGCCCAAGAACGGCCACGTCCGTGCCCTGTGGTCGTTTTCCGAGCCGCGCCGCCTTCTCGGGCCTCACCGGCGTCGAGTCGCCGGCGGGTTTGACCCGTTGACTTTGACTGGGCGGGCCCAAGTTGACTCCCACTGAGCCTATGACAAGTGGGGCCCGCTCTGCTTATTAACCTAGGTTAGCGCTAACTAATATTAGTTAGTTAAGATAACTACTAACACGCGGGACCCACTGGTCAGGTTGACCTGGACGTCCCCTTTGACCACAGATGTCACCCTGACGCAATGCTGACGCATTAATCCAATTACTGGAATTATTCTTATACAGGAAATTCCAGAAAATAGTTCAAACTTCAAAAATTCATAGAAATTAATCTGTAACTCCAAATGCAAAGATTTATATATGAAAAATGATCAGAAAAATCCAATCTTTCCATCTGTACTAGTTTCATGCATGTCAGAACACTTTAACCTTTCTGTTTAGGTGAAACAAGCTAATGCACTTATATCACTTATTATTTTGGGTGATCATTTGAATCCTTGGTTCAAATGGACTCAAACCTTTCTTTCCCAAGTTGCAATAGACCTATCACACATCTTATTGCCATGTCATAGCATGCATCATATTGTCGCATTGCATTGATTGTGTCCTTCTGTGTTTGCGGTAACCGTCCCTCTCGATGAGCGATGTTCGGCGGCGAGATCGATGGCACCAATGAAGAACTATATTATCTTCAGAAGTGCCAGGCAAGCAAAACCCCCTTGTTCATTCCGATACAATCCCATTCTCTCGCTCCTGCTCTCTATTACTGCATTAGGACAACAACGATTCATCTGTTACTTGTTGCGGTAGTCGAACCCCTTATCCTCTGCATGACCTGTCATTGCCACAGTAAATAGATGAAACCCACTAGCATGAGTAGGAGTTGTTTGAGCCCTGATGTGCCTACTCATTCATGCTTGTTTGTCATGCCTGCTACTGCTTAGAGTTGAGTCAGGTCTGATTCATCGGGGATGAACCGGAGGTGTGTGAACATGTCCTACTGTTGAGAGCTAAATGTGTGACCACAATTTGGTAAAGGTATCAGTGAGAGGCCATGTAGGAGTACATGGTGGGTTGTCTCATTGAAGCCGTCCTCAGGAACTGAGTTCTGTGTTTGTGATCCATGACCAGTTACTACCATGCATTGGAATGCTTAAGTGCCCCTCTCGACTTCTTAACCACCTTGTCCTGTGTCCAGGATTTGCAAGTAGTTTCTGGTGTTTGTAGTATCTTTGGAGGCCGTGGGCGATCTTGACCCGAGGTGGGCTGTGATCACGGTAGGCACGTGGCGGGTATGCCGGCGCGCTGTTTGGTGTCGCGGAACCTTGTACACATCGTTCGGGGCCGTATGTGGAAACCTCGGCGGACTCCTGCGGATGGAACCTGAATAGCGATAACCTGGACTAGAGACTTGAGTGTTTAGGTAGGTCGTGGCGACACCCTCGCTGGGCTTCCGCTTGAAGGTTGATGAGTACATGTCGTGTAAATAGCGAGAAGTGGTGAGAGCGTGTGTGAAGAAGTACAACCCTGCAGGGTGATCATCATCTATTCGAATAGCCGTGTCCGCGGTAAAGGACTTCTGGGTTGCCTGTACAGTTCATAGACAAGTGAAAGTGGATACTCTAAAATCGCAAGATAGCGTGAGTGCTATGGATGGCGTTCTCGTGAGGGAGGCGGGGCGGATCCATAGTGGTGTATTGATATGGTGAATATGTGGACTCGTGTAAGCCACCTCAAAAGAGTTACTTGCGATCGTTGTTTAGGATAGCCACCGAGTCAAAGTTGGCTTGCTGCAGTTAAACTCCACCACCCCCTTTTGTTGATACTGATGCATATGTAGTTAGTTCTGATGTAAGTCTTCCTGGGTACATTTGTACTCACGTTTGCTTAATTTATGTTTTGCAGAGAGACTTCAGTCTCGCTAGTAATTCCGCGTGGACTTCGACGTTTAGCTTGATACCTCAGCTACGATCTTGTGCCCTCGGCAGGACCTGGTAGATAGTCAGGCTTCTAAGCCTTTTCATTTGTAGATGTCTGTACTCAGACATGTTTTAGCTTCCGCATGTGCTTTGATTTGTATGCTCTGAATGCTAGGTCGAGAGACCCATGTTTGTAATATCTCGCTCCTCAGAGCCTAATGAATAAATACTCTGAGTCGTAGAGTTATGTTGTGATGCCATGTTGTATTTACACATATCGAGCATATTGTGTGTATGATTGAAATGCTTGGTATGTGTGGGATCTGACAACCTAGTTGTTTATCCTTGGTAGCCTCTCTTATGGGGAAATGTAGTCTTGTGCTTCCATGAGCCATAGTAGTCCTCTACAGCCCGGTTCACCGGAGTCCTGCTAGCCCAGCACTCCTGCTCCGGAACCCTTGACTGGCCGGCATGTGATTCACTTCATTCATGTGTCTATCCCTTGAAATGTCACGCGGTGACATCCGAGTCTGCCTAGCCTACTACAGCCGGGTTCCCGAGTCCTGTTAGCCTAGTGCTACATCCGGATTCGCACGCTGTCAATCGACATGCTCGATGTTGATTCATGTATGCCTGTCCCTATAAGTTAGTGCCACTTTGGGTTCACGACTAGTCATGTTGGCCCGGGTTCTCTGTCATATCGATGCTAGCGACACTATCATATATGTGAGCCAAAAGGCACAAACGGTCTCGGGCCATGGTAAGGCGACACTCGTGGAATACCGTGCGTGAGGCCGCAAAATGATATGAGGTGTTACCGGCTAGATCGATGTGACTTGGAATCGGGGTCCTGACAGCTTTGGTATCAGAGCCTGACTGCCTGTAGGATTACCAAGCCAAACCGGTC
Source organism: Aegilops longissima (assembly GCA_021605205.1). Taxonomy (NCBI): domain Eukaryota; kingdom Viridiplantae; phylum Streptophyta; class Magnoliopsida; order Poales; family Poaceae; genus Aegilops; species Aegilops longissima. The sequence goes on from CM038681.1 coordinate 281,932,045, forward strand.
GAAGTTGTGTCTAGAAATGCTTTAGTTATGTAAGGGAATTGATTGTGGAAGAGAACGTAAGGCTCTTTTTACTCCTTATACCTCATGGCCTTCTGATCTGAGTCATCCTCTTCTCTTCTACGGTGATTAAGACCTAGTCCTTCTCATCTATCTATCAGGATGACGTGTTACTAATCCATAGACTTATAGAATTGATAGTTTCAAATCTCAATAAGTTTTTACTACTTCCGTATGTTCATAGCCGGTCTCAGAACCTTGATATTGTGATGTTGAGTGGTCATGCCACTATTTTGCAGGATGTCTCAAATCATTTTGAGCATTTACAGCCGTTATGTTGTCCGAGTCATCCCAGATTTCTAAATAGTCTGATGCATTTGCAAATCCCTTCTCTCCGTTTCTAATGTTCATTTGGGCCAGCTTAATCACACAAATTAATGTGTTGAGGTACTTTTCTGCCTCGGCATATATGTTGGAGCTATTATTATGAACCTAGGTGTTTTAGGGAGTCACCTAGTAATCCAGCCATGTTTTGTGTTCCCGGTGTGGTGATTCTGGCCATTATTCTCGAAAGCATCCTATGATGCCATTTAGTAGTAGGTATTCTATTCCTGGGTTCTTGAACCCGAGATTCACCCAAATTACCTCTTGTTGATAGTGTTTGCTAGTTCCTTTAGGATATTAGTAACTTTGTGATAGTCCTCGAGGTCCGTGGTATTTCCTTCTTCCAAATACTATGAACCGCTTATGGCAGAAATTCCTCGCTGAACTGAAGGATCACAATCAGAGTACTCTTGAGGAATTCTCCATTCATAATTGTGAATCTGCCAGTTCTACCCTTTCCGCATGGGTTATCCGGAAGAAATGTTGAGCTTCGCTCGACATACTAATCTATGCATCCACAACTCAGAAAAAATCATATGTTCCTTTGAGTTGTCCCTCTTTAGTTGTTTTCTGACCTCCATCTATCAATTGATAATCAAGAGTATGCGTGCATTCGTTTATTGATGCCTATTATTCTTGTGGCCTATCAAGCCATTCTATTCTGGAATGACTAGGAGAAACAAACTCCAGTACCTCATTCATATCTAGGATTGGGTCAAAGCAGTTGTAATCCGCAAATCAAATGCCAATCCAGCTTTTGATTCAGTTCTACCTCGGAGTATTACCCCCTTTATGTCAAGATTGTCATGAGGATTGCACCATTCCTCATGAATTCTTGACGTAGTGATACTTCTCGCTATTATTATTCATTCCTCGGTCCCGTGTTGTTATGACCGGAATGCCGACAAGTGAACCGTGATGTGTGAAATCGATACTCCTAGCAACCTCGTTGCTTGGTAGTTAATGGACAATATTCTCATTCTTAACGTGTTGGTTATTAAATCATCGTCCTAAGATTGATCGAGCTACCTAGTCCTTATTCTGGTTCACTCTTCGATCAGTGAGTTAGGATTATATCAATCCCTTGCTCTTTGATCACATCGTCTTGCCCTGAAAAGCAAGATTGTTCTCGAGCTTAGTAATATATGGTGGTTCGTGATATTCTGAATATCTTCTCGGAAGTATCACCAGGTTGTCACCTGGCCGCTATGTTGAGTTCGTGATCAAGTTGGTTTTCTTGTAAACCACCCTTTCTCCAAGAATCTGTGTTGGATACCCTGAGCTAGTTGGTTAAGCTAAACAACAACTTGGAGAGTTGGAAGATAAAAGCTTGTCTAACTTAGTTCATTTCCAAAGGGATATCTTGTGTTGTGTGTTTGTTGTAGAAAGATGATTTCTTCATCGATTGGTCATCGTGATCAATTAATGGACCTACCATCTTAACCAAACTTTGACTTAAGTATGGGCTATCATTAAGTCAAATCAGAACCAACGATGTTCGTAATGTTGTCTCACTCGTGGTTGATCCCTCGAGCATACACCATTACATCTTTTGGTCTGACCAATGCTATCACCGTGTTCACATGATGGTGGAAGTCCAGTGATATGGAAATTCCGATGAGTTGCTGTTGAGTCCATCAGCAGCATTTTGTCTCCCCCATGATTCGTGTTAAACATTAAGCTAGTGTTGGAAACTTTGTAAGCAATGCCTTCGTGTTCTGTTCATGAAGCTTATGCTTGGATGGAAGAAGTGACTTCCTCGAATTCATGTGCATTGGTGCAAGTTGCCGCCGTGAGTACGAGAAAGTTTTGTTTTGTTTCCCTTGGAATCATCCCAAATCAGTCATGCATACGTGCGAAGTATTCTATGGTTTGGTAGATTAATTACCTCCACTCCATATGTGTTCCTAGCACACCAAGCCACTGATTGATTTGTTCAAGGAGAAGAAGTTCCTTCTTAGGATCCGGACTTATGCAAGGGCTTCGATATCATTAATGATGATTCCCAACCAGGGCTCGATAGTGTTTTGTCGTAAGACTACCGCGTGGTCATGCTTGTCTTGGACAGCGTGTGCACATGTTTGTAGCAGAACCAGCTCATGTTTTGGAGCTTGCTATCGTAGTTCATTCCCCAAGAATCTCGCAACGTCTCGTCGATTTGTGTTGCAAACTTTAATTTTTCTTTCTAGACTTGATGAGTCTGGAATACCCTGACACCAACCAGATCTGAATCTCAGGCAGATATGATGGTTGGAACTTCTTCCAAGAACTATGATATAGGTTCTAGTGAAGTGGACGTACCTAGCTGGAAGCACTATTATGGTAGTATCTTGATTAAGCCGTTTGGTCACTTCCCATGAGGATTTCGCATGACTTATTCTAGAAGTTGTTCCTTATGGATTTTGTGCTCCCGAAATCCGACCTTTACTTGATGTTCAAGATACCAAACATATCTATGAATGGATTACGCTAACACATCAAGGAGAACATTAGAAGCGGAGTGCTAAATGTCTCTCGGTCGATCATCCAGATTTTGCTTCCTTGGCTCCGCTAAGGTAAAATCCGAGAAGGCGTTATCTTCCTTTGCATCTGCATCGTCCACCACTATTCATCGTGGTAGTATGTTGTGTTGCCAGGATCCTTGACACGGATGTTGGTAAAACCTTGATGAATATGGAAATGTTCAAGTTCTTGAAAGCATCCCCTGTTACTAGGTTATATCCTTGGTATCAACTGGAATGTGCCTTCCATTTGCCGAGTTGTTCTATAACCATAGTTTCTTTCCAATCGGAGTATTCCATTCCTTCCAACTCCTTCGAACGATCATTTGTGATTGCCTTAGGCTGGCATAAAGGGTTTAAATGATCTCTGTATCAAAAGTAATTCTTTTGCCACTTAAGGGAATAATTCTACGAGTCACCTTCTCTAAGGTGCCCCGTTATGGAATCATGGCAGTTATTTCATCGCTATCTTGAAACCATTCACCATCTCCTCAAGCGTGGAATTGTTGCCTACCAAATTGAACCCCCGTCATCTGTTCTTCCATCCCTCCCGAAGTGTGTTTGATCATCTCAGCTCAAGAGGTGTTACGTGCCTCATTCCGTGAGTTTATAAATGGGTTGCTCGATCCTCGAGAGGATGGATTCCTCTAGAGTTTTCATTTCTTCTCGTGGTCATGTTGAATGGAGTTCTCAAAGCAAGATGTCAAGATCAAAATGATGCAATGAATCAACATTTTCGAGAAGAGCAATTTGATCTTGAAGATTGTGATAGCTTTGTGTCCCCTCTGTCTTCTTACCTCACGTCTTGAATCTCCGGACGAGATTCTTGTTTAGTGGGGGCCAGTTGTCACATCCCCAGTTCTGGTAATGCTTAGTTCTTGCATTAGAGTGATGCATCATGTTTAAATTTCAATGAATTTGAAATGGGGACATGTGAAAGCCTCAGAAATCATCTCTGAAAATGACCAAGATAAAAATTGCTTCAAATAGGTCCAAGAAAATGTTCATGTTTCTCTATGAAAATATTGGACAGAAGTAAAATTCAAACCAATATTTTTAGGAGCTCATTAATATTTATTTACTATATATCGAATATGTGTCCAATAATTCTGAGAAATTGTGAGGGGCTTTGGAATAATCCTTTTAGCCCTACAAAATTATCAGAAGCAAGCAAAATGGTTTAGTGCTTAAAACTAAATCAAAACAAATAACAGAGAAGGAAATAGAAAACAGAAAACATTTTAGAAGGAGAGGAGAGTACGTGAGCCACTTACCTGGCATGGCGTTGTTACAGCCCAGCTGGCCAGCACACCTGGCGGCCCAGCCCACCAGGGGCAGCCTCATCTTCTACCTCTTGCCAGTAGGCAGAGGAGAAGCTGGGCACGGCGCCTTGTGCCACCTCCACCCTGCTCACCTGCCTCCTCGACGACCTGGACGCCTCTGGCGATGCCACGCAGACCCCTGGACCCCCCTCGACCGCTCCCCTCTCTCCCTGCCTCGCTCTCTCTCGCTCTCTCTCCCAAAGCCGAGCGGAGCCGTCGCCGCCGCTCGTCGTTGCCGTGTCCACCGCCTCCCCCTCGCTTCCCCGACCAGTCCAGGAGCTCCGCCACATCGTCCCCGACCTCTCCGCCAAGTCAATCAAGCCGGGACGCACCGCAGCACTGCCCTGTCGCCGTCTTCAACCTCGGACCGCCGGAGATCCCTCTCGCCACCCCTCTCGCTCCAGTGCTTCCCCGAGCACACCGAGGCCACCTCTGCACTCGCCGTGAGCCCCTCTACCGATTCCCCCTTCTCCCATGTCCATTAGCTCATCGTAGCCTTCGTTTCCGTCGAGACAGAGACCTCACCGGCACCGGACTTGTCGCCGTCGTCGTTTTGGTTCGCCTCTGTTTAAACCAAGCATGGAGTCGTGCTAAGTGCACCCCCAGGAGGCCATAGCACCCCTCCGCACCCCTGTCCTGCTCCCTAACGCCGCCCCCGTGCTAACACGAACTCCGGCCGCCGGCCTGGGCTCCGGCCACCATAGGCCCGGCCGCCACCACCACTCGACGTGCGTCTGCAAGAGCTCTCCAACGAGCCCAAGAATGGCCTCGTCCGTGCCCTGTGGGCGTTTTCCAAGCCGTGCCGCCGTCTCGGGCCTCGCCGGCATCGAGTCGCCGGCGGGTTTGACCCGTTGACTTTGACTGGGCGGGCCCAGGTTGACTCCCCCTGAGCCTATGACAAGTGGGGCCTGCTCTGCTAATTAACCTAGGGTTAGCGCTAACTAATATTAGTTAGTTAAGATAACTGCTGACACGCGGGATCCACTGGTCAGGTTGACCTGGACGTCCCCTTTGACCACTGGCGTCACCCTGACGCATTAATCCAATTACTGGAATTATTCTTATACAGGAAATTCCAGAAAAATAGTTCAAACTTCAAAAATTCATAGAAATTAATCTGTAACTCCAAATGCAAAGATTTATATATGAAAAATGATCAGAAAAATCCAATCTTCCCATCTGTACTAGTTTCATGCATGTCAGTACATTTTAACCTTGCTGTTTAGGTGAAACAAGCTAATGCACTTATATCACTTATTATTTTGGGTGATCATTTGAATCCTTGGTTCAAATGGACTCAAACCTTTCTGTCCCAAGTTGCATTAGACCTATCACACATCATATTGCCATGTCATATGTGGCCGGTTTTCCGGTTAATAAATTCCAGAAAATGGCCGTCGTGCTCATCGGCCCCAGGATTACTGTTAGCTGATGAGGCACCAACTTGAATCTGAAATTCCAAGCAATATACAAAATATGTGGTACAAGACCATTCTGGTCTGTGAGTACAACAAACGTTTTCTAGTGGTTGATGGCGGAAGTGGTTTTTGGAAACATCAGTGTCTACGGGCCTCCATTTCCCACAGGAACAGCTGACCAGGTTAACTCCTATCTTCGCGGGGCTGCTATCGTCATTGCTTAGACCCCGGGGCTGTCGTCGCAACGTTCCACTCCATGCGAGAAATCTGGCCAAGACAATAGCTAGGGACAAGCCAGTGAGTACTTTTGAATGTACTCGCAAACATTAAGAACACAGGTATGATTTATAACAACCGATAATCATGCTTTAAAAATATTCTATGATCACAACGTCAGCCATAGAAATGAAATCCTTGATGCATGCATGTAGGTTATTAATAAGTAACAACAAATATGTAATGACGGAGTAGAATGCAATGCCACAGTCGGGCGTCTGAGCGACACCCCATAAAGGGCTTATAAATAAAATAAAAGCAATGCCACAGTCGGGCGTCTGAGTGACACCACATAAAGGGCTTATAAATAAAATGAAAGCAATGCCACGATCGAGGCGTCGGCGACACCACATAAAGGGCTTATAAATAAAATGAAAGCAATGCCACAGTCAGGCGTCTGAGCGACACCACATAAAGGGCTTATAAATAATCACAGTGAATATCCAGGAGGTAGAACCATCCCAAAGATACTCGATAATTCAGATAATATAACGGGTTAGTCCATGACAAATAATATTCATAAACATTTCAAGTCTCAATTTGCGATCCAGTTCTGTTTTAATAATAACCCCTCCGAAGACCGACACTAAGACCGACACCTGACCCATCCCAAACTGAAACCCTTAATCAGGGACACGGCTTTACGAATAGGTTTAATCTCTGCAGAGGGTGTACTCTTTACCCATGAGTAACGGATTTCTTTATTCCATCGGTACTAATTCTGCCTCTGGCCTTTTAATTGAAAACACCGACTTGCACACACCAGCTCAACTTACGGTTATGGAATCACCCATGACACTTGTTAAGCAAAACTCTAAGTGGGGAGGCTACAACCTCGCGTAGCATGGGATCAAATTTGTATCGCGCGCTCTAAGGGGTGGCCTCCCCTCTCGGTCTCAACCGCAAACACCCATGCCCCGGACCAGGTGGCATGCCTATCGGCTTCAACCGATATCTTCCACCATGGCCTCTTTGTACGGTGTGTGCTTGAAAGGGGTTGACAACTGACTGAACCGTACCCCACGTATGGCAATGACAAGTGGTAGTACGAAACAAGTATGGGGTTACTAGAACAAGACTCGATCTATGGTCGACTCAGGAGTTTTAAGCATTCCCTGTATGATTAGTATAACAAAAATATTTCAAACAACAGGATCACCGCTCATTATACCTTACTATGCCATACCGCACATAACCGTCCCAACGAAGACCGGCGACAAGCTCACGCCTACCCAAGGCAGAGGCCTTCCCGGATTCCTTTCCGGTATGCATGTAAGGCACATGAGGATGGTTACCATCATAGGTATATTCATTTCCAACAGCAAGGAAAATCACAAATATGCATTCATACAAATGATCATATCACATGAAATAACGAGCTCTTCGAAAAGAGGTGGTGTTATAAACGTGTCGGCTAACACACCAAAAGTATTATGCCGGGGTTCAGAATGCTTGCCTTCAAGGTGTGCAGAGGTGGGGGACTCTCCAAAACTTTTGTAAGTTTTCTCCTCTCTCCAAAATCCTATTTTCAAAATATTGGAATTAACACACAATTTCAAAACAGCACAAAAAAATTGTTTGAATTTTTTTCAAATAAATCTTAAAATAAACTAGACAGTATTAGAGAGGCGTAGGAAAAAGAATCAATTCATTTGGAGTTATATTTAAAAAGTTATAGCCAGTCAAAGATTTGATCAAAAAACTGCTTTTAAAATAAAGCAGAAAAGAAAACGTTTGGGAAGAATCGTCTTGAAAAGGGAGACGTACTCAGGGTTTTGCTTCCACTTAAACACGTGGAGGCGGGGCTGGAGTCTCGGCAGTGGGTCCAGGGGCCCACCGGTCAGGCTGACCAGATCCATCCTCCCTCCTCTTCCTCTGCCCGAGCAGGCGGCGAGGCAACGGTGATCAACGCCGTGACAGCGGCTCTCCGCGAGCTCCAGAGGTCGGGATGGATCCATAAGACGGGCGGTCCTCCCGATAGTCGTTGAGTCAGCGGGGACGGAGTGAGTTGCAGTGGTGAGCTTCAGCGGAGGAGGCATTCGGGAGCAAAGTGGGTTTGGGGCTACGGTGGCTCCCGATCAAAATCGGCGAGGGGCGGGCTTACGGGAGGAAGAGAGCTTGGTGTAGAGAGTGGAGGGAGGCCCTGGTGGTGCCGGAGTGGCTGGGGCAGTGGTGGCGGCAGGAGTTGCCGGAGACGGGGAAGAAGACCTCCCCGGGTCGATTGGCTGACATGGGAGAGCTAGGGGAGCATGCTGAGGCTACGCACCTAACGAAACGCGCTCGGGGCCTCCTTTTTATAGCGCGACGAGGTTGGTTCCGCGGCGTGGGATAAGATCGCCGGTGAACCGCCTCCCTGTAGCTTGGGCGACGTGGCGGCGGGGAGCTTAGGACACGCTTGCGGATGAGCTCGCCTTTGCTCAAAGGGGCAGGTGGCGGCGGCCGGCGGCTTAGGCGCGCCGACTTGGCGAGACAGCTGCGGACGCGGCGTGCCGCCAAGACTCGGCACGGCGGTCTTGTAGGCTGCCGGGCAGCTTAGCGCGTTGGGGAGAGGGTTAGTGAGTGGCATGGCTCCAGGTGGTGGCAAACCAAGGCGCGACAGCGTCAGCTCGGTAGCGCTGCACGTGCAATATCGTGCTCTGCTTCGCGCCCGAGCACGCCTGCAGGGGCGTGCTTTCGACAAAATGCCAAGGCATGCTAGAGGTCACGAGTGAGGCTGGCAAGAGACAGGGCTAGGGTAGGGTTAGTCAGAAGGTAAATGGGCATGGTGGTTAGGTCAGGTGGCCACAAAGTAAACTTGAAACCATGCCAAATCTGGCTATGCACTCAGGGTGTTTGTCAAAATGCCAAAGGCATCTAGGCAATACTTGGGGTGGCAAAATTCTCCAGATCAGGGTCTCTTTGGATGGACAAGAGGGTGGTGGGGTTAGTTTGACAAAAGAAGAAACTTGTTAGTGCAAGTTTTGCAAAACCTCCGTTCTAGACAGAAAGCAAATGGCAATGTTGCAAGCACTTAGAATCATTCCATAGGTCCACTCTCCTGGACTTAAGGGTTTGGCAAGGAGGACTATCAGAATAAAAAGGAATCATGGATCAAAGAGCAACTGAAAAGGTGGTTGCTGTACAAAACCTCCAGTTGGACCAGAATGGAAAAGAGGATGGTTTACTCAAATTTTCCAAAGAACATCATTATGTTCTTGCACAAAGTTGATTAATATACTCCTGTTGACATCCAAAATTTTTGGTAGAAGTATTAAAGAAATATCTCAATAGGTTGTAGTGCAAAAATGCTCTCTGGACCAGATTTGAAAATATGGTGTAGAGCTCAAAATAATTAATGGGCAGAAGATATTTTTGCACAAAAGTGATTTAAAAACATCACCTGACATCTCCAAATTTTGGTGGGATTTTTGAATGAATTTATAAAAGGGTTGTAGTACAAATGGAACCATGAAGCTATGGGAAACCTTTTTCAAGAAAATAAAGATCGGGGAGAATATTATATAATTAATTCTCCGATAAAAGAAAGATTTTCTTGAGAGGGCAAACAAGTCCAATATCATAAGTGAAAGGTTTTCAATTTAGGGGATAACTCCAAGATAACCAAGAAAAGAATGGTTTTGAAATCAAGAGAAACCAAGAAAAAGGAAAGTTAAATTTCCTGGCAAGATTTTAATTAACAAAGCAAGGTTAAATTTTTTGGGGTGTTACATCATAGCATGCATCATATTGTCGCATTGCATTGATTGTGTCCTTCTGTGTTTGCCGGTAACCATCCCCTCTTAGTAGACGATGTTCCGACGACGAGATCGATGACACCAATGAAGAACTATATTATCTTCAGAAGTGCCGGAGCAAGCAAAACCCCCTTGTTCATTCCGATACAATCCCATTCTCTCGCTCCTGCTCTCTGTTACTGCATTAGGACAACAACGATTCATCTGTTACTTGCTGTGGTAGTTGAACCCCTTATCCTCTGCATGAGCTGTCATTGCCACAGTAAATAGATGAAACCCACTAGCATGAGTAGGAGTTGTTTGAGCCCTGATGTGCCTACTCATTCATGCTTGTTTGTCATGCCTGCTACTGCTTAGAGTTGAGTCAAGTCTGATTCATCGGAGATGAATCGGTGGTGTGTGAACATGTCCTACTGTTGAGAGATAAATGTGTGATCATGATTTGGTAAAGGTATCGGTGAGAGGCCATGTAGGAGTACATGGTGGGTTGTCTCATTGAAGCAGTCCTCAGGAACTGAGTTCTGTGTTTGTGATCCATGACCAGTTACTACCACGCATTGGAATGCTTAAGTGCCCCTCTCGACTTCTTAACCACCCTTGTCCTTTGTCCAGGAGTTGCAAGTAGTTTCTGGTGTTTGTAGTATGCTGGAGGCCGTGGGCAGTGCTGACCCGAGGGGTGGGCTGTGATGCGGTAGGCACGTGGCCGGGTATGCCGGGCGCCCGTTTGGTGTCGCCGAACCCTGTACACATCATTCGGGGCCGTATGTGGAAACCTCGGCCGGAATCCCTGCGGATGGAACCTGAATAGGCGATAACCTAGACTAGAGACTTGAGTGTTTAGGTAGGGCGTGGCCGACACCCTCGCTGGGCTTCCGCTTGAAGGTTGCCGAGTACATGTCGTGTAAACAGCGATAAGTGGTGAGAGCGTGTGTGAAGAAGTACACCCCTGTAGGGTTATCATCATTTATTCGAATAGCCGTGTCCGCGGTAAAGGACTTCTGGGTTGCCTGTACAATTCATAGACAAGTAAAAGTGGATACTCTAAAATGCGCAAGATAAGCGTGAGTGCTATGGATGGCGTTCTCGTGAGAGAGGCAGGCGGATCCATAGTGGTGTATTGATATGGTGAATATGTGGACTCGTGTGCGCCACCTCAAAAGAGGTACTTGAAGTCGTAGTTTAGGATAGCCACCGAGTCAAAGCTGGCTTGCTGCAGTTAAACTCCACCACCCCCTTTTGTTGATACTGATGCATATGTATTTAGTTCTGATGTAAGTCTTGTTGGGTACATTTGTACTCACGTTTGCTTAATTTATGTTTTGCAGAGAGACTTCAGTCTCGCTAGTAATTCCGCGTGGACTTCGACGTTTAGCTTGATACCTCAGCTACGATCTTGTACCCTCGGCAGGACCTGGTAGATAGTCAGGCTTCTATGCCTTTTTCATTTGTAGATGTCTGTACTCAGACATGTTTAGCTTTCGCATGTGCTTTGATTTGTATGCTCTGAATGCTGGGTCGAGAGACCCATGTTTGTAATATCTCGCTCCTCGGAGCCTAATGAATAAATACTTTGAGTCGTAGAGTTATGTTGTGACGCCATGTTGTATTTACACATATCGAGCATATTGTGTGTATGATTAAAATGCTTGGTATGTGTGGGATCCGACAACCTAGTTGTTTATCCTTGGTAGCCTCTCTTATGGGGAAATGTAGTCTTGTGCTTCCATGAGCCATAGTAGTCCTCTATAGCCTGGTTCACCGGAGTCCTGCTAGCCCAGCACTACTGCTCGGGAACACTTGACTGGCCGGCATGTGAGTCACTTCGTTCCGGTGTCTGTCCCTTTGGGGAAATGTCATGCGGTGACATCCGGAGTCCTGCCTAGCCTGCTATAGCCCGGGTTCCCGGAGTCCTGTTAGCCTAGTTGTCATGGTTTTGTCACGGCAGATCTCCTCATGAAAGGACTTAGTCGTGGAGCCATCGCTACGGGTTAACTGGAAGGGGTTGAAGCGGACGCAAGGACACAAGAGTTATACTAGTTCGGCCCCTTCGATGAAGGTAAAAGCCTACGTCTAGTTGTGATGGAATTGATGTGGTCTCGATGACTAGGAGCAAATCAACCGCCTAGGCCTCGAGTTGTTGTTGTTCTGTCCTTGAACCGCCCGGGTCGTCCCTTATATACACGGGTGGCGCCGTCGGTTGAAGAGTCCCAATCTCCGGTTCATATTCGTATCCGGGTTGGTCTCTCTCTATTCCTAACTTACAATACAAGTTTACATACTAGGCCGGCTTACGGCTACAAGTTCTAAACCGACTATAGGCTTGGGCCCTTTATGCCCCTTGGGCTTTTACACCGTTGGACTACTGATGAAGTTAACCCGGCCCAGATAGGCCGGTTTACGCCCAGTAGTAACATCCCCAACATTAGGCCCCAGATTGATTTGAACATGTTCATGTCAATCCTTGATAAAAACCTTCATCTTCAATACCTTCTTGAAATCGTTGAACCGCCATGATGTCACCTTCTCTGGTTGCTGTAAACCGGCATGACATCCCCATAAAGATAGCATTCATGATATCTTCTTTGTTTCATAGATCCGCAATAATCGAGGTGACAGCTCCGCTTCCTAGGTTTGTGGTTCCTTGATTCCCGCGCCTGACACAGGTATCTTGCCTTATAAATAGGACCGAAGGGTCATTCCTTTTCTCCCCTCCGTCCTTTCTCTTCGTCTTCCTCACGTCGCCAGCCTCGGAGCTCCGCCGCCGCCGTCGACCTCTGCACCGTCTTGGGCCGCTGCATCAACCTGAACGCACCAGAGAAACGCAGACTCTTCCGCACCTCCTCAACTCAGGTAAGTCCTCGGTTCCCCTCGACCTAGACCCGTTCTAGGTTTTCTTGTTCTTGCCATGCTCCATGAACTGCTCATGCTCATACCAGACTCCTGGATGGATCTGTGACACCTTGCTCTGATTAGCGGTAGCCTTTAGCATCGGCCTGTAATCTCGTGCTCACGTCCATAGATCTCGCACATCATCTCTGCTCATTGCATCAATACTGCTCTGCTGTATTCCTTTTTGGATATTTTCCTTCTTTTCTGATCTGGCTTCAGATCCTTCGTTGTAGAGAAATCTTGCGAAACCTGTTTCTGCACACTTAGCCGTTCGCAACCTCAATTGTTTTCCATATTTAGACCTTAGACCAGGCGGTTTAACTTAACATAGAAAAAATTAGATAAACCGGTATACATCATTAGTCACCTTGTTGAACCGCCAGAACTCCTTAACCAGATACTATCGCTTCATAGAACTCCGGTTTAGACGTATTTGTCTCCGATTTAGCATTGTACACGGTTCTCCTTTGTCCCAACACATTTCTTGAACGGTTTATATATTTTTGTAGATGGCCAAACAAGTATATGAGTGCAACTGGGCTCCTTCCGTGTCACGAAACTCAATTAAACAATCTGGTCTGGTGGCGCTTTAGCGGTAAAATAGTATCCATTGGAGGGTTCCTGGCAAAGAATGCCCACCCACACCTCAAGAAGGAGAGGTTGTAGTTTTTGCAGATCACCTAGCCCGGGGTTTCAATCCGCCCGGTTCAAAATTTTATCGAGATGTGCTAGCCAATTTTCAACTCCGTCCACAAGATACATGCCCCAATTCTGTTACCAATATCTGTCACTTCCAAGTGCTCTATGAGGCATACTTTCAAGAAGAGCCCACAGTTGAACTGTTTAGAGACTGCTTCCATCTAAACCGCCGCACATAATTCACTGATGGGCCCAACACAGAATTGGGTGGTGTGGCGATTCAAAAAAGAAAGGAGGTCACTTATCCTCATGTCAAACTGCATAGCCACCCCAAGGAATGGAATCAAACATGGTTTTATTGCAGAGACACTTCTCCTGCCAATGAGAATCCTTTGCCCGGTTTTCGTCCCGAGCGACTCAGTAACACACATCCCTTTCCGCAAAGATTAACTTCCAATGAGAGAAGTAAATATGCTCCTCAACTCTCCAAGCTCAGAGCCTTCATGGCCAACGGTTTAACTGGAATTGATCTCGCATGCTGTTGGATATCATGGAGCATACTGCCCCTCTCCCGGCGCTCCGGTTTAATGTGTGAGTACACTGGTAGTGTCGACGACCCCCTCCGACACGTTAATATCCAGCTCGCCGATGATGAGGTCACCGAGGCTGTGAAGAAAATGTTGAATGAGCGGAACACCTCGTGCTTCAACCGGTCTGCTCCCCTTACGTGCTACCAACAAACCGCCATCTATAAGACTTGATTATTTTTACTGAATATATTATTGCCATCCGGTATAACTTTTAACATCAACTGCTGCTTAACCAGGTGATGATCCATTCCGAGCAAGAAAGCGTCCACAAGAGAAACCGGAGAAGCCGGACAAACCGGAAAAACACTTGGGCAAAAGACCAAAGCTGTCAAGAAGACTACTCATAAGAGGAAAACCACTGCATCTTCTGATCCTGCTGCGGATGATGATGTGGGTAATCCGGACCTTGAGGTAGAACTTGATTCACTTGGCTTATTTTTCACACGCCTAATTAATGATGATGTTTGTCGATGATGTCAAACCAGTAATCTTGATGTTGTAGAGGTAACTATTCTCTCCTCTGACTCAAATCCTTTGCCTTCACTAAAAATCCGTCGGGCAAACCGGAAAATTAAAATTTCTCATCCCCTTGCTTACTTGGATCCCAAATTTCTTATGAAGACTCAACAACATGAAGCTCGCCGCACAACTCGGCACAGCGGCCAGGTAGTTACCTCCACCGGTTTACCGAACAGTCCGGTTCGGAAACGTCGTTCAGAGGTCTCTAATTGTCTTGTCAGTGCTTATGCTAAAGCAGGCTATTTTCGTCAACCCCTTAATCCGTCTGACTCCGATTATCAGGTCACTTCCCACTCCTCATCTGTCGAGTCATCAGCCACTCTGCTGCCACCACTTAAAACGGTGCTTGGGTAACTTATACCTTTCATATTGTTTCTACTGCATCATTGTGTAGTATATGCTGTATTTGACTGTTGTTGTGCCTTTTCAGGGCCAAGCCTAGGCTGAGCAAAAAAGCTCGTCTGGATAAAGCGGCCGACGAAGAAACTGCCCCTGAACCGGACAGCGCCCCAAATCTTGAAGCGGCCATCTGTGAAGACACGCCCAATGATCCGCCACAACAAGATGACATTTTTGTTGCTGAAGAAAGGCCTGTTGACACCGCCCTTCCTGCTGACCAGCCCAGAAGCCCGATCCGGATTGAAAAATCCACCAGTCCAATCCGGCCTGCCGACAAACCGACTGCCCCTGGTCAAACCGGTGATGCCAAGGACGATGATGTCGTTATTACTGGCTTTGGCCACAGCGAACCGGGTAATCCAGTCGCTTTATCCAAGCATTCTGCCAAAGAAGAGTTTGCCACTATGAGCAAGGGCAAGTAGGATGTTGATCTGGCAACTTATGCCGCTCTGAACCCCCAAGACCTTCATTCTAGCTACATGAACCGGCTGTATACCAGTCGCGATTATGAAGCTGGCCTGGTGAAAATGATGAAAGAAAATTTCGAGGTAACTCCCATGTTCTTTTCCCGCTTGGATGTTTCAATTTCTGTTAACTCTCGTAGCTCCCAAGGGCCGATTCAACTTAGTATAGTTAAACCGGGACTTAACATAAACTTAATGCTTCAGAATCCACTGATGTAGCCCCCAAGGGCCGGTTCAACATAGCATAGTTAAACCGGGACTGTAATTTATATCTCCGCATCAGAACATGTTCGAGCAAATAGCCATTAGCCCCCAAGTGCCAAGTTGAATACCTGTATTGAGCTTGGGACTTTGTGATTTTATTGATAGATAAAGATAAAATATGCATTAGCCCCCAAGTGCCATGTGTATGACTGGTTATATATTTGGGACTTGCAATGAAGATATTAACATGCTCCATTTTTGTTGCAGAATGAGATACGCCAACAAGCCTCCCAAAACAATGATCTTCAAGAAAATCTGAAGTCTCAACAAGCAGAAATCTCCAAGGCCAAGGATGAGCTGAAAACCGCCATGACTACCATGGAGCAGCTCAAGGAGTGGTTCAAGTCTGAGCGGGCCGGCTGGGATACTGAAAAGGCCGCTTTAACCAAAAAGGTTGAAAATGCTGAAGCTGCCCTTAAACCGGTGGTAGATGAGTGACCAGCGTGAAGCGGCAAGTGCATTCCATGACTGCTGCCATCTTGATGAAGTTTAGTTTAGCTTCTATGATAATCTTGACCTTCTTATGATAAGTCCGGTTTGTGATTTCTCTTGCAATGCTGTGAGCTGCGCATTGGCCACTTGGGGTCGAGATGTTGGAAGAAATTGAAGGCTGCCTATACCTTAATAGAGCAACTGTACCTTCAGGCGCAGCGGATCATCTCCACTGCATCTCATAACAATCCAGCACCTTCCTTAATTCAAGATACTCTTAGGAGGTTGTCCATGCTTCCCGCCCAGATTGAAGAGCTGAAGAAATCTGCTGCTCGAACCGGCGCCATCAACGCCTTAATCCGGGCGAAGCATGGGTGCCAATTTCGATCCGTTGAAGCAGCTCGGGCTATCGGTCTGAAGGAAGGCGGCTCGAGTTCAACGAAGATGATTTGAGAAGCGATAAACCGGCGGTCGCCCTCTAGCTTGCCAATTAGTGAAGAAGCTAACTTGTCCCATTATCAAGCTCGATATGACGATCGTACAAGCGGTAGCTGCACCTATTCTGAAGCGGAGAACTGATCCCTCCGATCCGTAAGCATACTTACGCTCTGATATTGACCCAACTTACCCGATCCATGAGGAGGCTGTCTTTCAAGCTTTAATGGGAATCGATTGGACCACTGTTGACTTCGGCAGCTGGGTAGAGATGAAGAAGTCAAGCGGCGCAGCGACCCACAACCATCAAACCGGGGCGAGCAAGCATGAACCGGAAGCCGGTTTGAAGAGCTGCTTCATTACATTCCGCCAAGAAACAATGATCTTATATGGGCACCATGTTGCCTTGTAATAGGATAGCCAACACTCTTGCTTTGAATATGCCTTCGTGCATAGGTGCTGATACTCTTGCTTGAATGATCGAAACTTTCAATCTTATATTGCCTGCAGTCACAAAATCTTAAACCGCCACGGCAGTTTGTGCCGCCAGCCGTCTTGTGACGTTCATATATATATATGAGATGAACTATTAAGGTATATAATCGAAATTTAAGATATCAAATACCTGCCATCACTGGGCATAAAGTTGGCTTAGCCAATCTTGAAGCGGAGGTCGTATAAACCCTTACCGTCAAAGGAGAAAACATCTCCTGTTATTTATAATGCCGGTTTACCACATAAACCGTGCCGGGTCATGATAAGCCCCCTGTTACTCCATAATAGGATATTAACAGAAAAAACAGCAAACCGGTGAAATTATCTCCGGATTAAAAAATTGACCGAATTCCGTTATCTGACAGTTTTGAAACCGGTTTAAAAATGTTGTCGGTTTAAGAAACGCAACAAAAATCAAATAATAGTTATAAAAAAACATGGAAGCAAAGGCAATGATAAAACGTTGGCAAAAAATAAGGCTTTATTGAGCCGATCAGATGGTGTTACCATGGTCGGACACGACCAAGCTCCCTATAAGGTGTAGCCATGGTTCAAGTCAGCCAGGTCCCGAACTAAAACTGTGGCATTATGCCGATCAAGTGGCGTGGCAATGGTTCGGGTTCGACCAAGCCCCAAGTGACTCTATGGCCTTAGGCGATCAAGAGGCGTGATCGGTTCAGACTTGACCATGTCCCCAAGTGATCTGGTGGCTTCGCCTATCAAAAGGTGTTGCATTGGTTCGGACACGACCAAGCCCCAAGTGATATCACAAAGCTTTTGAAAATTAAACTCAGGGGTAAACCGGAGGCCTTTAAAACAGAACAACTCCATGTAACCACGCATGATGTAATGAGCAGATACCCGCTTTAGCCGAGGCTCCGGTTTATTACTTTATTCATAATATATACCTTTGTCATAATATGTACATAAGTAGAGCCGATGGCTCGGGTATAATAAGGCCGAAGATGAGCTATGTTCCACGGCTGTTGGTCTCCTCCTCGGCGTCGTGAGTCTTTATGCTCTCGAACATCGATCAGATAGTACGAACCGTTGTGTAGATTCTTGCTGACCACGAAAGGTCCCTCCCAAGGTGGGGATAACTTGTGCATATCTGTCTGGTCTTGGATGAGCCGAAGCACCAAATCTCCTTCTTGAAAAGTTCTGGTTCTGACCCGGCGACTATGATAACGACGAAGATCCTGTTGGTAAATGCCGAGCGGGCAGCTGCTATGTCATGCTCTTCATCCAACCGATCCAAAGCGTCCTGCCGTGCCGTCTCGTTGTCCGCTTCAACATAAGCTGCCACACGAGGTGAGTCATGACGGATGTCACTGGGGAGAACCGCCTCCGCTCCATAAACCATAAAGAACGGCGTGTATCCCGTGGATCTGTTAGGCGTAGTATTTATACTCCATAACATAGACGGTAGCTCTTCTACCCAACAACCCGGTGTCCTCTGCAAAGGGACCATAAGCCGGGGCTTGATGCCTCTCAAGATCTCTTGATTGGTTCTTTCCGCTTGACCATTGGACTGTGGGTGAGCTAGTGAAGAAACGTCAAGCCGGATGTGCTCACGTTCGCAGAACTCCTTCATGGAACCTTTGGACAAATTGGTACCATTATCTGTGATGATACTGTGTGGAAAGCCAAACCGGAAAATCACTTTTTTGATGAATTGAACGCCGTGGCGCATCACACTTGCTAACAGTTCGCCTCTACCCACTTTGTAAACTTGTCGACCGCCACCAGCAGGTGGGTCTTCTTGTCCTTGGACCTTTTGAAAGGTCCAACCATATCCAACCCCAAGTGCATAAGCGGCCAAGTAATTGGAATCATCCTCAATTCTTGGGCGGTACATGAGCACGTCTCGAAAACTTTTGGCAACCATCACATCGTCGACCAGATCTTCCGCATCAGCATGGGCGGTCAACCAATAGAAACCATGGCGGAGCGCTTTAGCCACAAGGATTTTGCACCGGCGTGGTGACCACAATCTCCCGTGGATCTCACGTAATATTTAACAGCCTTCCTCGGGGACACACAGCGTTGAAACGCCCGACACCTTCGCAATGATGCAATTCACCATTAACAATGGTCATAGACTTAGATCGCGAACTATCTGCCAGACCCAGCGTCTCACCTTCTCGGTAACTTCGCCCGGTTCAAATCGCCCGGATAAGGAAGCGTCAATCGGGAGTGACAAGAAGAGCTGCCACCAATTGAGCCTCCGGATCAGGAATAGCCAAATCTGCTTCACGAGGAGCTTGGTGACGGGTTGTGCGACGCGTCGAGAAAACATTGGCGGGACCGGTTTGCGTTGAGAGCCCAACCGGCTTAAAGCGTCCGCCGCTTCATTCTTCCGACGGTCCACGTGGTCCACCTGATAGCCCTTGAAATGACCTGCAACAATATCCACCTCACGATGATATGCAGCCATGGCGGGTCCTTTGAATCCCAAGTGCGGACACTGTTGAGCCACTAGGTCCGAGTCACCGAAGCACTTAACCCGGCTTAGATTCATCTCCTTAGCCATCCGGAGACCATGGAGCAAGGCTTCATACTCAGCTGCATTGTTAGTACAAGGGAACATTAAGCGGAGAACGTAACAAAACTTGTCACCTCGTGGGGAAGTTAATACGACTCAGCCCCGAGCCCTCAATTGCTGGACCGTCAAAATGAATGGTCCAATATGTATGATCCGGCTTTTCTTCAGGTGCTTGCAACTCCGTCCAATCGTTAATGAAATCCACAAGTGCTTGAGACTTCACCGCCGTCCGAGTCACGTATTTCAGACCGTGCGGCCCAAGCTCTATAGCCCACTTGGCAATCCGGCCAGTCGCTTCCGGTTCCTGATGATATCACCTAAGGGATCAGAACTGACCACCGTGATGGGGTGCCCTTGGAAATACTGCTTCAGCTTCCGCTTGCCATAAAACTCCATACACCGGCTTACGCCAATGCGGATACCTTTGCTTAGATTTAATAAGCACCTCGCTGATATAATAAACGGACATTGAACCGGATGCTCCTTCCCTGCCTCCTTCCGCTCCACCACAATGGCCACGCTGACCTCCCTGGAATTAGCAGCAACATATAGCAGAAGCGGCTCCTTGTTAATGGGAGCGGCGAGCACAGGCGGGTTGGCCAATTGCGCTTTAAGTCCTCAACGCTTCATCGGGCCGACTCCAAATAAATTGATCATCTTTTCAAAGATCTGGTACAAGGGATGCCTTCTCTCGAAGGCGGTGATAAATCGGCTCAGTAGCGGCAATCCGGCCTGCCAAGCGCTGGACATCATTAATACACTTGGTTTAGCCGAGGAGGTGATAGCCGTAATCTTCTCGGATTAGCTTCAATTCCCACTGTTGGACACGAAAACCCAATAACTTGCGCGGAACACCAAAAACACATTTGGCGGGTTGAGCATCATCTTGTAAACCCGCAGTTGTCAAGGTTTCCTTCAAATCGTCAATCGGTGTTTCCTTCTTCCTTGACTTGACCACAATATCATCGACATAGGCGTGCACATTCTGGCCCATCTGTTTATGCAGGCAATTACGTACACGCGATAAGTTGCTTGGGCGCTCTTGAGCCCAAAAGGCATAGACACATAGCGAAGGCTCCAAAGGGAGTGATAAACGCCATCTTCTCCTGGTCCTTAACGCCATCTTGATCGATGATACCCAGAATATGCATCGAGCTCAAGCGCTCACAACCCGCAGTGGCATCAATAATCTGGTCAATGCGGGGAGGCAAAAGGATCTGCTGGGCAAGCCTTGTTAAGATCTGTAATCCACACACATCGCCAAGTGTCGTTTTCCTTAAGAACCAAAGACGGATTAGCAAGCCACTCGGAGGAAAACTTCAGATAAAGCCAGCTGCTAAGAGCCAGCCACCTCCTCTCAATGGCCTTCGCCTTTCTTCGTTAAACCGGCGGAGAAAGTGCTTCACCGGTTTGTACTTGGGATCAACATTAAGAGTGTGCTCAGCGAGTTCCTCGGTACACGGCATGTCGGAAGGCTTCCATGCAAAATGTCGATTCTCACGGATGAACTCGATGGCGCTTTCCTATTTCGGATCCAAGTTGGCACTGATGCTGAACTGCTTGGATGAATCGCCAGGCATGAAGTCAACAAGCTTAGTCTCAGCTGCCGATTTGAATTTCAGGGCCGGATCATGCTCTGTAGTTGGCTTCTTCAATGGAGTCATGTCCGCTGGATCAACATTGTCCTTATAATACTTCAGCTCCTCGGTGGCACAAACCGACTCTGCGTAAGTCGCATCACCTTCCTCACATTCCAAAGCAATCTTGCGGCTCCCATGAACCGTTATTGTCCCCTTGTGACCCGGCATCTTGAGCTGCAAATATATATAACAAGGCCGTGCCATGAACTTGGCATAAGCCGGCCGCCCAAACAGGGCGTGATATGGACTTTGGATTTTCACCACTTCAAACGTCAATGTTTCCGATCTGGAGTCATATTTATCTCCAAAGGCCACTTCCAGAGCTATTTTACCAACCGGATATGCTGACTTGCCAGGCACCACACCATGGAACACTGTATTGGACGGTTTGAGATGTTTATCTGTTAACCCCATACGACGAAAGGTTTCATAGTACAGGATGTTAATGCTGCTCCCTCCATCCATGAGCACCTTGGTGAACTTATAACCTCCCACTTGAGGTGCCACCACCAGGGCTAGTTGACCTGGATTGTCAACCCGGGGAGGATGATCCTCTCTACTCCAAAAAATGGGCTGCTCTGACCAGCGTAAGTTATGAGGCACGGCCGGTTCAACAGCGTTATTGCCCGCTCAAGCTTCGATCTAAGCTTGTCTAAGCTAGTGGTGAAGACATGGTACTGCCCACTATTCAACTGCTTTGGGTTGCTCTGATAACCCGACTTTTGCTGTTGCTAATTGTAACCACCTTGGTTATTCTGATTGTTCTGATTGTTATGTCCGCCCGGATTACCATTAAATCCTGAACCGGAATTTCCTCCACCGTAACCCGGCCCGGATCCTGAACCGCCGCTGGAACCTTGATCATACCGGAAAGCATTAGAACTCTTGAACTCTTGCATAATGTAACAATCCTTCCAGAGGTGATTTTCTAGCGCCTCCTTAGTCCCATGCTTCGGACAGGGTTGGTTCAACAGATAGTTTAGGCGGTCCGGATTGGGATTAGGTGCTCCACCTCGATTCGGCTGTTTACCCTTGCACCGCTGGCCCTTGTCCTGCGCGTTGGTGTTGGCTACGAAGTCCATGTTGCCATTCGCTTTACGCTTTCCTCCACCATTACCTGCTGAGTGATGTTGCTGGCCTTTGGAGTTGTTGTTCTTCTTTCCCTTCCCTATCTCGTCATCATCAGACTCGGGATCCTTGGTACTATCAGAATCAGCATACTTCACTAAAGCGCCCATGAGAGTGCCCATGTCATTGCAAAACCGCTTCATGCACCCCGGCTTCAACTTTAAAGGTTTAAACCGGTAGTTGCCCTCTAGGGTCAAGATCGCAGAATCAGCGTTGATCCGGTCTGATGAGTGCATGATTTCTGAAACGCGGCGTACCCAATGGGTTGTTGACTCCCCTTCACCCTGGACACAAGCCGCCAAGTCCACCACGGACATGGGCTGCTTACTGGTATCTTTGAAATTCTGGATAAACGGGTCCGCGCTGGGCCCATGAATTGATAGAATTGGGTGGCAAGCTCTTCAACCAAAATGCGGGCCGTGCCTTCAAGCATCATGGTGAAGTACTTTGCACACGCATGACCTCATCCACATCCAGCATCTCCATGGCCATCTCATAACTCTCATCCATGTACGGAGCCAAATCGGCGGTATAATTTGGCACCTTGCGTGGACCCTTGAAATCCTGAGCAGCGCACATTGCGTAAAGCGGGGGCGAGCAAAGCACCCCCAAAGAGCTAGAGGTAACTCCAGGCTCGACTGAGATGGTCGGACGAACCGGCGTAAGCAGATAATCCTGATGCTGCGCTGCTAACTCGGCCTCCCTGCGCGCTCGTGCCCGGTCCACCACCTCCTGAGCGTTGTCGAAACCACCTGCCGGGTTGTTGCCACGGGGCGCACCACGCCGTGCATTACTTGATACTACCGGTTCATCCACGTGCCTGCTATAGCTTCGGCTTGGGCGGGGGGTAGAGTGGATCCGGTCGCGGCTGTACGAATATGCTTCCTGTTGGACCAAAGCTGTCTTAAGGTGCTCCTTGACCCAGCGCGTCTCTACTGCCTGTGGTGAATCGCCTTCAATTGGAATTGCCTCCAGCCGTGCCGCAGCCGCAACAAGGTTATCCATCGGGTTGGAGTAGTGACCTGGAGGTGTTTGCACAGCCTGAGGCGTACAGGCATTATGGCGAGGTAGATCTATTACGTGGGGTTGAATCGGCGCGCCCGTCCCAGGTACTTCCACCCGGTTTACCACCGGCGGATTACTGGTTCCCGCTCCTCGGGTGTTGAAGAGATCTCTTCCCTCGAAGACTGAAGGCAAATAGGATCTGTATTTCCTCTTCATGACTTCATGTGACGCACTCTGATCCAGCACGAGCTTATAAGCCTGCGCATCCAAAGCGGCCCGTTCTGCCGTCATCCTGGCGTCTGCAGCTGCCAGATCTACTCTAGCCTGAGTGATTTGTTCCTTCACCTTCGCGATCTCCGTGTTATGAGCGTCCTGGTCCACCGGGTTAACCTCTGCCATGAGCACAGCCAACGCATCGAATAGGTCTGATAAAACTTGAGCCGGCGGGTGCACAGGGCCTCCTGCCCCGGCAGCCGTCGCCGCTGTTGAACCGGCGACCATTGTCGCAGCGGTCGAAGTGAAGCACTGCTTGTCTACCGGCCATGAATATTCCAACCGGTTGGGTAGACCGGAGGGTCGAATCTCGTCACCATCGGAACAGCCTCCAATCCGGCCATCTTGTAGGCGATCTGAGATTCGGTTTCTCCGATTGACGACTTCGTCATCGTAATAGGCGACGGTTTCTCCACCAGATTCTGATCCGCCCTCGTAACTTCCTCGTGGATGACTCCCACAAAGGCACGCTTCACGGCGGTTTAGCCTAAGCGGGTCTCAGTCGCTGAGCCGTCTCGGCGAGGTCGGTGCAGATGTCCGACTCGGGCCACAGCTCACCGATCTTGCCGATGAAAACGTGTATGCCACCAAAGGCGATACCATACTCAATCGAGCGGCCTCGGGGCCCAGCCGCATCGTCGATGTAGAGCTTGCCGCGACGACTCTTGGTCATCCGGCCCTGGCGTAGCCTTCAAGTCCTTGAACTTGCCTCCAAGATCATCAAACCATCGTCGATAGCCCCATGGTGGCGCCAAGCTGTCGTGGTTTTGTCACGGCGAATGTCCTCATCAAAGGACTTAGTCGTGGAGCCACCGCTACGGGTTAGCTGGAAGGGGTTAAAAGCGGGCCTTAAGGACACAAGAGTTATACTAGTTGGCCCCTTCGATGAAGGTAAAGCCTACGTCTAGTTGTGATGGAATTGATGTGGTCTCGATGACTAGGAGCAAATAAGCTTCGCCTAGGCCTCGAGTTGTTGTTGTCGTCCTTGAACCACCCCGGTGCGTCCCTTATATACATGGGTGACACCCGTCGATTGAAGAGTCCCAATCTCCGGTTCATATTAAGTATCCGGGTTGGTCTCTCTCTATTCTAACTTACAATACAAGTTTACATACCAGGCCGGCTTACGGCTACAAGTTCTAAACCGACTATAGGCTTCGGCCCTTTATGCCCCTTGGGCTTTTACACTATTGGACTACTGATGAAGTTAACCCGGCCCAGATAGGCCAGTTTATGCCCAGTAGTAACATCCCCAACACCAGTGCTACAGCCCGGATTCGCACGCTGCTGACCGACATGCTCGATGTTGATTCATGTATGCCTGTCCCTATAAGTTAGTGCCACTTTGGGTTCACGACTAGTCATGTCGACCCGGGTTCTCTGTCATATGGATGCTAGCGACACTATCATATATGTGACCCAAAAGGTGCAATCGGTCCAGGGCCATGGTAAGGCGACACCCGTGGGAATACCGTGCGTGAGGCTGCAAAGTGATATGAGGTGTTACCGGCTAGATCGATGTGACTTGGAATCGGGGTCCTGACACCCCAGCCTCCCAGTGCATCTTCAAGCCATTCGCCCGCGAGGTGAACGCGGCCCTCCCCCGGCTCGAGGCCACACGCCCGCTCAGGTGGTCCAAGTGCGCCATTACCTTCAGCTCGTCAGACCAGCTCAAGTTCGTAGCAACGGCTGGCGCCCTCCCGATGCTCTGCTCGTCCGTCATCAGCAATGTCCAAGTCACCAAGACACTCATCGACGGAGGTGCAGGACTCATAGTCCTTTCCATTGAGGCGTTCGACGGCCTCCAAGTGCCATATGGTCAACTACAGCCTACCAAGCCATTCTCTGGAGAGACCGACAGCTCCACCACCCCAAGAGGGCAGATTCGCCTCCCTGTCACCTTCAGTCAGCATGACAACTACCGCACCGAGCTCATTGACTTCAACCTCGCCTACATCCGCCTACCGTACAACGCCATCCTTGGGTATCCATCCCTGGCCAAGTTTATGGCAGTGACCCATCACGGCTTGAACGTCCTCAAGATGCCAGGAAGCGGCTGGATCATCTCGGTCGCCTGCAAGGAGAAGGACACGGTGTGCTCCCTCGAGCGCGCTTACCTGGCTACAGCGGCCAAAGACCTAGACAACGAAGGCATCCTGTACCCTCCTGAGGCGGTCCCCAAGAAGAAGAAGCAACTGCCCCACCAAGGGCCTCAGGAGAGCAGTGTTTCCAGCAGTACCATCTTAGGACCTGTGTTTGCAGATGGGGCGCCTCCGTCCCTCGCATAGGAAGGCGGCCCGGCGGCCTCCTCAGGCTGGGCTCGGGGGCTCTCTTCTATAGGGCCTCAGACCTGGCCAACATCACGAGGGAGGCGCTCCAGCACCACATCGAGACATGCTTTGCCGCACGCTTCCCACACGAGGGCGTAAGGCGCGGAGTGCCTAGTGCTCAGGAGTTTATCCCCAAGGCGACCGAGGAGCTTCAAGAAGCAAGGACCATGCTTGGTGACCGTCGCCCACCACCTGGCATAGCTCCACGTCCTAGCGAGGACGACGAGCTGCGCGTCTGGGTCGACAACCCAGGACTCAACAGGGCGGCATCTCAGGCGCGTTTCTGGCCTTCGCGCATTGGTCGGTGCGAGGGCCCACCTCACAGCTATGTTCCCATGCCATTCGGCTTGCCGAATGCGGCTGTCACTTTCCAGTGCCACTTGCGAAGCGTTCTGGCGGCTCAGGAGGCCAGGCACCATGCAGTCCTGGCGATGATGGCGACGGTTCTTCAGGAGCCACCCGGGCCCCCAGAGCCTCCTGAGGCTCAGGACTCTAGCGGCTCGTGAGGGGCGACTTCTCCAACTCGCATCATCGGCTATGTCAACACCTCTCCAGCAACGGTACCAGGTGACTCTTTCCGGTTCATTCTGTTGGGGGCGCCCCTCGGGCAACATTATCCCCAAGTCGCATGGGCATGTCCCTGCGACGTGTATCCTTTTGCATCTTTAGCTTACTCCGTTGGGGGTGCCCCTCGGGCTGCATCATCCCCTGGCCGCATGGGTCCGTCCCCATGGCATGTATCGTTCTTGCGTCTATTTGAACTAGCTTGCCTCCTTGCATGAGTTATCTTATGATCATCACCTACTTGCTCGTGGCCCTTTGCGGCCACCCACGTTGCTGACCGGCCTCCTGCTCATCCCGCAGCGGGGGCTACACACAAGCTGGCACGATGCTTGTGCTTGGGTCCGTCCCTGCAACTTTGACAAACCTGAGTGGTTGAGCTTTGGCTCGCGGCTCGCCCCGCGCATGTCACCTCATCAGGCCCTCAGTGCCTTCATCTTCTTGCGGAAAGACCAACGGCAGGGCAGCAAACGCGATTGCAAGTTGTATTCTTCCCTCGCACTAACCTGCAGGAATCTCCGGAGCCTAACTACGGGCGGCACCACAAGCTCCTTCATTTCCTCATGTGATTCGCTTGCGCGTTGAAGGGGGGCTCCTGAGCATCGCGTCTCAAGAGCCCCTACTGACTCTCCAGCCCTCACCCCCTGGCCTTGACCACAGCACCGCGACCTGGCATATGAGCGGTGGCTGAGCTCCCTCGAGGGTCAGGACCCGAGGACGCAGAGCACTTAGAAGAGCGTGAAAAAGGGAGGGAAATTAGCACGGGCCTAACCCAGCCATACCACTACTGCTAACGAGCAAATCGGGCGTTGCGCAAGGAAATCGCCTCAGGCTTGATAGGATAAGTCACACATTCAAGTTAACCCAGCACTATGACTAAGGATTTTCGCCTCCTGCCGCCTTGCTCCGGAAATGCCGCCTTCCTTTTGTGCCTTTAGGGAGCTGCTTGCACGCCAGGGGGGCTTCTTGAGCATCGCGCCTCAGGAGCTCTTAGCGGACCTTAGGCCACTCACCTCCTGGCCTTGACCACGGCATCGCAACCTGGCATACCAGCGATGGCTAGCGCCTGCCTAGGGAATGGGACCTGTCGGCATAGAGCACTAAGCTACCGCAAGGACGAAGAGGGGGGACAATGCCAAAGCAAGACACACAATCACGAATTCCACAATAGGAATAACAATGATGCAAAAGCACTACGGATTCTTTACACACCCCCACGGGGTTCATCTCGATTCCTTCTAGGGAACAAAAGAAGGAGGTTTCTAGGAATCATATCTATAGATGTCGCCGCGGATGCCATCATCAACAGTGGGCCATGAGGGGCCGACGCCGACCCCATCCAGGTCAATGACGGCTATGAGCGTACGTCGCTGCCGCGCTCCGGGCACGACGAGAGCTCAGGGGCACGGAGTTGTTGTCGCTCGTCTCCGAAGTCTCGTCAGGCTCAGGAGAGTCGCTGGACTCCCAGGAACCATCACAGCTGCTGGAGGAGCTGTCGGCAGGGCCAAAGGCGGGCCCCGCGCCAGCCGCCGGGCCGTCCTGGCAACCCCCTCCAGGCAGCATTCCAGGCGGTGGCCTTCGTCGTCGAAGACCTTGAGGAATAGCGTGCAGGCGTTGTCGTACTCGAAATTGATGGCGAGGGGCCCCTCCGGGCGGCAGGCGCGGGCGACCTCTCCCCATCCACGAGTCATGAAGATCTTGCCCGGGGAGACGACCTCGACCTCTGCCCCTGTTGCCGGGGTGCTGCAGTCGGCATGCTGCAGCCACAGCTCGAGCGGCCCAATCGGCGGCATCTCTTCGGCCAAGAACTGTGGGGATCTGATCCACGTGCGCGGTGGCATCGCCGCCCACACAACGAGCTCGCGCGAGGAGGCCTCGGCTTGAGTTCACGGGCCACCGCGGCGCGAGCAGCACGAGGCGCTGCCTACACCTCCGGAGCCCAATGCTTGGGCGTACAAGGGCAGCGGGTAGCCAGGGGGAGGCCGGTTGTAGCAAGGCCTCATCACCTCCTGCCTGACGATGATGTCGCGGGGGCGGGCCAACCTCTTCTTCGTTGGAAGTGGCCCCTGCTCTTCACGAGAGGTTTTTCCCTTCTCATCGGGGGAGAATCTCCTTATCGGTGCCATGGGTATCGCAGAAAGATGGCGGAGCAAGGAGGAAAAAGAAGAAGCAGGAGGAGCGGAGAAAGAGATGAGCGACGGGTGCTCCTCCCCTCTCCTCTTTTATAGTCAGAGGGAGGCCAACCGCCGGCCTCCACGATCACAGGTTATGATGGTTTTTCCTCTGCATGCAGTAGGGCCTCGTCAAGTCAAACGGTTGCCGAGGCAGCATGGGGATGCGGAGGCACCCACTTCCCATCAATCACCATGCGTTAGTCAAGGCCGCAGGCGGTTGGGGCCCACGGCGCTTTGCACTTGCCCTTTGGCTTCGCCTCGAAGCCAAGTCCGAGCGCGCCTTGGGCCTGGGGGCTACTGTCGGCGTCCTGGGAATGGGGGTACCCAAACTTGCCTACCCGCGGCCCATGGTGTGGCTCCACAAACGGCCTGGTACAACCCATCTTTAGGAGCAACCACTCAAGACCCAAGCGAGGCGAATGACACCAAGACCTCCCTAGGGGCGGCCTCACTAGGCTGGCCCTCGAGGAGCAGAGATATCTATGCATGGGGCACCTCGCGAGGTTCACGTGACGTGAGCCATGACGACCAAGGCCAGGCGGACGCCAGTGGGCGCAGTATACCAGTTTCCTCTTTGGTGCCAAAGAGGCAGGCGCAGGCGAGGAGTCCCGAGGCATGAGGCAAAGGTTTCCATATTGGTGCAACGAGACCACGATCCGCATGATGGCAGGACGGAGGTCATCGCGGAGCCCACAATTGCATCACCACGAGAGCCTTTGGCAGGCGAAGACCACCTTTTGTCAGGATAGGTTGTAGTAGTTGTCTCCCTTAAAAATTGGCCGTTGTGGGATCCCTTCCCGCCTACATTTGGGAAGAGGACCAGGGCCTCTATAAATAGTACTAGCCACCACCATATGAAGGGGACAGATCATTCAGTACACCCTCACACTCACCAGCTCAATAAGCTCAAGAACACCTCTCCTCAGGAGGTTGTTCGTCTATTGTACTTGTTCATCCCCAACTCGTGAGGCAATCCACCACCACCACACCGGAGTAGGGTATTACACCACAACGGTGGCCTGAACCAGTATAAACCTCGGTGTCCCGTGTTCTTTGGGTTCCTCGAGCTAGGCCATGTGATCGTTGAGTGGGCGAGCTAGGGAGAGAGAGTTCTTCGTGCGCACCCTAGAGTTCGAACCTCAAGGATTTGCTGGAACCCACAATCCGACACTGGTTTCTATAGGAGATTTATCAAAGACTTCTAAAATTTGTAGGCCTCTTACGAGTCTTTTACAAAAGGATATTCCATTTGTTTTTGATGATGATTGTCTAGAAGCCTTTGAAACACTCAAGAAAGCCTTAATTTCTGCACCTATTGTTTAACTACTTGATTGGAACTTGCCTTTTGAAATTATGTGTGATGCTAGTGATTATGCTGTTGGTGCTGTTCTAGGACAAAGAGTTGATAAGAAACTAAATGTTATTCATTATGCTAGTAAAACTCTACACAGTGGTCAAAGAAATTATGCAACTATTGAAAAAGAATTCACACAGACCATGATGCTTTTAAATATCTTATGGAAAAGAAAGATGCTAAACCTAGACTTATTCGATGGGTTCTCTTGTTACAAGAATTTGATTTACATATCATTGATAGAAAAGGAGCTGAGAACCCAGTAGCTGATAATTTATCTAGGCTTGAAAATGTGCCTGATGACCCACTACCTATTGATGATAGTTTCCTGATGAGCAGCTAGCTGCAATAAATGTTGCTTATAATACTCCTTGGTATGCTGATTATGCTAATTATATTGTTGCTAAATATTTACAACCTAGCTTTACTTACCAACAAAAGAAAAAAATTCTTCTATGATCTAAGAAATTACTTTTGGGATGGCCCACATCTTTATAAAGAAGGAGTAGATGGTACTATTAGACGTTTGTACCTGAGGATGAACAGGGACAAATCCTACGGAAATGTCACTCCGAAGCTTATGGAGGGCATCATGCTGGAGATAGAACTGCTCACAAGGAAAACTCCTCTCAAAATGGGAAGGCCCCTATGTTATCGAGGAGGTTTATCGGTCTGGAGCCATCAAAATAAATAATTCCAAAGTTACTAACCCGGCGGTTGTCAATGGGCAACGAATAAAACATTATATCTCAGGTACGCCCATGAATGTTGAATGTAATATTATCCAAACTTTGACATCGGAAGAACACATAAAAGAGTCCTTCTGGAACACTCTAGAATTGTGAAAATAAGGAGGTACGTGATACGGTAAGTAAACGGACTCCAAAAATCTGCAAAAATATTTTTTATCAGTTTTGGAGTATTTAGAAAATTACGAAATAATGAAACTTCCAGGAAGCGTACCCTGGTGGGCACAAGACACCAGGGCGCGTCAGGCTTGCCTGGCGCGCCCAGGTGGGTTGCGCCCACCTGGGACACCTTCCGGACTCTGTTTTTCTACTGTATTCTTGTACTCCAAGATAAAGAATCTATATATACTTCTCGAACCTGTTGATCACCGTATCACGAAAAAATCCTCTGTTCTCTTCCCTTGCTATTTTCGGTCAGATTTATGAAGCCATGCATCATGTCTTCCTCCTCCTCCAACATGGAAGAAGATGCTTGGTTGATGAAGATCGAGCTAAAGAGGGAGGAGCCTATGGACAACGTCAAGGTAGACAAGGGCAAGGAGGCTACCTTAGATCCACCTTTGGTGGTAGAACAACCACTACCTGTTGAGAAGGAAGAGGAACATATCCTTAAGCCTTACCTTCCTCACCTTACCCCTACTAAGATTCAAGCTTTTCGCATCATTGAAATATTTCACATAAAAAATAAGTATCTCACTCGAGAAAATATTCTGCATCAAGAGCATATCATCCGTCTCCGGAGCGTCATCCGTAGATTGGAGAATCTCTTGATCCCTAAGGACATGATCGCTTCATCACCACCATCATCTTCTTCACCACCAAAGGAAAACTGAGTATCGGGTATGGGCACTCCCCTAGGCTTCCGCCAAGCTTGGGGCAATACAACATGACATTCTCTTGCACTAAGGGGTTGAGCATACAAACAAATAAGCGCATGGAAACCTCTTCTTCCCTCTGCAAAGGGCCTATCTTTTACTTTTATGCATTTACTTTTATGCAAAGAGTCAAAGTTTTCCGTCTATCCCTTTTTATTTTTCTCCTTTGGCAAGCATCATGTCATGAGGAAAGATCTAGGCACATATGTCCAGTTGAATATAGATAGCATGATTTATTATTGTTGACATCACCCTTGAGGTGAATACGTTGGGAGGCGAAACTATAAGCCCCTGTCTTTCTTTGTGTCTGGTTGAAACATTTTGCTCATGTGTACGCGGTGAGTGTTAGCAATCATTGAAGACTATATGATGGTTGAGTAGTGGACTTGCCTAAAGGCTCCGATACATGACCCTTCCTTAAAAGATGATGAATTGTAGTTGCAAAGTTGACTAAGAACATAGTTTGTTGGTTTTAATAGAGTTTTTGCTTTATACTTCAATTGTGTGATGAATCTGTCGGATTCAGGGTTCCACAAACCCTTGAGAGGTTCGAACTCTAGGGTGCGCACGAAGAACACAATCTCCCCATCCGGCCCGCTCACGATCCCACAGCCTAGCTTGACGAACCCAAAGAACAAGAGACACATGGATTTATCCTGGTTCCGGCCACCTTGCGGTGTAATACCCTACTCCAGCTTTGTGGTGGATTGCCTCGAGGGGCGCTGAGGTTGAACTAGTACAGTGGATGAACATCTGTCAGTGTCAAAACCGGTAGATCTCAGGTAGGGGGTCCCGAACTGTGCGTCTAGGCGGATGGTAACAGGAGACAAGGGACACGATGTTTTTACCCAGGTTCGGGCCCTCTCGATGGAGGTAAAACCTTACTCCTTCTTGATTAATATTGATGATATGGGTAGTACAAGAGTAGATCTACCACGAGATCAGAGAGGCTAAACCCTAGAAGCTAGCCTATGGTATGATTGTTGTTCGTCCTATGGACTAAAACCCTCCGGTTTATATAGACACAGGAGAGGGCTAGGGTTACACAGAGTCGGTTACAATGGGAGTAGATCTACATATCCGTATCGCCAAGCTTGCCTTCCACGCCAAGGAAAGTCCCATCCGGACACGGGACGAAGTCTTCAATCTTGTATCTTCATAGTCCAGGAGTCCGACCAAAGGTTATAGTCCGGCTTTCCAGACACCCCCTAATCCAGGACTCCCTCAGTAGCCCCCGAACCAGGCTTCAATGACGATGAGTCCGGCGCTCAGATTATCTTCGGCATTGCAAGGCGGGTTCTTCTCCAAATTCCTTGTACCTGTTGAATAGTGTCTGGCTTCTCATGAATATTGCGCTCCATGGCTTCCACGCCCAATAATGGCCATCCTCCATGTATCAGACGAATGCGAAAAGCCAGGGTGTTTTTACATTTACCCCCCTAGCTGTGTAAATGAGCCGCCTTTTAAAGAGACGAGGATTTAGATCCAAATCACACCATCTTCCCTTCGCGAGCATTCATCGGAGTGCATCTGACAGAGATCCATTCCATCATGGCCAGTCGATGCAGCCCCTCCTCTCGCTCTCCCAGCCCTCAGCCTGGAGATTGAAAGAGATGTTCCGTCCCGCACAGCGAGCTAGTGCCGCTCCAAGCCAAGGGGTTTCTCCCCCCATCCTACACGGTCCCGGTTCGAGCCGGGCTTGCCACCTATAATGGTGGAGAGCAAGCGGAGAGCATCCCCAATCCCTCCAAAGGAGAGTGGGTATGCCTTGTCCCTTATTTGATAAGAGGGCTGGGATTTCCAATTCATCCATTTCTCTGGGGGCTCCTGGAGTTCTACGGCCTCCAGTTGCACAACCTTACGCCTGCCTCCATATTGCATATTGCGGGCTTCGTAGCCCTTTGCGAGCTGTTTTTGGGTTGTGAGGCTCATTTCGCACTGTGGAAGAAGCTGTTCTGCCTCGTGCCATATTCTCAGGAGGGTTCGATATATCAAGTGGGCGGAGCCGAACTATGGCGCATCGCCGGGACCGGATATCTATCCGGAACCCCAAAGAGGGCGTCCGAAGACTGGCCTTCAGAATGGTTTTATATAGAAGATGGCCCCCTGCCGGACCCTATTCGGATTGGCCTCCCTGAGTTTGATAATGATCCTTTGAAGAAGCGCCTAAGCTGGCGTCCACGGAGCCCTCAGAAGGAAAATGACATGGATGTCCTTCACCTGATGAGCCGGATAAGGTTGTTAGCTCATTTCCAGACTGACCATGATCGAGGTCATGGCCACATGCATTATGCGGGGGGTGCAGCCGCTTCAGTATAGAGGCCACCCCATGTGGGATTTCAACGGGGAGGATGATGCCACCCGCTGCGGCCGTAAGGGGCCGGAATCGGTTGCCGCTCTGACGAAGATCTTGTCCGCATTGTACATGGGAGAAGAGGAGGAATTCTCCTCACAATTCTCGTGGCGGATTTTCTATGTACAATCCTCCAAGCTGGGTAAGCGGACACTTCTTTTTGCCCATCCGTTCCATATTCCCATAGTCAAGTACCCTATCTTGTGATTTCGATGCAGGAATTGCGCCGGGCAGTAAAGGATATAAACAGCCCTCCTCCACAACCCGAGGATCCGAATGGTCCTCGATCCGCCTCCCAAGAGGATCCTACATATCCGTGGAGCTGATCGATGGGGTATTTTACCAACCGAGCATCGACAATGCCTTGGTGGCTATTACAATCGATTATCCCGGACTGCTCCCGCCTCACAAGTAATCGAGACCGAAGTCCTAATACTTCGAAGATGAACCGTCCATGCTTATTTTTGATCACCGTATACCAATGGTGTTTGGCAGGGGAGGATCTCGAGGCGGAATGCCGAGCCTGTGGCAACTAGCCAACAAGGGACCGCGAGGGCGGGCAGGCTAAAGAGACATGCAGTCCGGGTCAAGGCACCGCAAGCAAAGAAGGCGCTGCCTTATTCCAAGGTATTATTCTTCGATGCATACTAACGCCTGCGCTTCTTTTTTAGGAAAAAGAGGGCTCGCCGGACTATGTCCGGAGAGATTGCCAATCACGCCTCCACCAGCCAGGCTCCAAACCCAAGTCCAGAAGCAGAGGCGAACACGAGGCGTGCGTCGGACGCTCCTCCGACAGAGGATGCGGACAGACTGTCCGCCACCAATTCCGAGGTGGAGAGTGCCATGAATCACAGGCGCCGCCGGCAGTTCTTCGCAACGCTTGTTTCTCCAAAGAGGCATTGGACGCCTTCAATTCGGGAGATGTGTACATCCGCGCCGCTCAAAATGGTCTAGCCAGAGCCACGGAGCAGTATGTGAAAGACATACAGGTGAGAAAATTTGACGGTTATATATGTCAGTAGCCCCCGAGACTTGAAATAGTTAGAATAACTGATTTAAGGATCATTTGTTATGCAGGATCTTACATAAAAGAATACCCAACTGTCCCAGGAGCTAGAAGGGTGCAAAGCCCAACTTGAGGTCAAGACTAGCATGACGGGGGAGGCCAAGGAGACCCCTCTGTAATATATGCTTGAAAGATAAGTATGTTGTGAAGTGCGGCGTGTGTGCAACTCGACAATAACATTGCAGATGGCGCCGAGTAGATCCGACAAGCAACAACTCTTGCGCCAAGTTAAAGGTCGGCGAGGCGTGCTTACGAAGGTGAGGCAGGAGAAGAATAATCTCCAAGATGACAACACCCAGCTGGGCGAGGAACTAAAGGATGTTCGTGCCCAGCTCTCAGACTCCGTGAAGGAGAATCGGCGGCTTCGACGCGGCATTTTTAGTAAGTGCTTGAACGAACTTTGAAAAAGAGTTCGGCGAGGAAGTCGACTAATAGAGTTATGTCGTAGGTATGCTCACGGTGTCGCCCCTGCAGAGAAATGCCGGTTCTATGGGTGACCTTCTTCCCGAGCTCTTACAACTGCACGAACGGGTTCGGCAGGTCATGAAAGGCGTCGCCCAGGCCTTGTGGCCATCTGTCTCCATCCCCGAAGGTCTAGGAGAGCTTGCAGAGAGGCTTAAGGGAGCGCGGAGGCGTTTCCGATTATGGAAGATATCGGCCTGCCGTCAAGGCGCCATGGAGGCCTGGGCCATTGTGAAGACGCGGTACACAAAGTCTGACCCAAACCACATGGCCTAGGTCGGACCTGTGGAGCCCGATGGGAAGGAGATCCCTGTGAGCTTAGTGTACGGCCAGGTAGAGTTGGCTGCCAAAAATTCCCAACAGGACTGTAAACTAGACAGCCTGTTGGATGGTATTGAAGAGGAATGCACCCAGTCAAATTGACTATGTAATTTAAGATGACATGTAAAATGCCTTCTAGCCGGATTGTAGATCGTTTTTCATGGCGGACCTTTTCGCTTCAACCTCGGGACCCGATAGTCCGAGTGTGTCCAAATACCTCTCGGTTATGTAAGAACCGGGGCATGCGTGGAGACCACAGGCGTAGGGGTCATTAGTGCTTGAATAGACAAGTGCCCAACTAGTTATGTTATATTACATGGTTAGTAAGAAACATCTTCCAGGGAGAATAGTTCCGTTAGGGGTTCCTTTCCCTGGGAGGCATGCCCTAAAGTGCATGCCCGGACTGCGAAATAAGCAGAAAAAGCATCTGGGGGCGGATAAATAAACAAGTAAGAAATCATCTTTAGTTCACCGACTGAATATTCCCTTAAGAACGCTTAGCTTCGCTTCACCCACCGAGGTACACATCCGGCTGACCCGGCAGTAACAATCGCAGAGGTGCTCCCTTTACCGCCTAGCCGAACAATCGGGAACGTTGGGGTAAGTACAGGAGCCAGGCAACCCAGCTTGGCCAAAACTTGAGTCATATCGATGCATATAACGGTGAATAAAGGTACATGCGGAAGTGTGACACATGTGTTGGGAAAGAAGCCCGTATAAATAAGCTTCTGTTAAAGAAGCCCCCAGGTATAATGAGCACGGATAGCGCGTCAGTTATGTGCGAACAAGTCACAAACGAGCCCTTAAAGGTTGTAAGAGAAAGGGGGGAGAAGGAGAGAAATATAAGAGAGCTAATGTATAAAAAATAGATAGAGGAAGGAGACGAACACACAGTCCGGCGCTAGGCGTAGAATCTTCGGAGACGAGCTGCGTTCCATGGGTTCGGCTCGAGTCGGTTATCCGATGCATCTCGCAGACGGTACGCTCCACCAGTCAGGACTTGGTCAATAATAAAGGGACCTTCCCATTTGGGCTTGAGTTTATCCTTTTTCTTGTCCGGCAGGCGTAGAACTAACTCGCCAACATTATAAGTTTTGGCCCGTACTTCTCTGCTTTGGTATCTTTGAGCCTGCTGTTGATTGAATGCGGTACGGGCTTTTGCCACGTCACGCTCCTCCTCCAAGGCGTCCAAACTGTCCTGCCGATCGAGTTCGGCTTCTCTTTCTTCGTACATGCGCACACGAGGTGAGTCATGAATTATGTCGCAGGTCAGAACCGCCTCTACGCCGTATACCATAAAGAATGGTGTGTATCCGATGGTGCGATTCGGCGTGGTCCGCAACCCCCAGAGCACGGAGTCGAGCTCCTCTACCCAGTGCGTATTAGATTCCTTGAGGGACTGCACTAATCTAGGTTTGATGCCGCTCATGATTAGACCATTTGCTCGCTCGACTTGACCGTTAGTTTGTGGGTGATATACTGAAGCATAGTCGAGCTTGATGCCCATGTTTTTGCACCAGAGTTTGACCTCGTCGGCCGTAAAGTTCATGCCGTTATCGGTGATGATGTCTGTGGGGACGCCGTAACGTGTAATGACCCGATCTGAAGTCTATCACTGGTCCGGATTCGACCGTCTTAACAGGCTTGGCTTCTATCCATTTGGTGAACTTATCCACCATGACCAGTAGGTATTCTTGCTTGTGGGTTCCTCCTTTTAGGGGTCCAACCATGTCAAGCTCCCAGACCGCAAAGGGCCAGGTGATGGGTATAGTTTCGAGGGCGGTGGGTGGCATATTGCTTTGGTTAGCAAAGAGCTGGCAACTGACGCATCATTGGACTAAGTCCTGAGCATCTGCCCGGGCCGTCGGCCAATAAAATCTTGTACGTAAGGCCTTGCTTACAAGGGCCCAGGCTGCGGCGTGGTGCCCGCCGAGTCCGGCATGAATTTCAGCCAAAGATTCCGCCTTCCTCTTCGGAGATACACCTTTGAAGGACTCGTGGTGCTTTTCTTATAAAGCTCTCCTCGTGGACTTTATAGGCTTTAGATAGCCGCACTATGCAGCGTGCCTCGCTTTTGGTCCTCGTAAGTTCTCGCCTGTTAGGTAGGCTAGGAGTGGTTCTGTCCACTGGGCAATGACTGTCATTATTACGTGGGTTGAGGATGTTACTTCGTTGGCAGAGCCTCCCGTTGTGTCAGAGTGTTTGGAGTCGGCTAGTGTGGTTGGGTCCGGGCTGTTATTTCCGGATTCCCCTTGTCAGGACCCTGATTCCAAGTCACATCGATCTAGCCGGTAACACCTCATATCCCTTTGCGGCCTCACGCACGGTATTCCCACGGGTGTCGCCTTACCATGGCCCGGGACCGTTTTGCGTCTTTTGGCTCACGTATATGATAGTGTCGCTAGCATCCATATGACAGAGAACCCGGGCCGACATGGCTAGTCATGAACCCAAAGCGGCACTAACCCATGGGGACAGGCATACATGAATCAACTTCGAGCATGTCGGTCAAGAAGCGCAGAATCCGGCTGTAGCACTGGCTAACAGGACTCGGGAACCCGGCTGTAGCAGCTAGGCAGGACTCGGATGTCACCAGGTGACATTTCCCGAAGGGACAGACACACAGAACGAAGTGAAACACATGCCGCCAGTCAAGTGTCCAAAGCATTAGTGTTGGGCTAGCAGGACTCCGGTGAACCGGGCTGTAGCGTACTACTATCGCTCAGGAAGCACTAGACTACATTTCCCCATAAGAGAGGCTGCGAAGGATAAACAACTAGATTGTCGGATCCCACACATACCAAGCATTTCAAACATACACACAATATGCTCAATATGTGTAAATACAACATGGCATCACGACATAACTCTACGACTCAAATATTTATTCATTAGGCTCCGAGGAGCGAGATATTACAAACATGGGTCTCATGACCCAACACTCAGAGCATACAAGTCAAAGCACAAGCGGAAGCTTAACATGTCTGAGTACAGACATCTACAAATGAAAAAGACTGAGAAGCCTGACTATCTACCAGATCCTGCCGAGGGCACAAGATCATAGCTGAGGTAACAAGCTAAATGTCGAAGGCCACGCGGAACTACTAGCGAGACTGACGTCTCTCTGCAAAACATAAAATCTAACTACATATGCATCATTATCAAAAGGGAGTGGTGGAGTTTAACTGCAGCAAGCCAACTTTGACTCGGTGGCTATCCTGAACTACGACTGCAAGTAACTCTTTGAGGTGGCGCACACGAGTCCACATATTCACCATATCAATACACCACTATGGATCCGCTCCCGTCTCCCTACGAGAACGCCATCCATAGCACTCATGCTTATCTTGCGCATTTTAGAGTATCCACTTTCACTTGTCTATGAACTATGCAAGGGGTCCAAGTTTCCATATCCGAGGAATCCGGCTATTCGAATAGATAATGATAACCCTACATGGGTGTACTTCTTCACACACAC
This sequence comes from Aegilops longissima, assembly GCA_021605205.1. Classification (NCBI taxonomy): domain Eukaryota; kingdom Viridiplantae; phylum Streptophyta; class Magnoliopsida; order Poales; family Poaceae; genus Aegilops; species Aegilops longissima. The sequence goes on from CM038681.1 coordinate 281,971,117, forward strand.
TCTCGCCACTTATCGCCCTGTACACGTCATGTACCTCGGCAACCTTCAAGCGGAAGCCGGGCGAGGGAGTCGTCCACGACCTAACTAACCGCACTAGTCTCTTGTCTAGGTTTATCGCCTATTCGGGTTCCATCCGCAAGGAGATCCGGCCGAGGTGTCGCTCACGGCCCCAAACGATGTGTGCAGGTTCCCAAGCCCACTAACCGGTGCCACTTGGTACACCGGCCATCAGGTTTAGTCTCGTCCCAAGCCCACCTGCACGGGTGCCACTTGGTAGACTACTAACACTACCTACAAACACGAAACTAGTTGCAACTCCTGGACAGAGATCAAGTTGATTAATAAGTCGAGAGGGGTCGAGTTACCGGAACCCAATGTGTGGTAGTAACTATTCATGGATCACAAACACAGAACTAAGTTGTTGTTGTCCTAATGCAGTAAAATAGAGCAGGAGCGAGAGAGTGGGATTATATCGGAATGAACAAGGGGGTTTTGCTTGCCTGACACTTCTGAAGATATTATAGTTCTTCATCCGTGTCATCGAACTCATCGTCGGGATACGCCTACCGAGAGGGAACAAATACCGGCAAACAAGGAAGAACACAATCAATGCAATGCAACAATATGATGCATGAATGTGACATGGCAAAATGAGTGTGATTTGGCCTAATGCAACTAGCAACACAATTAAGTGTAGTTGGTTTGAACCCAAGGCTCAAATTCAAACTCCACATATGGTTATTAAAATGACATTCACTTGATTTGTCCTAAACAGTAGTTATAAGTTGTTCTAATATGCATGAAAATTGTACAGATGGATAGATTGGATTTTTCTGATCATTTTTCATTTATAAATTATTTGATTTGGAGTTACAGTTGATTTTCTATGAATTTTAGAAGTTTATACTAATCTCTGGAATTTCCTGAATAATAATAAATCCAGTAAATGATTAATTGCGTTAGCATTATGCTATCGTGACGCCGCAGTCAACAGGTCGGTCCGGTCAAACCCGACGTGTGGGGTCCACACGCCGGTGACACAACTAGTTAACAGGGTTATTGCTAATCTAATTAAAAGATTAGGTCTCCGGGCCCACCGCTGTGTCATGGGGGGTTAGTGCTAACTAACTCCCCGCCGGTGGGGTCCACCTGCCAAAGCCGGGCGAGGTCGCCCGGCGACCACGGGACACGGCGGTGTCCGGGTTACAGTTACCGGGCGGCGCCTAAGGGCACTGGGCATAGCCGGCTCTCGCGCATCCACGGAGGCGACGGAGGACACAGGTGGCGGAGCTCGCCGAGCGGAGCTGCGGCGCGCGGAGTTCGGGCAACGACGGCTACGGCGTTATGGTGCATAAAGAAGGCGAGCTAGCAGCTGAGTTCGACTGGGAGCAACCTAAGCACGATGACGAGCTCAAAAGAAGCTACGGTGTCCAGAATCGCGACGGCGGCGACAGAGCATGGCGCCGGCGAGCTTCGGAGCTCGTGGGGATGGCATCTACGGCGAGAAGCAAACCACGGGGCCAGGGGGAAACGGTGGAGGAGCTCACCATGAACTCGAGGAGGGGCTCGGCTTGCTCGTGGACGACCTGGGGCAGACGAATCGGCCGGCGGCATCTCGGATGCCTGAGGTTGAAGAAGACGGCGGTGATGGTGGAGCAGGCCTCCCGGCGACGCTTGGAGCGGTGAGGAGGAAGAGTAGGCCGAGGCGGAGCTTTGGGACGCGTCGGGGGGGTGAGGCGGTGGCTGTGGGCGCGGCCACGGCGAGCGGCGCGACGGCGTGGTTCAAGTGCTGCGCCGAGAAAGAAAGAGAAGGAGAGAGGTCCAGGAGAGAGGAGAGGGGCCAGGGGTTGCGTGGCGTCTCCGGGCATCGAGGAGGAGCTGTGCAAGCCGGGAGGGAGGAGGTGGCTGGCGCTGCGCTCACGCTGCGCGCGACACACGCCTCCCGCCATCTTGGCAGGAGGTTGAAGCCGGTGGGCGCGCTGGCTGGGCCACCAAGTGATGGGCCGCAGCTGGGCCGCCAGTAAGCGTGTAAGGTTTCCCTCTGCTTTTTGTTTTCTATTTCGCTTTCGTGTTACGATTTAGTTCAGCAATAAACTATTTTTAGCTTCGAAAATAATCATGTGGCTATATATAATATATTCAGAGCCACTCACCAATTTTTCAGAATTATTGGATTAGTAAACTAATTATTATGAATATAATCTAATTCAAATACTATAGGATTTAACTCAAAGGCCCAAGATAAATACTTTTGAACCTCCAAAAATATTGGTTTGAATTTTATTCTTGCCAATATTTTTCAAAGCTGAAAAGGAACATTTCCTTGGAAACATTTGAAGCAATTTTAATGTTGATCATTTTTTAAATGATTTCGAGGCTCTCCAATTCCCCAATTCAAATTTAAAAGAAATTTAGACATGATGCATGGATGTAAGAGAAATCAAGCAAGGGCTGATCTGGGTCAGGATACCACCCCACTAAACAAGAATCTCGTCCCCAGATTCAGGTCGTGAGGTAAGAAGGCAGAGGGACACAAGCTAACACGATCTCCATGATCCAAGTTGCACTTCATAAGAACGTTGACACGATCACCATCCTTGTCTCGATGTCTTGCTCCGAGAACTACATCCAACACGATAACGGGAAGAAAAGAAACTCTCGAAGAATCGATCTTCTCGAAGGTCGAGCAACTCAGGATTAACCCACGGAATGAGACATAGCAACATCTCTCGAGCTGTGACATGAACATACATCTAGAGGGATGGAGTGTAACAGATGACGAAGATTCACTATGTAGACTCAATTCCACACTTAAGAAGGTGGTGAACGGTTGTCAACGCAGCAAGGAGTTGAGTTGCCATGATACCATAACGAGACATCTTAAGGAAGGTGACCCGCAGAAATATTCCCTTAAGTGGCAAAAAGAATTACTTTTGATATAGAGATCATTGAGACTCTTTATACCAGCCTAAGGCAATCACAATCGATCATTTGAAAGAGTTCGAAAGATGACATACTCGGACTAGAATGGATGATATGAACTACCTTGTTGAAGACAACGCAATGGATGGTTTTGCTTATCACCGGAAATGGATGAGACCCATGGTAAGTCCACTTTTGAAGTTGATATTGGACAGCAACTACCGGGAAGACCAGCCCATGGGGGATTGGCACAATGGTGGAGCAAGCTGGGAACAAAATGCAACTGTTGGGAATGTTCCAACCATCATATCTGCCTGAGATTCAGATCCGATTGGAAATAGGATAGTTCAGACTTAGCATGTCTGAAAAGAAAATTTGCAGCACAATTCGATGAAATGGCGTTGCGAGACTCTCGAGGAATGAACTACGATAGCAAGCTCCAAAACATGAGCGGGTTTTGCTACAACATGTGAACACGCTGTCCCAGACAATCATGACCACATAGTAGTCTTATAATAAAAATACTACCGAGTTCTGGTTGGGAACCATCATCGAGGATAGCGGAATCCTGTGCATGATCTAGAATTAGCTCAACACGCTCATTTTCCTTGAGCAAATCAATCATTGGCTTGGTGTGCTAGGAACTCATATGGAGTGGAGGTAATTAATCTACCAAACCATAGAATACTTCGCACGTGCATAACTGATTTGGGATGATTCCAAGGGAAACAAAACAAACCTTTCTCAAATTCATGACGGCAACTTACACCTAAAGCACATGCATTCGAGGAAGTCACTTCTTCCATCCAAGCATAAGCTTCATGAACGGAACACGAAGGCATTGCTTACAAAGTTTCCAACACTAGGTTGATGTTCAACATGAATCACGGGGGAGACAAAATGCAGCTGATGGGCTCAACAACAACTCATCGGAATTTCCATATCACTGGACTTCCTCCATCATGTGAACACGGTGATAGCATTGGTCAGACCAAAAGATGTAATGGGGTATGCTCGAGGGATCAACCACGAGTAAGACAACATTACGAACAACGTTGGTTCTGATTTGACTTAATAATAGCCCATACTCAAGTCAAAGTTTGATAAGACAATAGGTCCAACAACTGATCACGAGGACCAATCAATGGAGATATCATCTTTCTTCAACACATACACACACAGAAGATATCCCTTAGATATGAACTAAGTCAGACAAGCTTTTATCTTCCAACTCTCCAAGTTGTTGTTTAGCTTAACCAACTAGCTCAGGGTATCTGACACAGATTCTTGGAGAATGGGTGGTTTACAAGAAACCAACTTGATCACGAATTTAACATAGCGGTCAGGCGACAACCTGGTAGCACTTCCAAGAAGATATTTGGAAATTCACGAACCACCGGTATGTTACTAAGCTCGAGAACAATCTTGCTTTTGAGGGCAAGACGATATGATCAAAAGAGTGAGGGATTGACACAATCCTAACTCATAGATCGAAGAGTGCACCAGAACTAAGGACTAGGTAGCACGATTAATCTTAGGATGATGATTCAATAACTAACACGCTAAGAATGAGGATATTGTCCATTAGCTACCAAGCAACGAGTTGCTCGGAGTATTGATTTCACACATCACAATTCACTTGTCGGCATTCCGGTTACATCAACTCGGGACCGAGGAATGGATAATGATGGCGAGAAGTATCACTGCGTCAAGAATTCATAAGAGAAGGTGCAATTCTCATGACGTTCCTGAAATAAAGTGGGTAATACTTCAGGGTAGAACAGAACAAAAGCTGAATTGGCATTTTGATCTGCGGAATACAACTGCTTTGACCCAATCCTGGATATGGATGAGGTACTGGAGTTTGTTTCTCCTAGTCATTCCGAAATAGAATGGCTTGACGGGCCACAAGAATAATAGGCATCGATAACACGAATGCACACATACCCTTGACTATCAATTGATAGACGGGGGTCAGAATACAACTAAAGAGGAACAACTCGAGAAACATATGACTTTCTGAGTTGTGGATGCATAGGTTAGTATGTCGAATGAGTTCAACATATTTCTTCTGGATAACCCATGCAGAAAGGTAGAACTGGCAGATTCACAACATAAGATAGGAAACTCATTGAGAGCACTCTTGTTGTGATCTTTCGGTTCGAGAGAACTTCTACCAAAATGGTTCATGGTATTTGGAAGAAGGGAATACCACGGACCTCGAGGGCTAATGCAAAGGTTACTAATAACCTAAGGGAGCTAGCAATTACTATCAACATGAAGTAACTAGGGTGAATCTCGGGTTCAAGAACCCAGGGATAGAATGCCTACTAACTAATAACATCACGGAATGCTTTCAAGAATAATGTCTAGAATCATCTCACTGGGGATACAAAAGCATTGCTAAGTTACTAGGTGACTTCCTAAAACACCTACGGTCATAATAATAGCTCCAACATATATGCCGAGGCAACAAAGTACCTCAGCTCACCGATTAGTGTGGTTATTCTGACCAAAAAGGATATCGAAACGGAAGGAAAGGATTTGCAAACGCATCAGACTATTTAGAGACCTGGGATGACTCGGTCAGCATAACGGCTGTAAATGCTCAAAAAGATTTGAGACATCATGCAAAATGGTGGCATAACCACTCTACTACATCACAACAAGATTCTGAGATCAACAGTTAACATACAGAAATAGTAGGAACTGAACTGGGGCTTAAATCCAACAATCCTATAAGTCTATGGATTAGTAACACGTCATCCTAATACATAGATGAGAAGGCCTAGTTCTTAATCCCCGTAGAAGAGAAGAGGTTGACTCAGATCAGAGGGCCATGAGGTATAAGGAGTAAAAAGAGCCTTACGTTCCCTTCCACAATCAATTCCCTTATGTAACTAAAGCATTTCTAGACACAACTTCGACCAGTTTGGCTTGGTAATCCTCAGCAACAAAGCTCTGTACCAAAGCTGTCAGACCCGATTCCAAGTCACATCGATCTAGCCGGTAACACCTCATATCCCTTTGCGGCCTCACGCACGGTATTCCCACGGTGTCGCCTTACCATGGCCCGGACCGCTTATGCCTTTTGGCTCACGATATGATAGTGTCGCTAGCATCCATATGACAGAGAACCGGCCGACATGGCTAGTCGTGAACCCAAAGCGGCACTAACCCATGGGGACAGGCATACATGAATCAAGTTCGAGCATGTCGGTCAGCGCGTGAATCCGGGCTGTAGCACTGGGCTAACAGGACTCGGGAACCCGGCTGTAGCAGTGCTAGGCAGACTCGGATGTCACCGCGTGACATTTCCCGAGGGATAGACACAGAACGAAGTGAAACACATGCCGCCAGTCAAGTGTCCAAAGCAGTAGTGCTTTGGGCTAGCAGGACTCCGTGAACTGGGTCAGAAGCGGACTACTATCGCCTGGAAGCACTAGACTACATTTCCCCATAAGAGAGGCTGCCAAGGATAAACAACTAGATTGTCGGATCCCACACATACCAAGCATTTCAAACATACACACAATATGCTCAATATGTGTAAATACAACATGGCATCACAACATAACTCTATGACTCAAATATTTATTCATTAGGCCCGAGGAGCGAGATATTACAAACATGGGTCTCATGACCCAACACTCGAAAGCATACAAGTCAAAGCACAAGCGAAGCTTAACATGTCTCGAGTACGACATCTACAAATGAAAAGACCGAGAAGCCTGACTATCTACCAGATCTCCGCCGAGGGCACAAGATCGTAGCTGAGGTAACAAGCTAAACGTCAAGGCCACGCTGAAACTACTAGCGAGACCGACGCCTCTCGCAAAACATAAAATAAGCAAACGTGAGTACAAATGTACTACAAGACTTACATCAGATCTAACTACATATGCATCATTATCAAAAGGGGTGGTGGAGTTTAAGCGCAGCAAGCCAGCTTTGACTCGTGGCTATCCCGAACTACTATTGCAAGTAACTCTTTGAGGTGGCGCATTACGAGTCCACATATCCACCATATCAATACACCACTATGGATCTGCTCCCGCTCCCTCACGAGAACGCCATCCATAGCACTCACGCTTATCTTGCGCATTTTAGAGTATCCACTTTCACTTGTCTATGAACTATGCAAGGGTCCAAGTTTCCATATCCGAGGAATCCGCTATTCAATAGATAATGATAACCCCGCAGGGTGTACTTCTTCACACACGCCTCGCCACTTATCGCCCTATACACGCCATGTACCTCGAAACCTTCAAGCGGAAGTCGGGCGAGGGAGTCGGCCACGACCGACTAACCACACAAGTCTCTTGTCCAGGTTTATCGCCTATTCGGGTTCCATCCGTAAGGAGATCCGGCCGGGTGTCGCCACGGCCCCAAACGATGTGTGTAGGGTTCCCAAGCCCACCAACCGGTGCCACTTGGTACACCGACCATCAGGTTTAGTCTGTCCCAAGCCCACCTGCATCGGGTGCCACTTGGTAGACTACTAACACTACCTACAAACACCAGAAACTAGTTGCAACTCCTGGACAAAGATCAAGTTGATTAATAAGTCGAGAGGGGTCGAGTTACCGGAACCCAATGTGTGGTAGTAACTATTCATTGATGACAAACACAGAAATCAGTTCTTGAGGACGGCTGCAATGAGACAACCCACCATGTACTCCTACATGGCCTCTCACCGCTACCTTTACCAAATCGTGTTCACACACTTAGCTCACACACAGTAGGACATGTTCACCACTTTCCAATTCATTCCCGATGAATCAGACCTGACACAACTCTAAGCAATAGCAGGCATGACAAACAAGCATGAATGGGTAGGCACATCAGGGCTCAAACAACTCCTACTCATGCTAGTGGGTTTCATCTAATTACTGTGGAATGACAGGTCATGCAGAGGATAAAGGGGTTCAGCTACCACAACAGGTAACACATGAGTCGTTGTTGTCCTAATGTAGTAAAATAGAGCAGGAGCGAGAGAGTGGGATTATATCGGAATGAACAAGGGGGTTTTGCTTTCCTGGCACTTCTGAAGATATTATAGTTCTTCATCCGTGTCATCGAACTCATCGTCGGGATACGCCTACCGAGAGGGAACAAATACCGGCAAACAAGAAAGAACACAATCAATGCAATGCAACAATATGATGCATGAATGTGACATGGCAAAATGAGTGTGATTTGGCCTAATGCAACTAGCAACACAATTAAGTGTAGTTGGTTTGAACCCAAGGCTCAAATTCAAACTCCACATATGGTTATTAAAATGCCATTCACTTGATTTGTCCTAAACAATAGTTATAAGTTGTTCTAACATGCATGAAAATGGTACAGCTGGATAGACTGGATTTTTCTGATCATTTTTCATATATAAATTATTTGATTTGGAGTTACGATTGAATTTCTATGAATTTTAGAAGTTTATACTAATCTCTGGAATTTCCTGAATAAGAATAAATCCCGTAAATGATTAATTGTGTCAGCATTGCGTCACTGTGACGTCACCAGGTCAACAGGCCGGTCCGGGTCAAACCTGACATGTGGGGTCCACACGTCAGTGACACAGCTAGTTAACAGGTGTTATTGCTAATCTAATTAAAAGATTAGGGCTCCGGGGCCCACTGTCAGTGTCATAGGGGAGTTAGTGCTAACTAACTCCTGGCCGGTGGGGTCCACCTGCCAGGCCGGCGAGGTCATCGCCGGCGACCACGGGACACGGCGGTGTCCGGGTTACAGGCCACGGGGGCGGCGGCTAAGGGCACCGGGGCATAGCCCGGGCTCTCGCGCATCCAGGGGAGGCGACGGGATGACGTGGGGTGGCCGGAACTCGCCGGAGCGGAGCTCGCGGCGGCGCCGGAGTTTGGGCAACGGCGGCTACAGCGCTGCGGTGCACGGCAGGGCGAGCTAGCAGCTGAGTTCGAATTCTGGGAGCAACCCGAGGACAATGACGAGCTCAGGTGCGAGCTATGGTGTCCGTAACCACGATGGCGACAGAGCATGGCGCCGGCGAGCTTTGGAGCTTGTGGGGATGGCATCTACGGCAAGAAGCAGACCACGGGGCCAGGGGGAAACGGTGGAGGAGCTCATCGTGAACTCGAGGAGGGGCTCGGCTTGCTCGTGGACGACCTGGGGCAGACTAATCGGCCGGCGGCATCTCGGATGCCTGAGGTTGAAGAAGACGGCGGTGACGGCGGAGCAGGCTTCCCGGCGATGCTTGGAGCGGTGAGGAGGAAGAGTAGGCCGAGGCGGAGCCGGACGCGGCTCGGGGGTGAGGCGGTGGTGTGGGCGCGCCACAGCGAAGCGGCGCGACGGGCGTGTTCAAGCTGACTGCTGCGTGAGAAAGACAGAGAAGGAGAGAGGTCCAGGAGAGAGGAGAGGGCCAGGGGTGCGTGGCGCCTCCGGGCATCGAGGAGGAGCCAGGCAGGCTGGGAGGGAGGAGGTGGCCAGGGCGCATGCCCACGCTGCGGCGACACACGCCTCCTGCCACCGGCAGGAGGTTGAAGACGGGGGGCGCTTCTGGGCTGGGCCAACAGTGATGAGCATGCAGCCGGGCCGCTGTGTAAGCGCTGTAAGGTTTCCTCTTTCTGCTTTTTGTTTTCTATTTCGTTTTACGTGTTCGATTTAGTTCGGGCAATAAACTATTTTTTTAGCTTCGAAAATAATCATGTGGCTATGTATAATATATTCAGAGCCACTCACCAATTTTTCAGAATTATTGGATTAGTAAACTAATTATTATGAATAAACTCTAATTCAAATACTATAGGATTTAACTCAAAGGCCCAAGATAAATACTTTTGAACCTCCAAAATATTGGTTTGAATTTTATTCTTGCCAATATTTTCAAAGCTGAAAAGGAACATTTCCTTGGAAACATTTGAAGCAATTTTAATGTTGATCATTTTTTGAAATGATTTCGAGGCTCTCCAATTCCCCAATTCAAATTTAAAAGAAATTTAGACATGATGCATGGATGTAAGAGAAATCAAGCAAGGTCTGATCTGGGGCTGTGACACCCCTTCCCACAATACGGATGGCTTGAATAGCCTCTTCAAGAAAATGTTAGGGGATCGATCGCGCTTTGCCCAATGCGCCAAGACGCTCCCGCTGCCTGATTTCCCGGGCTATATGGTGAAATTCGAGCCCCTTGAACCGAGCTGACATTTTTAGGACGGCGTTGCGGTAAGCTGCCATTTTCGGATCCTTGGCGTCAAAGTCTCCATTTATTTGGGATATCGCGAGGTTCGAATCCCCATGAACCTCTAGGCGTTGGATGCCCATGGAGACTTCCATCCGGAGACCATGTAGAAGGGCCTCGTATTTGGCTGCGTTGTTGGAGTCTGTATACATTATCTGGAGTACATATTGAACTGTATCTCCTGTTGGGGACGTCAGAACGACGCCAGCCCCCAGACCAGCCAACATTTTGGAGCCGTCGAAGTGCATTATCTAGTTGGAATATGTGCCGTACTCTTTAGGGAGTTTGGCTTCAGTCCATTCGGCTACGAAGTCGGCCAAAACTTGCAACTTAATAGCTTGCCGTGGCTTATAGGTTATGTCGAACAGGAGGAGCTCAATGGCCCATTTGGCAATATGGCCCGTCACGTCGCGGTTGTTTATAATATCGTTAAGAGGTACTTCGGAGGCTACTGTTATCGAACACTCTTGAAAGTAGTGTCGCAGCTTCCGGGATGCCATAAATACCGCGTACGCTATCTTTTGATAATGCGGGTACTGCGACTTGCATGGAGTGAGGACAGCGGACACGTAGTAAACTGGCATTTGAAGGGGGAATTTGTGTCCGTCCGTTTCTCGTTCGACAACAAGCACTGCGCTTACAACTTGATGAATTGTCGCGATGTATAATAGCATTGGTTCGCCGATGTTAGGCGCGGCCAGGACCGGGTTTGTTGCCAATAGGGAGTTTATTTCTTCGAGTCCGGCCGTGGCGGCATCCGTCCACTCGAAGTGTTTGGTGCGCCGGAGGAGGTGATAAAGGCGTAATGCCTTTTCTCCCAAGTGGGAGATAAAGCGGCTTAGAGCCGCCACGCATCCGGTCAATTTTTGTATTTGTTTGAGGTCCTTTGGGACATCCAATTGTGACAGAGCTCGGATCTTGTCTAGGTTTGCTTCAATTCCTCTACCAGATACAATGAAGCCCAAGAGCTTTCCGGCTGGTATGCCGAAAACGCATTTTTTCGGGTTAAGCTTGATGTCATATGTTTGGAGGTTGTCGAATGTGAGCCTTAAGTCGTCTACTAGAGTTTCGACATGCTTGGTTTTGACGACCACGTCATCTATGTATGCCTCCATTGTTTTGTCGATCTGGTTTGCCAGACATGTCTGAATCATGCGCTGATATGTTGCGCCGGCGTTTTTGAGCCCGAAGGGCATTGTGTTGAAGTAGAATGGGCCGTATGGGGTGAAGAATGCCGTTGCGGCTTGGTCTGGCTCTGCCATCTTAATTTGATGGTAACCGGAGTATGCGTCAAGGAAACACAATGAATCGTGTCCTTCGGTAGCGTCGATAATTTGATCGATGCGGGGGAGGGGAAGGGATCATTTGGGCAAGCCTTGTTGAGGTCCTTGAAATCGATTCATAGGCGCCAGGATTTGTCCTTCTTTGGTACCATCACTAGGTTTGCTAGCCAGTCCGGATGTTTTATATCTCTGATGAATCCGGCCTCCAGTAGTTTGGCTAGCTCCTCTCCCATGGCTTGTCTCTTAGGTTTGGAGAAGCGCCGAAGAGCCTGCTTGACTGGCTTGAATCCATTTAGGATGTTTAGGCTGTGCTCGGCCAGCCGGCGTGGGATTCCTGGCATGTCTGAAGGGTGCCGGGCAAAAATGTCCCAATTTTCACAGAGAATTCTCGTGAGTCGGCGTCTACATCAGGGTTTAATTGCGCCCCGATGGAGGCCGTTTTTGTAGGGTCCGTTGGATGGACTTGGAATTTGACTATTTCGTCCGCCAGTTTAAAGGAGGTGAACTTGGATCTTTTATCGAGTATCACGTCGTCCCTGTTCACCGTGGAGCGCAGCGCAGTCAGTTCCTAGGCCGCTAGGGTTTCGGATAGTGCCTCAAGGGCCAGTGCGGCTGTCTTATTTTCGGCGCGGAGTGCTATGTCCGGGTCACTAGCAAGAGTGATGATTCCGTTGGGCCCGGGCATTTTGAGCTTCATATACCCGTAATGGGGTATAGCTTGAAAATTTGTAAATGCCTCCCGCCCTAATAGAGCATGGTATCCGCTGCTGAACGAGACCACTTGGAACGTGACCACCTCGGACCTGTAATTATCCGGCGTGCCAAACACCACATCCAAAGGTGATTTTTCCCAGACAAAGCGCTTCCCGATCGGGGATTATTCCTCTAAAGGTTGTGCTGCTTCGCCAATGCGGCTCCATCTATTTCCATTTTTCAAGGGTTTCTCATAAATGAGGTTCAATCCATGCCACCGCCCATGAGTACCTTGGTAAGGCGAAAGCCGTCCACAATTGGACTGAGGACCAATGCTGTTGGTGCTCGGGCTGTTCGGAATTTAGGTTCATCACTGGCATTAAAGGTAATAGTCGTGTCACTCCATGGTTGCGGAGTGTTCGTTTCTGCATATTATTTGATGCGAAAGTCTCGAAGACTGTTAATACCGTACTGGTATCCTTGGGCTGTTGCTCTGTGGATTCTGGAGTTAAAAGCTCTTCGCCACTTCTGGCCACTGGCCGGAGTATCCAACATGCTCTAAGGCTATGAGTTGGGGTGGCACCCTTTGTACTACGAATTTTACAGGGTCCATTGAGCCATCCCTCTAGTACAGTTCCATGCCCTATAGAGGGTTTTTGCTTTTTGGTGTTTAACCCAGGTGCCTGGCGATAATGCACCCTTTTATTTCGGACTGGGGTTGTATTCAGTGCCGGATTGTCCCAAAATTTTGTTTCGGTTTTCCAGGCGCTTTCCATCGCACAATACTTTCATACTATGGACGCCAAGTCAGCGAAGCGTGTAATTTCACGGCGACTTATGGCGTTGAGGATTCTATTGTCCGTGTAGTTATTGCGTAAGAATGAAATTGCATCTCCTCGCGGCAGTCCTTTATCCTGCTCATGACCAGAGGAATCGCCCAAGAATGGTGTATTGTTTCATGGGCTCTTGCCGAATTTGGGATAGATCGCTTATGTTTGGGTGGGCGGGTGGAATTAAATCCGAACCTCGCCTAACTGAGACCCAGGGCCAAGGAGTTTCCGAACTCAAGCTTGGGTTCTGGATGTTGTCCAATGAATCTAGCCTCGCTGCCTCGACTTTAGGTTCGTGGCTTGAGTGATGTCCTCCTCCGCGGGTATCCAGCTTGGAGGATCGAACCGGACATAACTAGTGCTTAAGATATATGAAGGCTTGTCGCATTGTTCCTCCACCACTGCAACGTGATGGGTGACCCGGGAGAGTTAATTTCTCTCGGATCGGGTTTAGGCCCAATCTAATCATAGTCTCAGAAGCGACTCCTGTGGTGGCAATGCGATCCAAGAGCTCGCTTAAGGAAGAGAGCTCCATCGATCTAACTGCCGGTGAGTTCCGAAGTTGACGGAAGATTGCTTTCGGCGAACCGAGAAGTCATCGCTCGCCGCGCGCTCGAACATGCGGTCATAAGAAAACCGCCTAGCCAGAGAGTTTGGCCGATAGCCAAAGCTCCTTTAGCAACAGTGCTGTCTTTAAAGACGGGATGAGGCATCCTTCCTGATGGCGACGGCACAGCGGAACTCTCAATGAAAGCACCAATCGGTGTCAAAACCGGCGGATCTCGGGTAGGGGGTCCCGAACTGTGCGTCTAGGCGGATGGTAACAGGAGACAAGGGACATGATGTTTTACCTAGGTTCGGGCCCTCTCGATGGAGGTAAAACCCTACTCCTGCTTGATTAATATTGATGATATGGGTAGTACAAGAGTAGATCTACCACGAGATCAGAGAGGCTAACACTACTAGGGAAAAGGCTAGCAGCAGCACGGGTTTTAGATGTATCAGTAGCGCGGGTATAGGCGCTACTAATATGGCGCTGCAGCTATTGCTTAGCAGCAGCGCTGCCCAGCCCGCGCTACTCCTAGGACAAATAGCTGCAGCGCTTTGTTCGCTACCACGCTGTTGCTAAGGTAACTACTTGCAGCAGTGTTTTCTCGCCTGTCGCTACTAGTACTTTTTTTATTTTTTTATTTTTAGTGTATTTATGCGCCATCATACAAATATTGGTACAATACTAGTTATGAGGTTTACATCATTATGTCCATAACAGTGTGTCAAATGAAGGTGGATTAGGTTCAAGTGGAGGCAATATGTGGTGCATGTCAAAAGTATACTACTAATCCAAACTTGTTCTAGTTTGGATTAGTAGTACTTTCGATGTGCACCACATGTTGCCTCCACTTGAATCTAATCCGCTAGCACAAGATATTTAATCATCATCATGGTCATTACCAGCAACAATATTTATTAAATCACCACTAACACTAGCTAATAATAATCATCATAGTCATTACCACCAACACTAGCTATTTTATCATCATAGTAATAGTGTAGCACATCATCATCCCAAACTCATTTCTAGCTAGCTAATCACTCCTGCTGCTCTCTCTAGGTAAAACAACATAAAACATGTGTAGCTCTCCTCCTTGATCAAGTTGGAGCATGCAGATGAACCTGTCTCCTAATTGTGGAAAGCGCCTGCTTGCTGCCCCTAGTACTTCTCTCAAGGCCCCCAACACATATTTGGTCCAGTCTTGCACTATTAAGCATCTGTCGCTAATCTTGAATGCACTAAAGTAATCAGAGGATATCTTGGCCGTCACCGATAATACTCATGGTACCTTTAGTCTTGATCCCATAAGGCACAACATTCATCGGGAGTCCTCGTTGAAGAACATCGATGGTAACATACTTAGCAATGAAGTTTAGCTTCAAAAATAATGTATGGAAAAGATGCAATGAGGACAAATAGTAAAATCTTACCATCCTTCCTAAATGGATGTGACCGTAGTTCATTACGAACACTATTGGTCGCACGCTTTCAGTACTAACATTTCTAAATCCAGAAGAAAATTTGTCTTGACAAGATCAAGATCTTCAAGCCATGAAACATAATGACTTAGCTCTTCGCAGTTTAGTTCAGCCTCGACAATACTAGGTCCCGTCTACCAAGCTACTGGACATGTTTGCTTGCACCAAATAAGTCGACAATACAAATTAGTTGTCAACTATTTTTAATAAACAATATCAAAGACATAAATATGGTTGAGAAACTTACATAATGGTATAACTCGAGGCATCTCGCACATCGACCCAGATGTCGGTATTACCTTCAATATCATCTTCCTGGACGAATATCAAAGGTGATAACCATAACAGGCTCAAATGCATAAGTCTTGCATAGTGCTCGCCATGTTTTGCATCCAAAATAGGTGTAGTCGTCTGAATTGTATAATTTTGCATGGAAAATATAACCATGCTCGGTCTTCAAATAAACTTTCTTTACCTCCGCAAGATGACTGAAACCTATCTTATCCAATACAAAAACTCTTGCATGGCAGGGGATACGCTTAGTAGAATAGTAAAAAATATAAGTTCAAGCAAATGAAGTAGATGTCATGCTTAGCTACTTAAAAAGACTTGTCGTTATGACTTCATCAGATCCACTTCAAGTTCTCGCCCAGCTTGATGTCAAGCGCCTATCATCATCTAGGAAGATTCTGTCAGACAAAGCCGCTGCGCCTTCGCGGTATTTGCAAATACCGAAATCCTTTTCGTCGCCGACATTTCCTATGTTCATAGTTAAAACATTAATTGAAAAACGATCAAGACAACTACCAGGATACTCAACACACAAACCGGGCACTCGATATTTCCTACATATTCGCACAAGTCATGCCAAAATTCACGGAAAAATCCGCATGACCTTTGCTAAAATAGGACATATCAAGCGCCTGAAATTTGCCGAACGGAAATGAATCAACACTCCGGCAAAACATAGGCCACTCGGAGGTGTAACATGCAAACATGACCGGCCACTTGGATATTGAGCAACACAAGATATACATTTCAAAATATCTTATAGGACTCAAATTAGCATGCATTCAATAAGCAAAAGTAAATGATCTCATGCGTCCCTACATCGTCGAATATTATCACTAATACATCACGAATAGTGTCATACATATAACATCACTAATACAACTAAAACCCTAGCACACGACGGGTATCGGCGCGGGCGGTGGACACCCACAGAGAAGGAACCATCACGGGATCATAGCTCCAGTGAGATCCCTGGAGAACCTGCCAGGTATTGGAGAACGACCTGTGCTCCAACGCAAACAAGTAGCGACGGACGTGTGCGTCCTCCTCACTGACACGGTGACGCACCACCTCCGCGGAGTCCTCAAGCCTCTAGATCGTCACTGGCCCACGCGACCGCCACGAAAGAAGGTTCGGGTCAACGACAGGCTGGCTCGTCACCAACCCGCGCCCCGGTAGGTAGCGCCTCCAGATTACCTCAAGCGGAGCCCAGTCCCGACATGGCCGATCTGGTCAAGCAGGTGTTATCTCTCCGCCGACTCGACGAGGATGCGGATAGGCATCGCCCACGCCGAGGCGGGAAAAATTGCTTTAACTAAAAATAGCAACAAGTTCTTACTAACTAGTTCTATTAATTCAACTAGTTCTTACTAAAAATAAACTTACTATAAATAAAAATATTCTAATACCTAATTAGTACCTAGTTCTTAATATGCAACTAAAATAAACTTACTATAAATAAAAATAAACTTAATATGCAACTAAAATATAAAGAAACCCTAGGCAGAGGTAGGGGAGAGGGAGGAGTCGGCGTGCTCACCTCGGGTGCCTGCGACGAGGGAGGGGCAGGGCGGCGTCGAGGTCGGGTCGGGCTCAGGCCAAGCGGATTGCGGCCGGCGTTGAGGTCGGGTTGGGGCGGTGTCCGGGCAGCGTTGAGGTCGGGGGCGGGGACGGCGTTGAATCTGGGGTCGGGGCGGCGTCCGGGGCAGCGTTGAGGTCGGGGGTCGGGGCAGCGTAGAGGGTGCGGAGAGCGCGCGGCGGCCGACGGGCGACGGCGGCAGCGAGAGTGGAGATAGTTGGATTTGGGGGAAAGTGGCATGGGGAAGGATGAACCCCGTGGTTAAGTCAGAAATAGCAGTAGCGTGTTCCGAGAAAGTGCTTTGCTACCTTAGCTACAACGCTGTCACGATACACGCCATCGCTACTCCTTTCTTTTTTTCCTTTTTCATTTAGTTTTTTCACATTTTATTTGTTTCCTTTCACCTTATTCTATTTCTTTCATTTTCAATTACCTTTCCATTTTCTTTCCATTTAATTTTATAACCTTTAGCAGCAACGAGTTTATATTAAAATGCGCTGCTACAAACAGCGAGAAGCGGTAGCGCTGTTCGTCATAGATCGCTACTACTATGTGTAGCTTATGGGCTAAGCCGTGGAATTTTAGTAGTAACGCAGTACAGAAGACGCTGCCATCGTTAGATCTTTATCTGCAGCGCTGTTACCTCAAAGCGCTCTATCGCTAATTAGCACCAGCATGCTTTTTTGACCCATGCTACTGCTAAAGTTTTGTGTATAGGGTTTTCCCTAGTAGTGTAAACCTAAGAAGCTTGCCTATGGTATGATTGTTGTTCGTCCTACGGGGTTTATATAGACACCGGAGAGGTCTAGGGTTACACAAAGTCGATTACAATGGGAGTAGATCTACATATCTGTATCGCCAAGCTTGCCTTCCACGCCAAGGAAAGTCTCATCCGTACACGGGACGAAGTCTTCAACCTTGTATCTTCATAGTCCAGGAGTCCGGCCAAAGGTTATAGTCCGGCTATCCGGACACCCCCTAATCCAGGACTCCCTCAACATCCTCAGGAGGTGAGGTGTTCTTGAGCTTGATGAGCTGGTGAGGTGGCCAGGGTAGAATGGCCCTGATCTGAGATGCCTCGCTATGTGGTGGCTAAGTCCTATTTATAGTTGCCTTGGTCCTCTTCCCAAATGTAGGCGCGAAGGGATTCCACAACGACCAAATTTGAAGGGAGACAACTAGTACAAGCTATCCTGACAAAAGTAGTCTTCGCTCGCAAAAGGCTCTGGTGGCGACGCTGTAATGGGCTCCGCGATGACCTCCGTCCTGGTGGTCTTGGTCTCGTTGCACTGATATGGAAACCTTTGCTTGATGCCTCGGGACGCCGCTCCTGCGCTTGCCTCCTTAGTACCAAAGAGGAAAAATGTACACTGCGCCCGCTGGCGCCTGCCTGACCTTGATCGTCATAGTCACGCCACGTGAACCTCGCGAGGTGCACCTTGCATCGACATCTCCGCTCCTCGGGAGCCAGCCTAGTGAGGCTGCCCCCAGGGAGGTCTTGGTGTCGTCCGCCTCGCGAGGGTCTTGAGCTTGCCGAAGCTGGGTCGTACCGGGCCATTGATGGAGCCACGCCATAGGCCGGAGGCAGGCAAGTTTTGGTACCCCCATTACCAAGATGCTGACAGTAGCCCCCGGGCCCAAGGGGAGCTCGAACTTGGCTTCGAGGCGAAGCCAAAGAGCAAGTGCCGAGCATCGCGGGCCCCAACCGCCTACGGCCTCGGACGGCGCTTGGTGATTGATGGGACGTGGGCGCCTCCGCTTCCCCACGCTGCCTCGACAACCGTTCGACTTGACGAGACCCTGCTGCATACAGAAGAAAACCATTATTATGTGCGATCCTGGAGGCCGACGGTTGGCCTCCTTCTGGCTATAAATGAGGGGAGGGGCAGAGCCCCCTCGCTCATCTCTGTCTTCTTGTCGCCTGCTCCTTCTTTCTCCTAGCCTTGTCGTCTTGCTGCGATACTTATGGCGCCGCTTAGGAGGTTCTCCGCCGCAGAGAAGGGGAAAACCCCTCGCGAGCTGTAGGGGCCACTCCCACCGAAGAAGTGGTTCAGCTGTTCCCGCGACGTTGGCGTGAGGCTGGAGGTGACGGGACCTTGGCACGAGCGGCCTCCGCCTGGCTACCCGCTTCCTCTGTACGCCCAAGCGCAGGGCTCCGGAGAAGGCGGGAGCGCCCCGCGCCGCTCAAGCCATGGCCGGGGCAGGCTTAGGTTGCACGAACCGTTGGCCCATGAGCCCACGCCGAGGGCTCCTCGCGCGAGTTCGTGGTGTGGGCGGTGATGCCACCGTGCATGTGGATCCAGCTCCCGCGGTTCTTTGTTAAAGAGATCCCGCCCAGCACTACAAAAAAAATACACTTCCGTGATGATACGTGTTTGTCACAGTAGGTCCCGTTTTTTGTCATGCATGTACATCCATGACAAATTTATGACATAATCAAGATAGTCATACCTGTGCTGTCGTAGAAGTGTTCCATGACATTACCAAAATTATCATCACGAAAGTGTCCAATTCCATGATGATAAATCGCGCGTCACAGAACTGCTTTCGTCAAGGGTGACTGACACGTGACATCCACCGTAACGGAACGCCGTTAATCTATCGGGTCGGGTTTTGGATCCGATAACCCGTTAACAGCCCCGACCAATGCGGATTTTTCACGTGTAAAATCATCATTGGCTGGAGCAAACACGTGTTGGCTCACCGTTGGGACAGATGTCATCCGCTCATTGGACCGAAGGCGCCTATGATACGGGCGACATCGTGGCACGACTCCAACAGAGGCCCATTCCGATGAAAAGGCCGCCCGCTTGACTTGGTCAAAGGGCGGCCGCCCACCTGAAAGCCTCTTAACGGCCTGTTCGCATATAGCCCATTTACAGCCCGCTAACCGAGGGCCCGTTACGCCCTACCCGAATTAGGCCCAGTAGCGTCATTTGGGCCATCCAATATGATTCAGCCCGTTTTAACTTCCGGCCCATGTATGACCCATGACTTCTTTCGGCCCATATGAGGACCTTTGTAACTCTTGGCCCATTAACGGCCCGTGGTGAAACTGGCCCGTAATGAACAATGTATCACTTTATACCCATTAACGACCCATTATTCCATTGGGCCGTTTCCAGCCCAAGTTATCTTTCGGCCTTCTCAGGGCCCATTGATTCTTGGGCTCATTTGCAACATTTGGTTACATACGCCCGCCATCGTCATTTTCGCTTAGGGCCAAATTCAGCCCGTCGTTATAATCGGCTCGCTTATGACGCAATACGCTGGGCGCTTTTCATGTCAAAAACCCATTGGGCTGTTTTCATAGAGTTATCAACACGGCCTATTAACGAATCGTTATGGTCCACGAATAGTACGACCCATGATTGGCTTAAATGATGATACGCCTGTAGAAGGCCCATGGATCCTACGGCCCGTATGAGGCCCATGGATAGTACGGCTCAGAAGGCCCATGGACCCTACGGCCCAGAAGGCCCATTGACCCCTAAGGCCCGTGATAGAAGGCCGATGGATCCTACGGCCCAGATAGAAGGCCAATGGTCCTACGGCCAACGAAGGCCCATGGATCATATGGTCTGCAAGAGGCCCATGGTTACAACAGTCCGTGTGTTGCCATGATTATTTTGGCCTAGTTACCAAAAATAGGCTATTGTGGCCACTAGAAAAACACAGAAAAAGAACTGTAGTGACTACAAGCAAACAACTAAACAAGACAATAAGGAAATAAATAAGCAAGCAATTAAGGCTAGCCTATTACCGATATTACACATATTACATCTGCTGGGCATCAAAGTTTGCCACCAGTGCAAATATAGGGAACAAAGCAGCATATTACATACACTTGGCCGTCAAAATTGGCCACCAGTGCAAATAAACGCGACATCAAAACAAGAGCATAACTGAAACAACTTCAGAAGAGCTCAAGAAACGTTATCGTGGGAATCCACCATGCTGGCAATAAGCTTAGCAAGCTGATTAGCTTTGTCCTGTTTGGCGCTAAAATCCTCCAACGCTTGCTGTTGCACCAGAAAGTATGCATCTGAATGCTCAAGGGACTTTCGTAGTCCTTCCGCTTCCTGTCGCAGCACAGCTGATCGATGTATTTTAGCTTGTAATTGAGACTCAAGAAACTGAACTGATTCAGACAGTGAGTGTCGGTGTCAAAACCGGCGGATCTCGGGTAGGGGGTCCCAACTGCAAGGCCTAGGCGGATGGTAACAAGAGACAAGGGACACGATGTTTTACCTGTTCGGGCCCTCTTGATGGAGGTAAAACCCTACGTCCTGCTTGATTAATATTGATGATGTGTGTTACAAGAGTGGATCTACCACGAGATCAAAGAGGCTAAACCCTAGAAGCTAGCCTATGGTATGATTATTGTTCGTCATATGGACTAAAACCCTCCGGTTTATATAGACACCGGATAGGTTAGGGTTACACAGAGTCGGTTACAATGGTAGGAGATCTACATATCCGTATCACCAAGCTTGCCTTCCACGCCAAGGAAAGTCCCATCCGGACACGGGGCGAAGTCTTCAATCTTGTATCTTCATAGTCTTGGAGTCCGGCCGATGATGATAGTTCGGCTATCCGGACACCCCCTAGTCTGGAACTCCCTCAGTAGCCCCTGAACCAGGCATCAATGACGACGAGACCGGCGCATTGATTGTCTTCGGCATTGCGAGGCGGGTTCCTCCTCCGAACACTTCATAGAAGGTTTTTGAACACAAGGATAGTGTCCGACTCTGCAAAACAAGTACCACATAACACCGTAGAGAGAATAATTTTTGCACAGATCTGCTGACATATTCCACGGCATGACATCACACCACGGCCATGCCTTTATATGAATCGTTTTTTTATTGTTCCACCTCAGCGTGTTTAGCGAGGCGGTTTCCTTGGCACGTCTTATCAAAGCGTAGATCGTGCCCCCTTATTCTGGGATTCTCATCAATACGGACGTGGGTAACCCAACCATGCCCGTTGGTCTGCCTTCTCTATCGAAGGCGAGTCCTAATCGACCATAGGGTGGGCTCTTGGTATTCAAGCTCTTTATGACGAGACCAAGGCCCTCTTCTTCTTTACACCCTCCATCGAGTTCGCCTCGTGCTTCGAGTTCCAACACCCAAAGCTTAAGATTCAGGCGCTTCGGACTTTCGACGATGTCCGCCCGACCAACACGACGCCGATGGATGTCTTCCTCCGTCCACAAAGAAGATGTGCTAAAGCTGCGAGACGCCAGTATCTCACCAGCGAGATCTCGTGATAGGCTGCCCGCCTGAGGCAGGTCATTCCCACTCCCGAGCCCGGCGAGAACGTGGTGTTCGTGGTCCCACTTCCTTCGGGTTTAGGCTCCCCGGACCCCTTTGTGCGGGGGCTCATGTTTTATTATGGGCTTGATTTCCATGACTTGAATCTGAGTCCATCCTCCATATCTCGTCATTCATTGTCGATGTGAGGCCTTCCTCCATATTACCCCCACTATGGATTGTGGCTCAAGACCTTCAAGGTGGAGCCAAAGATGATCAAGGGCAGCAAGCGGAGGCGGAGGGGCGGTCATAAGCAAATGTGCTGATGCTCCGTGGCCCGAGGACTATTTTCAAGAGGAGCTTGGTTGGCAACGGAGTGGTTTTATATCACCGCCCCTGGGGGCACCAAATGGGCGGCGCCCCGCCTTCCGCCAGTCCACCACAGCGGCTGGCATTATGGGTCAACAAGGCTCGACTGGGGCCGCCCAAGGACGCCCCTGCTGCAGGGCCGATTCGAGATCTCCAGAAAGAGGGATCAATCTGGTGCGATGGCGCAGGTTATGGTGATCCGCGCCTTCAGCCTGCAGAACGCCGCCTCCGCTTGGGAATTCAACCGAGGGACCACGAGCCTCCAAAATTTTATGGGCACGACGCCTGTGGAGATGTATAAACTGTTCTTCGGATCACAAGAGAAGTGTCCGGACTTGACCGAGGACGCAGGACTAAGCTGCAATCGCCTAGATACTCAAGTAAGTAGTCCCAGAACCGGACAAGTTGTTCATTCATTTATTTCATATATATATGCCCTTTAAAGGAGCCGCTTGAACAGGAGTGGATAGCCAAGGCAAAGTTAATAAGGTGTCCGCTCCTCCCCCGAGACCACGCCGGATCCCATGTTGACCAAGATGTTGAAGGTCGCGCTTTTGAAGAAGGCGAAGGGGGAGCGGGAAGCAACCGCCTCTGCGAAGGAGGATATCAAGGAAGGAGGGATTAAGAGTCCCACCTTCCGAGGAGAGAAGAGGACCGCTTGAAGATCCGGAGGTCAAGGCCTCAAAGAGGGGAAGGAATCTTCGGCAGAGTCCGGCTACCGAAGTAACCCAGCCGCATTATTTCCCCAAGGATCAGCCCACCAGCCAGCCGTAAATAAAAAGAGGGGTCTTGTAAATAAGGAACATCCTCAGATTTATTCATGAGGATAACCAAATTGTACCTTGTAGTTCGGACTTCAGCCCTTCTCAGCAGAGCTCGCCTTCGGGGATCTTCTTCCGGAGATGATGGAGAGCGAAACGCCCACCTGTCACACCTCATGTGAGGCGGACGACCGGAGGTGTCGCCGTGGAGGGTTCTCTGTCCGCGGGGCCGAAGGTCCGCGCCAAGTGGCGCGCGTCGGAGGAGTGAAGGATCTGCTCGGCGAGCGGTTATTTCAGAGGATCACCGTGCTCTAATGGGTACGGTGATTGAAAGAATTGCATCCGCGGAGAGCGGATTGCATGAAGCCGCCGAAGCTTATCGACGGGTTTGAGGTACGCAAAATGATGTACCTTCTAATAGTTATGCATATAAATGCGCCAGATAGATAGTAGCCCCGAGACTTGGTATGTTGTCAAAATTGACAATGTGCCGAGGATCAAATTCTCGATTATAACATATCGCCGCTCCTCGAACAGGTGGCGGGCGTCCGGAGGCCAGCCAGATCGCTGAATATGCCGAACTAAAGCGCAACTTGACGAGGCGGATGCGACATCGCGCTGGTCAATAAACGGTTTGACGAGTCACAAGGTATGCGGCCTCTATGCGGACACCTTGTAAGGGAGCTCGACGCCCATGTCTTATCGTTTGTATGCTTAATGCAGATGGTGCCGCTGCCGTGGAGGAGTTATGGGCAGAACTCGCCGAGCGAAAGAGCAAGCCAGAATTAGTAATGCGTCACCGTAAAGGCGGCCAAGAGCTAGAAGCTGAACGGGCTGCTCACCGCCAAAGAAGAGGAGATGGCCGATATGGCCAAAAAGTTAAGGAATACTACCGATCACTGCGCGGTTCTTGAAAAGGAACGTCAAGCGGAACAAGAGGGCCTAAAGAAGGCCGTCGCCGAATCCAAGAATGCCCAATCGGCTTTGAGAGCTGCCAAGGAGGAGCTGAGTCAGGCCGGGGCAATTGCGGCTGGAAAACTGTTTCACTGCGGAGGAAATATACAGATCCAAAGTATGCTCGCTGGATAAATTGTGGAGTTCACAGGATGCTTATCTGGACTTAGCGGCGAGCGCTGTGGACGCGGTTGAGCACTTCAGGGGCCAGAAGGGGCACAGACGGGAAGAGCTATATTGGTCACAATTCCATAGTCCGGAGCATCCTCTGCCGCTGACCGACCGGTTGGCCGAATGGGCCGAGCTAAATCGATTGTCCGGATTTGCCATGAAGCATGTCTTGACTCCCTTGTGGCCGGACGGACCCCAGCCGAAGAGCTATTTTCGTTTAGTGCAGCAGTTTCTTGGTGCGGTACCGCGTATCGATGCAATGAAGCGATCGGCGTGTATTGAGGGAGCGCGGATGGCTCTTGCCCGTGTCAAGACATACTGGGCAGAGATGAAGGCCACCGACGTTGCATCCCAAGATTCGGACAGAGGTCGAGTACCGCCGAGCACTACTTTGAAGAAGTCCTACCGGGCGCTGCTTAATAGAGACGCAGGCTCAAGGATATTATGTTTAAATGACATGTATGATTTGTGAAAGCAATGTTGCAATGTAATATAAGTGCTTTTTATACTTGTGCGTTCAAGTAGTAAACTACTCCTGTGGCGGACGCTTATGTATATGTGTATATAACCTGAAAGATGGCAGTCCTTGGCTTAGCCCCCACGCACATAGTGCGGGGTGTTTGCAAAAAGCGCTTTTTCACACTTAATCCAACGCCTTGGTCCTGTTAAGGAGGTGATAGCGAGCAAACCAGGCAACCGGACTATAATGCTTTATCACTTTCACTTAGCCATAGGAGTTCGAGGGTGGGGCTACTATATAGCCCACGGGGCACCGCACTCTCCCGGTTCGGTGCGTATGTGCTGACCGAAAACCGTCCTTCGTTAATGCGAGGAATTCTAAACATTCATGTGAGTCATCAAGTGGTTGACCACCTCGCTATATCATGACAGTCAGCCGGCTTTCTCGAGGTGCTCGCCTACCGAACCGGGCACAATCACAGAGTTCTCCGGTGTCGCATTAGCCGTGAAAACAGAGCGTAAGGCAGCAAAACACAGAGCTGGGCAACCCAACATTTGACCAAAGACATGATTCGAGCTGATGCATATAAGGCCTAATCTCGAGACGCCAATACTCCCTAAGGTATTCGGTCTTTATGAAAATGGGCAGAATAATGCCCTAAGCCCCCGTGTCGAGGTACGCGCAAAAATTCTGTGCGGCCAATGCCAAAGCACCAGCCTCCTCCTCGGTTATACTAAGGAACCGGGGATGTGTATCAACAAGAGACAAGGAAAAAGGTTTACGCAGGTCTTAATCAAAAGAATCCTTGCAACGGGTCCCTCTCTGCACGCCTGCTTTGTGTTCCGCAGCCGTATCCTCGACGGGTGTAGCACGTTGTTCATCTGTAAAAGAGAGGAACTTAGTTTGAAAGAAAAAGGGTCGTGCGAAAGGTGTACTTAATATTAAATAAACAGAGTACGGTTCAAAGAATTAAATAAAATTGAGCTTTATTGTCTCTTGTTATACATGTATGCGGCCCCTCGTATGGGGGTATGCCGCTAGTAGGCGCTGACTGCCTAACCGAGTCCGGGTTTGAATGACCGATTCAGTTCTTTGCCTAGCGAGCCGGATAGTCAGTAGGGCTGTCAAGGCAGTCTCCGTTCTTCCGTGCTCAAGTGACACTTGATACTTCCTTTTAACGAGATGATGCCGCGTGGACCGGGCATTTTAAGTGTTAGAGATGCATAATGAGGTATTGCGTAAAAGCGGGCGAAAGTTGTACGCCTCAGTAGTGCTTAAGGGCTACTGCTGAATGGGGCGATGGGGAGTGAGCTTTCCGCGACGGGGGTTGTCGGATGAACCGAACACAACCTCTAGTGGTACAGAGCCTGTATAATAAAGAAGGCTCAAGTCATTCCTTTGAAGGAGTGCTGCTATAGCGAATTTTGGTAGGTTCTATCCCCATTATGCGACGGTGTCTGGTATGGCAGGTGCCGGCTGTGTGTTATCACATGAAGTGAGTTCACTTTTTGACTTATAGTGGGAAAGTCTTTTGTTTTCCGGAGTGCTTCTTTTGGGTTTCGTCACTTTCACTTGGTGTGTCGAGCCCCTTGTGTTCGGGCGTTAATTCGGCCGGACTGCTTGAAGACCCAACAATCTCTATGGGTATGGTTTGCGTGCTTCCCGAGGTACCATGTATTTGGCATATCTATCCGTAATCTTGTTTAGGTTGGATAGCTCGTCACCGTTATCCTTTAGGGGCAGTGTTTTGTTGTTGGGCCGAGAGCTTTTGAATCCGGCGTTGACCGCCGTACTATTTGGGCCATTTTCCTTATTCCGGCGCTGGTCTTTTCTGCGTCGTGATTTCCCATTTCCATCCCTGATTTCGGATGTACTCGGGTCGCTGGTGCTGCATCTAGCCAGCCAGTTGTCTTCCCCTGCGCAAAAGCGGGTCATGAGGCTTGTTAATGCGGCCATTGTTCTTGGCTTTTCTTGGCCGAGGTGTCTGGCGAGCCATTCGTCTCGGACGTTGTGTTTGAAAGCTGTCAAGGCTTCGGCATCCGGATAGTCGACTATTTGGTTCTTTTAGTAAGGAACCTGTTCCGAACTTCCGGCTGACTCTCCGGCTGTTGAGTTATGTGACTTAGATCGCTCAAGCGTCCGGAGGGCGGACGTAGGTCCCCTGAAAATTTGCCCAAAATGCATCCTCGAGCTCTTCCCAGCTTCCAATGGTATTTTCGGGGAGGCTCTTAAGCCAATGCCGAGCTGGCCCTTTGAGTTTAAGGGGTAAGTATTTTACGGCGTGGAGATCATCTCCTCTAGCCATGTGTATGTGGAGGATGTAATCCTCAATCCAGACTCGTGGTCTGTTGTTCCGTCAGATGCCTCTATGTTTACGGGTTTGAATCCTCACCGAAATTCATGATCCAAAGACCTCATCGGTGAAACATAGGGGTGTCGCGCCCTATATTTGGGTGTGCCGTGGTTTTCGGAATTTTGGCGTGTTGCATTGCTTTGACAAGCGTGCTTTCTTGGCCCATAGATGGACCTAACCGGGCCATCCTTTTGATGTGAATCCTTAGGCGGATCGCATATTGGCTTGTGTGCGGCACCATTCGCTCTCTTTTTGCCGTGAGGTCGCCCATCCGACCGGTGGCCTTCTTGCTTTTTAATTGTGGGGCTCTAAGGCCTCCTCGTCAATTCGGCAGTAGCTTTCTTTTCGTAGTTTTTGTTCGGCGATCGTCGCCGTGCATTTACTGCGGTGCTGAATACTTTGCTCCATCTAATCCTGAGTGCATCTTCCGCTGTTTTGAAGTTCCGCTTTTTTTTTCAGCTACGCAGCGATGGCGGCGAGCCTTTTCGGAGGTCATTTTGCTCCAATGGTTTGTCCGGCGTGAGGTCGTCCGGACTGTTGTCTTCGCCGGGACAGATTGTTTACCCAAGTTGTCTTGTTCGGACGATTTCGATAGCTTGTTCGTTGTCCACCGTTCGCCTCTGCTCTATGGCTGGGTCTTTGTTGAGGCGGACTTTGTTCGGCGTTTACGTTGCCATTTTGACTGCCGAGGGATTTATCCTTCATGGCGCCCCAGTTTTCCTCGTCTTCATTTCCTTTAGGTGTATCCACCATGTATACATCATGGGATGAGGTTGTCCAGCATCCTATAGGTGCTGGTTCATTGTTGTCTCCTACATCGTCGTCCATACCGTCGATGTCTTCAGAGTCGAAATCGAGCACGTCGTGTAAGCTTTCGACAGTGGCTATGAAGTGGGCGGCGGGTGGGCATTGAGTTCCTTCATCATCCACATCCCAACCCTCCTGTTCGTAGTACGGCCAGGGCTCTCCGGATAAAGAGAGAGACTTTAGTGAATTCAGGATGTCGCCAAAGGGCGAGTGCTGAAAGATGTCCGCGGCCGTGAACTCCATAACGGGCGCCCAATCGGATTCGATCGACAAGGGCACGGAGGGTTCGGAGTCCGGAGAGGAGTCCGCACCACAGTCGAGGTCTTCGCAAGCGACAGGATGGAGTTCGCTCGATCGCCGTAGATATTAAAGCCCCGAGGCGTGTCCAACCACTCGCCCTCGATCGGGAATCCGGCCCGGATTAAGGGTCGGAGCAGATTCAGTGCGGCCTCGAGCACTTTGCTCGCTGCAGAGCTAGATCATGCCCATCGAGACAGTCTGGCGCGCGCAGCTGCGGCTCGAATCCGTCAAGATCAAGTCTCCGCGGATATCGGCCGATAGTTTAAACTTCCAAATCTGACTGACGGCCAGGGCGAAGCTTTCGATCTGCTCCAGATGGCCAAGTGAATTGGCCGCAGGCAAAGCTGCCGAACACGAAGATCTGTCCGGGGAGAAAAGTCTCACCCTGGACCGCATCGTTGTTGATGGTCGAAGAAGCCATCGAGCCTATCGGTGACGACACAGAGGAACTCTCAATGAAAGCACCAATGTCGGTGTCAAAACCGCGGTTCTCGGTAGGGGGTCCCGAATCAGCGCCTAGGCGGATGGTAACAGGAGACAAGGGACACAATGTTTTACCAGGTTCGGCCCTCTTGATGGAGGTAAAACCCTACGTCCTGCTTGATTAATATTGATGATGTGTGTTACAAGAGTGGATCTACCACGAGATCAAAGAGGCTAAACCCTAGAAGCTAGCCTATGGTATGATTGTTGTTCGTCCTATGGACTAAAACCCTCTGGTTTATATAGACACCGGATAGGTTAGGGTTACACATAGTCGGTTACAATGGTAGGAGATCTACATATCCGTATCACCAAGCTTGCCTTCCACGCCAAGAGAAGTCCCATCCGGACACGGGACGAAGTCTTCAATCTTGTATCTTCATAGTCTTGGAGTCCGGCTGATGATGATAGTCCGGAACTCCCTCAGTGAGTTTGAATAGCTTTTGCAAGCGGTAGTGGCCAGTAACTTGAACACTAAACCAAGACAGGACTTTGGGGTTGTCTCGCTGTCTTTAAGGTAGTCTTCCTTAGCTGTTTTATCAGCTTTGTTGGAGACCAACAAGGATGTGTCACTATCCTGAACCTTATCTGCATTACTTCCTTCACCATTGCTTAATAAGGCACTCTTCCCCAATATCTGTCAGCATTCTAAACGAAGAAACAAGCAGACACATAACAAGTTTAGTATGTACTAGTATATGAAACTCATTTCGGTGAACCAGTTCATTAGTAAGGTGGACATGATTAAACTACCAAGTCTTCTATTGCCAAGTACTAGTACATAATAAAAGCATCAAACAAACATATATCTATGTCCTATGGTCACTGCATTGTCTTGCCAAATCAAAATAGAGACACGGTTCAAATCATATCTGTTCAGGACAAAGCAGCAGTGAAAGAATACAAAACGTGGGAAACTACACGGCACAACAAGATTTCAGATGGGTACCACGGGTCTACATGTACAACAACACTATTGGCTCTGTTGTGATGCTAGTAATGTGCATGATATGAAAGTTAACTGTATACACAATTGAAATTGAAATCAACCGAGTTATTGATAAGAGCAAACCTGTTAAAGAAACATGCGTGAACATACCTGCTGTGCCATTGGAGTTTCGATTGATCCTTCAATTTAAAAATAAGTTTGTATGAGTAAATACAAGTGATACAAGAGCAAAGCAATCATAGTTAAAAAGGCGCGCTTAAGCGAAGCTTAAGCGCGCTTAGGCTCTAGGCATTGGCAAAACGATTATGCATAACTACGCATAATCAGGCATAATCACAGATAAGCATGCGCTTTGGTCAATAAGCGCAAGGCGGTGGCAAACGCACAATTCACGCCTAGCGCTTTTTGAACTATGATAGCAATGGAATCTTAAATTAGAACAGTTGTTCTTCGGTTTAGGCACTTGTTCTACATGAACAGTACATTAAGACGCAAGAATAAAATACTTAAAAATACAAAATGAGCTCATAGACCTTACCACATTCTTGGTTTGGGACCAAGATCTGTAACAAAGCGTTCCTCCACCATCATCCAAGAAATGTGTCTCAGAGAACGTAAGGGAATTTGATGAGTTTCTTTGTCGGTGAAGTACATTTTCTTGAGTAATTTCGATATCGCCACCAAGCATTCTTGAAGATAGCAGAGGTATTAGCATAGGTTACCTCATCCCGAGTTTCCAAATCGGTCCTTCTCTATAGAGAAAATGGGAAAATTTTCTTTATTATAACCATCATGGAGGTAGGATGTATGGGACGAAGCAAAGTAATTGCCATGAATAGCATTACTTACACATAACTCTGGACAAACACCTGAATCGGCATTTTCCTTCATCTTCGAGATAATATTTCCAAGATGGGAAGATACGCACATACGATTTAACAACATCAAATGCGATAGATGCTAAACTACGACTAGCTGGTTGTGCTTCCTCCACAGAATAGGCGTATTAACTGGTGGAGTTGGGGTTCGCCGTGATAGTACTAGCCCTTTGGGCACTGGAGCTACGCACTAACTGCTCTTTGTTTGGGAGCTCTGTGGTGGAGATGGTGCTGTGTCAATGTGAACTGGGTTACTATCGGTGGGTTGGGGTTAGATTGGGTGAAGCTGGTTCTCTGTCCATCGCAGTAGGGGTACAATCTGCGAGAGTTTGGGTTATGTGTGGGAGGGCTGGTTCTTGTGCATATACAACCGGGGTGCTATCTCCACCAAGAGGTAGCAATGTTTTATTTGAAGACCGTGTTTTTATTCTGCTAGATACTGGCATCACCCGCTCCAATTCAAATGGCTGATAAACAGGAAACATAGTTGAATGTACAGACATTGTATGAGAGACAGATGCAATAGATAGTGTGGAAAAAAGAGGGCATGAAATAGTTGACATGTATATTGTTTAACTAAAACGGATAGCATGACATAATTTCACATATATGATGTCTATCTAAACTGGATAGCATAGCATAACATAATTTAAAGATATGATGAATAACTAAACATGATCGCATGACATAATTCACCTACATGTTATCTAAGTAATCAGGATCGCATCATTTAATTCACATATGTGATTTATATGCTAAACAGAGGGCATTCGATATGATGTCTGAACTAAGAACATGGTGTTGAATATTGTGTATATGATGTCTAAACTATGCAATGCAAGACACCGTAGGCATGATATGAGTAGTATAACCGTGCCAAGTTAGAGCATGCACCTCAGTGGGGGAATAGGACTGGTCATCTGTCTCTGAATCCATCTCTGAGGAGCTATCGGGAGCCAACAAGAGATCTGCTTGACGGTAGCACTGCGCTCTCAAGGCCTTGTTTTCACCTCCAGTTTTTCCATCTCCCACCCAAATGGCTGATTCACAGGAAGAGTAGTTTAATGTACAAACATTGTCGACAAATGGAAATGTAATGAAGAAAAGGATGGGCAAGATATCATTCAAATATATGATGCCTGGTTAAACAGGATGGCATTGCACATTTTACATATATTATGGCTGGCTAAAAGACATGAGACTACATAATTCCCATATATGATATAGAAACTAAACAGGTGGCATTACAGAACATGTCTAAACTAAGCAGATGACATATATGATGTCAAAAGTAGGCACTGCAACGCAACATATGCATGATATGAATAACATCATCATGCCAGGGTAGAGCAAACACCTTGGGGGTAAATAGGAGTGGTCAGCTGCATCTGAATCTGCCTCAGAACAGATATCTTCCTCTGGTTACAATCTGGAGAGGGTGGGGAGGGTTTTCCATTGAACCCACCATGGAGCGATGTCGCATGACATTGTATTGCCAGCATAAAACTCTTCTCTTTTTCTCTACATGTTCAGCATGATGTGTACAATATC
Source organism: Aegilops longissima (assembly GCA_021605205.1). Taxonomy (NCBI): domain Eukaryota; kingdom Viridiplantae; phylum Streptophyta; class Magnoliopsida; order Poales; family Poaceae; genus Aegilops; species Aegilops longissima. The sequence goes on from CM038681.1 coordinate 282,003,253, forward strand.
TCACATGCATACGAAAAAATATGGTGAGATTATGTAAGGAGAGCATGCAAAATTTAGAGTGATGGTAACAACCAAAGGATCGAAGTTTTTCCGTTGAACCAAAATAGCCCTAATGGATCGACGTGAATGTATAGTAATAATGACGCAACAAGTGTACAACCTCTTTGCCGTAGCCGTGTCGACCTCGGGATCATTGGGTTGGTCGCCAAGCGCTTGAGGCAGAGGTGGCTGTCGGAGGTGTGGAGGAAGATCTGAGGAATCAGAGACGGCGCCTGTGGCACTGCTGTTGTGATGGATCGCTTACGTCGTTGGAGCAGCTACGGTGAGAGGTAAGACGTCAAGGCTGAAGCAGCACAAAGACAGACATCGTCAATCTCAAGTGGGATTGTAATAGCATCTCCAATAGATGATGAAAAATGGATGTAAAATTAACATCACCAAAAACCACCTGACTACAAGAGATGAGGTAAAAACGGTTGGCTCTGAACTTAACTGTGGAAACTGAAATTAACTGTTGAATCTGAATGCTACTGTCGAAACTGAACGCCATGGTAGCAGAGAGACACTTGACATGTAATTTAGGTAGGGCCTGCAGTTCATCTTCAACATGCACACCCGTGAGCCGCCTGCCAGCACCGGCCGAACCGCCGGCCCCAGCGCCGCCTCGCCGCCCCAAAACAACTCGCCACGCCGCCCCGGCCAGCCCTCTAGCCCCCCCCCTCCCCGCCCCCACCCTGAACCCTAAGATAGATAGTGGGGTACCTCTCCGGCGAGCCCCCGTCCCAGCAAGGGTGGTTCTTCCTTAACTATGGCGAGCCCCCCCCCTGAAAATCGATCGACCCAAAAGTCGATTCAGTCGATCAAGTGTGGCTTAATCGGAGCAGAGCAGCAACACGAGCAAGGGGGAGAGCAGCAGCAGCACTTGGGCGAGCGAGCCATCGAGCGAGAGCCGGAGCAGCAGCAGCACTTGGCCGAGCGAGCCATCGAGCGAGAGCCGGAGCAGCAGCAGTAGATCCGGCTGGTATGGACGCCGCCGCCGAAGGGGCCTCGCACTGGGGGAGAGCCGTCGTGGAGATGTCGCCCGCGGCGCCGACTTCAAGGTAGCCGCTCCATGGCGGTGGAGGATGGAGCACCGTCGGCGCCGGGAGGTGGAGTTAAGGAGAAGGTGCGACGCGATGAGTGTACAACCTCTTTGGTGGTGCCGAGTAGGCCTTGGCTTCGTCTGAGGAGTCGTTGAGGATGCTGCGGTTCCGGTGGAGCAGGTTAAGGCGGCGCTGTGGGGATGGAGCAGCCGCGATAGACGAGGCGATCGTCGGAGCAGCTCCTTGGAGGTGGAGGACGGGGCGGCTGAACCGGCGGGACGGCGAAATGGACGACGGATCCTCATCCGGGGAGGTGGACGAGGGACGTCGAGCTGTTGCGGTGGACGACGTCGTCGGGGAAGAGGCTCCGGTTGGGCAGTGGTGACGTGGAGGACGGAGGAGGGTGGGGTTTCGGGGCTGGAGCGAAGAGGTTATGGCGGCCTGGGATTTCGAATGGCGAAAAGGGGGCGATGGGAGGGGGTGAAGCATGACTTACGGACGCGCTTGTCCAAAATGTAGGGTGTGTTACAAAAGTACCCCCCACCGATTTGAACTAGCGGCCCTTTCGGCTCAGGGTTAGAAGGGGGATTTCGCGTGTCGGGATTTGGCAGCAGGAGGCAGTTTTCGCGCGCGTTGTAATTTCGGGATAGCAAGGCGCGGGTTGTGAAGGCGCCAGTTTTGGGAGCACGATATCTGAATTTTCGGGATATAACAAGACGCGGTTTGAATTTTAGGGACAAGCCTAATGTGTGGTAATATTGTAATTTTTTTTGACTGCATAGTAATATTGTACTTGTACGTACCAAATCAATTCGCACTTCCCTCAACCAAAAAGAAAACGAAAAAATAAAACTATTCACACCACACAAAGAGAGAGTCTTGCCCGCTTTACTATACAAATGTTATTCAAAGCTACTCCCTCCTTCCATCTATATAGGGCCTAATCGCTTTTCGATGCTAACTTTGACCAAATATTAGAGCAATGATATATGACATGAAACTTACACAAAGCACACCGTTAACTTCGTCTGTGAAAGGTTCTTTGAATGATATAATTTTCACATTGTGCATGTCATGTACTATTAATTTTGTCAATAGTCAAAGGCGGTCTTAAAAATCTTATTACGCCCTATATAGATGGAAGGAGGGAGTATGAATCCATGTTATGTCGGATTAATTTTTTTCGCTTTGCTGTATAATGCATGTAACCTACTCATACCAACATTTTAGTGCATTCCAAATGTCTATACTACCGCTGCAATTCGAACTAATTTTGAATTCGTTTCTCTATTTCAATAAGAATCTACAATCATGATTGTTGCCAACTTCAACCATCATAGTTTCCTTGCTATCCGCCAGGTATAAATCGGACGGCCTATAATGCAGGATGGCAGGCACGCCATCATCAACAACTCTGTTTTTTATAAGAGTAGAGATAAAATATATTAAATGTAGTATGACATGTTCATAAACACACCATGTGTATCGCTGTTATATATATTCACACATACGTCGGTTTAAAATACTATGATAAATTCTTCAAATATCTGAATTCGCTTTTTATAATGTAGTATATATGATCTCTATTCGTCTTTTACACCCACACAACCCTCTTATCTTTGTAGCTAGCGCTAACTTTCTCTTGTGCATGCACACGCCCGCATCCCTCCCACCCTCCCTCAGCATTCTCTAGCTCCATCACGCAAATTCGTCTTTTCACTTTAGGTCGTTCACCCACGGTGTGTGTAGGCCCCCCCAGCTCCTTCTTTACGGCACACATCGATCGATATGACTCTCTAGCCAGGTGTGCCTAGCACAAACACAAGCTTCCCCTCTTCTCTTGTCACCGTCCATGCCTCACTCCCACCACTCTTTTCACCGTTCTCGTACTCGCACACTCCTCCCCGCTCGATATAGTATGCCTCTCATACCACCTCCTACATGCATTCCTCTATCTCTATCCTTCTCCTCATGCCTCGTTTGCTTCTGACATACACATGCATGTATACCGATCGATCTCCCAACATATACCTGGATCGACTTTAACTATCCCCCCCATCGATCGACATACCTCACAAGTTATGTCTCTCCTTTCTCTAACAAAGGGCGATTGATCTTCCTATGTAGTTATGTCTGCTTACCACAGCCACATCGTCCCCCCTCATCATTCGTGCATGCCTCCTGACCCGTCTCTCACACGCACGTGCACAGACAACAAGCAGCCATCTCCTCTCTTACTGATATTGCGGGCGTGCCCTCCGTTTGTCTTGCAAGCCTATCCCACCATTGGTTAGAAGCAACTCCACCTCCACCCCCTCCAACACTCTAGCACTGTCTCTCTCCCAACCTTATTCCTCTCATGCACATATGCATGGATGCCGATCGATCTCCCTTAATACATGAGGCAGATCGATCTCCTTAATACATGAGGTAGGCCTCTCTCCTCCTCCGCACATATACCAGCCATTGTACCTCTATAGTTAATTGGGCCTCCTCTTCCCCACCACACACCGATAGTCGGCGCTGCGGTAGGTATCCATGCCACAGAGACAAACTTCACATGTCCCTCTCATGTTCCAAAGGGCCAGCCACTCTATATCTTTGACGTGGGCACACACAAATTCGATGGCACTTTTATCGATCACACAAGACACACACACATCATCCCTCTTTTCGATTCTATGGACACCTCAAGCCGGTGATACCTCCACTCTCTTCTCGTGGATCGCCTCTATATATATGTTATATCCAGGACTCTATTTCACACACACTGCATATGTTACATTTTTGATAGCAACCCTCCCCCAAAAAAACTCTCAAGAACCCACACACTATATCTCTCTAGGTTTGTATCTCTCTCACACAACCCCACATAGGTGGTGTACGTATACAAGAAGAGAATAGGTGCACCGTGCACGTACTCACGCTTCATGCCCAGCCACACCCGCGAGGGTACACGGTGGAGCTCATTTCTTTACGAAATGGAAGCCCACGTGCTAATTTGAACACCTGTAGCGGTTGTTCACCTAGGGAGGTCGTGTACCACGCCTGCAGGAAGCAAAGTTCGAGTTGACGCGTTGCCGCGTTATTTTTAAATAAAGTTATAGCGCTCAATGGCACGTAAACAGAATATAAAACGATTTTTATGGAGAAAAAGGTAGTCCGCTCACTATATACAATGGAGCCTTGCGTGCCTGGTTTGTCGGTCTTCAGAGTATCTCACACAAGGCTACGGTGGCCTCTCTCTCTCTCACCATTGGTCACTGATCCGGCCGCATCCCGTCCGCCGGGGGAAAGGGAGTGCGGTGGCCTCTCTCTCTCTCTCACCGTTGGTCACTGATCCAGCCGCATCCCATCCGCCGGGGGAAAGGGAGGAAGTGCATCGTTTCTCCGTTCGACGGCGCCGATGTGGCGCCCGGGTACTCAAGCTACAGTAACCGTCTAGTAATGATGCCACGTCACCTCGATTATTGTTGATATTCTCGCGTTAGTTTAGAACCGATCCAAATTCAAATTTGAATTTAAGTCAAACAATAAAAGTTTTCAAACATTAAAATACAAATGTTTGGTCTGTACTAAATATTTCAAAGGTAATTATGGTGCAACAAACCCATTTTTATAAAATGCCTAAGGAATTTAAAATGATTTAAAAACAGAAAAGAAAATAAATAAAAGAAAGAAACTACAAAAGAGAAAACAAACAAAAAAAAGGAAAAAGGACCCCCGGGCCAGCCGACCCAACAGGCTGGCCCATTCGGCCACACCGGCCGGCCCAACCCCTCCCCTCCACAACCCCCCACCATGGGGAAAACCCTAACCCATCCACCCCGTCACCCCCACTCCCCACGCCTCTCCTCTCCCCTTCCCGATCCGATCTGGATCGGGGACGAGCCCGCTCCCCCCACCTCGCGACGCCAGCGCCCCAACCCAGTCGCCGGGCACCCCATCGCCTCGACCCCGCGTCGGCCCCCCTCCTCTCTCCCGATCTGCTCGGGATCCAGAGGAGGCCACCGCCGCCCGAAACCCCCCTCGCCGGCCTGCTCCTCCACGACGACGCCGTCCTCGTCCCCCTCCACGACGGCCCTCCCCGACCTCCACCGAGCACACTGCCCCGTTCCCTGCTCCTCGATGTGAGCTCCGCCTTGCCCCGGCCTCCTCTCTCTCCCTCGCCCCGCGCTCACAGCGTCGACGGTCGCGCCCGGCGCCCTGACGCGCCACAGCGTCTTGCTACAAGACGCTCACAAGACCAGCTGGTCTTGCCCGCCCATGGCTCAGGCGCCCCTCGCGCCCGCCTCGCTTCGTCGCCCACGACCACTGCTTCACAAGCACCGTGTGTCGCTCGGGCCTCCAGCGCCCAGCGCCGCGCCCTCCTCCCCCCCCTTGTTTCTCCTCCCTCGCCAGAATCGCCGGTGGCCAGCGCGGGCTTCGCGCCTGACTTTTCACCGACCGGCGCCCGTGCCCACTCCATCCCCCTGCGCTCCGGCGACCTGCCATGCCACGACCCCTCGCCAACCCCCACCCCCCCCCGCCCCTCTGCTGCGAGCCGCCACTGACCGTCTCGCCGGTGCGATTCCCGACTGCCTCGCCATGCGCCCCGTCGTCGCCGACGACGATGGTGCCCATCTGCTTGCGCCCGATCTCGCTTGCACGGGCGCCTGCCTCTGGCCTCGCGACTTTTGCACCCAAACCCGCTAGGCCCCCTGTCCCTATGACAGGGGGGCCCCACACCACAGAACGTTAAAAAAAAGAATTAAAAATAAAAATAATAAATAAAAATAAAAACTGATTTAATAAAATTAATTATTAATTAATTAATTATCTAATGAATTAAATAAGTTAATTAATCCGTTTTAATTAATTTAACCAACTAGTTAGGTTAATTAAATAGTAATTAAATTAGCCTAAACCCTTATTAAATCTAAACGATAGATGACAGTGGGTCCCATCGACCCAATGGTCGTTGACCAAGTCAACTTTGTTGACTGCTAATGTCAGCATGACATCATGCTGATGTCATTAATCTGTTTTTCGGATTAATTTAAATAATTAATTAAATTCCAGAAATTAATAAAATCTTTAGAAAATCATACCTTTCAATCCGTAACTCGGATTAAAATACTTTGTACATGAAAGTTGCTCGAACGCACGCGACGCACTGTGGATACGCAGCCCGCTCATCCGCCACACACCCCTAACATATCAAACTCAAGCAACTTTCCCCTCGGGCTCCTCGCGCAAAACGCGAACCCCGGGATACTTTCCCAGGATGCTTCCCCCTTCGCTTCAGATCACCTCATACGCGTTAGGGCACGCCTTAGCATCACGCTTTGCTTTGTCATGCATCGTCATGCACCTGTTTGCTAAAATATTCATTGTTTCTTACCCCTCTTCTTCCGCTAGACACCGAGACCGACACTGCTGCTGCCCAGTTCGACTACGGAGTTGACGACCCCTCTCTCTTGCCAGAGCAACCAGGCAAGCCCCCTCCTTGATCACCATATATCGCCAATTCTACTCTATACTTCTTGCATTAGAGTAGTGTAGCATGTTACTGCTTTCCGTTATACCTATCCTGATGCATAGCCTGACCATGCTACTACTGTTGTTACCTTTACCTGCAATCCTACTTGCTTAGTATAGGATGCTAGTATTTCCATCTATGGCCCTACATTCTTGTCCGTCTCACAAAGCTATACTATCGGTCGTGATCACTCGGAGGTGATCACGGGTATATACTATATACTTATACATGATACATGTGGTGACTAAAGTCGGGTCGGCTTGTGGAGCACCCGTGAGTGGATCTTTGTGGCGGAGCGACAGGGCAGGTTGAGACCGCCTAGGAGAGAGGTGGGCCTGGCCCTGTTCGGTGTTTGCGGATACTTAACATGCTTAACGAGTTCTTGGTATTTGATCTGAGTCTGGCCATTTGGTCTATACGCACTAACCATCTACGCGGGAGTAGCTATGGGTATCCCGGCGTCGTGGTATCAGCCGAAGCATTTCATGACGCTCGATCGAGCGGCGCCGCCGGATTGGACCGAACGCCACTAGGCTAGGTCTGCTTCCGTCACAGACGCAGCGTGCAGTGTGTGCTAAGGCGATGGGCCTGCACTGTGGCGCTTAGGTTTAGACCGGCGTGCTGACCTCTCTGTTATGCCTAGGTGGGGCTGCGACGTGCTGATCTTCCGCGGTCGGGCATGACAGAAAAGTGTGTCCGGCCAAATGGGATCAAGCGTGTTGGGTTATGTGGTGCACCCCTGCAGGGAAGTTAATCTATTCGAATAGCCGTGATCTTCGGTAATAGGACGACTTGGAGTTGTACCTTGACCTTATGACAACTAGAACCAGATACTTAATAAAACACACCCTTCCAAGTGCCAGATACAACCCGGTGGTCGCTCTCTCTCAGGGTTACGAGGAGGGGATCGCCGGGTAAGATTATTGCTATGTGATGCTACTTGGAGGACTTCTCTACTCTCTTCTCTTCACAGCAAGACGGAGGCTGCGAGCGTAGTCTTCGACGGGATTATCTATCCCCTCTTATTCGGCATTCTCAGCTCAGTCCATCGATATGGCCCTTTACACATATATCCATGCATATGAAGTGTAGCTCCTTGCTTATGTAGTACTTTGGATGAGTACTCACGGTTGCCTTGTTCCCCTTTTCCCCTTTCTTTACCCGATTGCTGCAACCAGACGATGGAACCCAGGCGCAGACGCCACCGTCGATGACGACTACTACCCGGAGGTGCCTACTACTACGTGCAGCCCAGGGCGACAACCAGAGTAGTTAGGAGGATCCTGAGCAGGAGGCCCGCGCCTCTTTCGATCAGATCCCGGTTTGTGCTAGCCATCTTATGGCAACATGTTTAACTTATGTCCGTACTCAGATATTGTTGCTTCCACGACTTCGCCTATGATCGAGCACTTGTATTCGAGCCCTCGAGGCCCCTGGCTTGTATTATGATGCTTGTATGACTTATTTATGTTTTAGAGTTGTGTTGTGATATCTTCCCGTGAGTCCCTGATCTTGATCGTACACATTTGCGTGCATGATTAGTGTATGATTGAATCGGGGGCGTCACAAGTTGGTATCAGAGCCAACTGCCTGTAGGAATCCCCCTTTCCAACTCCTTGGCCGAAGTCCATTCTAGACGTTGCAAAAACTTTTACTAACATGGCTGTGCGGCCCATGGGCCCACGTCGCCATTGGGTTGTACTAGGATCTTTTACTCCTCGACCTTTACTCTGGGACTCTGAACTCTCTTCTACTCGGGTTAAACAATTTTACTAAAATCTAACATTAGGATCTCGTTACCACTTTCACCCGGAGAGCCCCTTATTACTGATGATCGTCTGTTGCATGTGAAGACCCTGAAGATACTCTCCGCTGTTAACCCGAGAACTTGTGTTCATCACTTTTGCAATTCCCTTCCACCGAAATATCCCTATGGATAAATACTCACACCTGTCATGCTTACTTTTATTCCCAGTCGATCTTGTTATTACAAGATACCCCGAGAATATTTGGTGCCTACTGCCTTGCAGTTCTTTGCCACCTGAATACCCCCAAGAATAATTTCTCGCACTTTCCGAGTGTCCGCTCATCCCCAGTTGTTCAGGTGTTTCACAAAAGTCTTTGAAATACTATTCAATCCTCCGAAAATCCTTAGCAGCCTTATTGCTCTGTAAATACTTGTCTACTTGCATTATGGATGCTTCCCATATATCTGACAACATTCACTAGTATCTTTTGACACCGTCATTTTGATCCTATTGATTCAACATGTGTGCGAATGCACACAATCATCTATCAACCCTTCTAAATTATCTTTCCGGCTCAGACATCATTTTTTAACATGAGCCGGTTCTCGACCAAACTATTGGTCGTCAATTGTGCCTCTGGTCTACCCAACTTGGCCATCCTTGATCAGAGCGACTGCTTCTGATCCTTTGTTTTGGAAATCGTAATTCCTTTGTTATCTAAGCATCGAATTATTCAGATGTTCTATAATATGATGCCCGTGCATTCTTCTTCCTCTGGTTGAGTACCGATGCTCACATCAGATCCCTTGTGGACCATCGGTTCCTTTGTTGGATTTTATCCGACAGTGTCCCTCATATTGAATAACCTTGAGAGCCTTTCCATGGGGATATAATGCCTTTGGTAAATTGTATCATCTGCTGTTGAACATGCTCTACTTTTGAGTTTGTGTTATTTACTCCCGAAGTTCGTGGTATATGTTCTAAGAAGCCTCGATGGCTTGAACCTATGCCTTCCTTAATATGTGTGAACTCGAAAGTTTTCACGAGTCATACTCTTCTGGTATTTTGCTAGATAAAATTTCTACACTACAGCTTCATCAAAAGCGAGAAGTAAAATGAAAGGTTATGCATGTAAGAAGTGGGAGTCGACCTTGAGCCTTTGCGTTCATGCCCATGGACCCGATGTGAAACTTATCATCGAAGCTTCTTGTAAATGATGTTAATCCCCTTGTTATAAGTTCGTCCTGTATCTATGTTTGGTCCTTTGCAATCATGGTTCCGACCATATTTTCTCATTAATACCATTTATCAGACAAGTTGAGTACTTGTCTTGTGCAGATCATTGCACCTGTCCAACCTTTACTTTGATCTACCGTCGAGTATTACACTAGGATATCTTGATAACGTCATGGAACTGCATAACTTCTTACGGGTTCTTCATCAACTGTTATTTCTCACCGATTCCAATTTTCCTGGGTTCTAGGTTGTCGTCAACCGAGAACACCGATAAGTGAATCGATTCCGCACTCCGGTTCAATAACTCTAAGTAAATTTTCATTGCTTACGAGTTTAATAATCTTTCAAGTCATTCCTAGCCTGATCGGCTACATCATTATTGTGCCAATTTTAACTGTACTACCTGGTCCTTCCCGGAGCACAACTTTCGATGATGAGCTAAACTTACGTCGATCTTCCTCGTCATATCTTTTCACCCTGAACATCAAGCTTGATTTCTAGTTCGTGTCGTACCCTTAGTTCCAATAACCTTTCGCTTCATCAGTCCTTTGACTTGATGTGATAGCTGTTTGATTACATCTTCGTGTAACCTCCCGACAAATGTGTAGTGATCATCATCAACCTTATGAGCTCTTCCAGGATATCAATCGGATTAAAGATGAGAAATGTCATCCTTTCCCTCGATGATTTGTATTATCATCGACCACTTTATTGCCTTCCGATCAACACAAACTTGTTCTTGTTCTGTGTTATACCTTGAGTTCCTTGCTATCCAACATTTGTTCTTCCTTACCTTGGTGTATTACCATCTTTTATGTCAAGAATGTTGTGAGGATTCCTCCTCCACCTCTTAGGAATTCTTGGTATTGTGATACTTCTCACCCTCACAATTCTTTCTTGGTCCCCGTGTGGATTCTAACCGGGATACCAACAAGTGAACGGTGTTGTTTGGATTCTGTACTTCTAGCAACCCTATTGCTTTGAAGTTAATGGTCAACTGTTCATTCTTAGACTATTGAATTTTGAATAACCATTCTAACATTGATCGTGCTACCTAGTCCCATATTTCGGTTGCACCTTTTAACCAATGTTTAACTGTGTATGTTTTCCTCAAGAATACATCATTATATCATTAGATCTCACTAATGTTATCTCCTTGTTCACATAATTGTGGAAACCCATCTTTTGGAAGTATCGATGAATTGTCGTTGAGTTCATCAGCTACCTCCTTATCCCTTCATTGGTTTAATGATGAGCTTTTGTTTTGGAACTCACTTCCGTAGTAAATTTCCCGAGAAACTTACAATGTCGTCTCGTCACTTTGTTTTGCACCTTTTCTTCTCAGGCATCCTGAGTCTGAGGTATCCTAACACCGATCATATCTGAATCTCGGTCAGATATGATGGTTGGAACATTTTCCAAGAGTTATAACACCGGACTTTTATGACCCGGTAAGGGGATGTCACGCCCAACACACCTGGCTGGAGGACCTATTGTTATAGTTCCCTTCTTAGCAAGGTTAGCGATTCTTCCATGAGGAAATCGTAAGACTTATTATATAAGTTGTTCCTGATGGATCCTTTGTGCATCCAAATTCTGAACCTTACATGACGGCCATGTCAATGCTATCTCGAAGCATGTCTGTGGTACTTCGATTTTCAACAAGAACATTTGAAGCCCGTAATGTCATGAAAATTCTCTCCCCTTACCTAAAGAGTTTTCTACATTATATCCTGTCAAGGATATCATGCTCTGTTTATCCTTGGGAAGGATATACCCCCTGAAATATGTATGGATACACATTTTCCTTTCCATTGTTTTGATTAAACTTGATAATCACTTTCCTTTCCAATTGTTTTGTTTAACCTTTCTATGATCTATATGACATAAGCAGTAATATCTCCCTGCTTATGTAAACACCGTGGTGTACAACTCGGTCAGTAAGACCCTGTTACTATTGTTGATGACATTCCGGTAACCACCGATGGACGAGAACTTTGCCTATTGGTCCGCCTCGTTCAACGAGCAGGAAAATGGTTCTCTTCATCCCTCGCCCTTGGTATCGATGTTATTGCCGACATAACTGATAGGCTATCCTCTGGCATGCCTCGCTTACATGATCGTGTAAGACGTCATCACCTTCCTACTTTTAACCCACATGGTGGGCCCATAACCCACAGTTCCACATGATCGAAACCTGACTCTCCTGTACACCCCCTGTTTCCGAAGTTATTCCTCGCGCGTGGCCTCGTATGTAATTCACGGCCACCTGCCAAGTAATCTATTCTGGTATCAAACGCAATCCTTATTCCCATTGCTCTAAACCCCTTTCACACTTTGTTTCAGGCATCGAGCGATTGCCTACCCGCTCAAAACTTCCCGTGATACCTCCTTACTTTGTTCTCGATATTTTCTTAAGTTTCAACTCGAGAGTTACTTTCTACCACATTCCCTGAGTTATAAACCAGATAGCAACCTTGTAGAGTTCCGTTCTTCCGAAGCTACCCCTTATTCTTTTCGTAAGTACGATGGAGATACCGAAGAAAAGATGACGATTTCATCATGATGACCCGAAGCAGCAAAATGAAGACCTCACGTAATGGATCAACCTCTTCGAGAAGAGCAACCAAGACCGAGAACACTCGCTAGAATTTCGTAACCAGAACCTTCCCCCTTTACTCCGCCTCTTAAATCTCGGGACGAGATTTCTTGTAGTGTAGGAGAATTGTGACGCCCGGGTAATCAAGCTACAGTAACCCTCTAGTAATGATGCCACGTCACCTCGATTATTGTTGATATTCTCGCATTAGTTTAGAACCGATCCAAATTCAAATTTGAATTTAAGTCAAACAATAAAAGTTTTCAAACATTAAAATACAAATGTTTGGTTTGTACTAAATATTTCAAGGTAATTATGGTGCAACAAACCCATTTTTATAAAATGCCTAAGGAATTTAAAATGATTTAAAAACAGAAAAGAACATAAATAAAAGAAAGAAACTACAAAAGAGAAAACAAAAAAAAGGAAAAAGGACCCCCGGGCCAGCCGACCCAACAAGTGGCCCATTCGCCACACCGCCGCCCAACCCTCCCTCCATAACCCCCCCACCAAGGGAAAACCCTAACCCATCCACCCCGTCACCCCCACTCCCCACCTCTCCTCTCCCTTCCCGATCTGATCTGGATCGGGACGAGCCCGCTCCCCACCTTGCGGCCTTGGCGCCCCAACCCAGTCGCTGGCACCCTGTCGCCTCGACCCGCGGCCCCCCTCCTCTCTCCCGATCTGGGTCGGGATCCAGAGGAGGCCACCACCGCCCGGACCCCTCGCCGGCCTGCTCCTCCACGACGACGCCGTCCTCGTCCCCCTCCACGACGGCCCTCCCCGACCTCCACCGAGCACACTGCCCCGTTCCCTGCTCCTCGATGTGAGCTCCGCCTCGCCCCGGCCTCTTCTCTCTCCTCAAGCCCCGCACACAGCGCCGACGGCAGCGCCCGCGACCCTAGACGCCGCCACAGCCGTGCCTGCAAGACGCGTCCGCCCCGCGCTGGTCTTGCCCGCCCATGGCCTATCGCCCCTCGCGCCCGCCTCGCTTCGTCGCCAGCCACCGCTTCGCTTGACCAGTGTGTCGCTCGGGCCTCCGCGCCCCAGCCCGCCCTCCCTGCCCCCTTGTTTCTCCTCCTCGCCACGCTCCGGCGGCGCCAGGCTCGCCCTGGTCACACTCAGCGCGACCGATCGCCCGTGCCCTCCATCCCCTGCGCTCGGCCGACCTCGCCGCGGCCACGGCCCCTCGCTCAGACCCCCGCCCTGCTGTGAGGCCGCCACTCGGCGGTCTCGCCGGCAGTTCAACCCGGCCTCGCCCATGACCCGGCCATCGCCTCGCGGTGCCCATCATGCAGCGCCCGATCTACGCCCCTGCCGGGCGCCCGCTCTGGCGCTCGACTTTTGCACCCAAACCCGCTAGGCCCCACAGGCCTATGACAGGGGCCCCACACCGTAGAACGTTAAAAAAAAATTAAAAATAAAAATAATATATAAAAATAAAACTGATGTAATAAAATTAATTATTAATTAATAATTATCTAATGAATTAATTAAGTTAATTAATCCGTTTAATTAATTTAATTAACTAGTTAGGTTAATTAAATAGTAATTAAATTAGCCTAAACCCTTATTAAATCTAAGCGATGTATGATGGTGGGTCCCATCGGACCCATCGTCAATTGACCAAGTCAACTCGTTGACTGCTGATGTCGACATGACATCATCTTGATGTCATTAATATGTTTTTCGGATTAATTTAAATAATTTATTAAATTCCAGAAATTAATAAAATCTTTAGAAAATCATATCTTTTAATCCGTAACTCGGATTAAAATACTTTGTACATGAAAGTTGCTCAGAACGATGAGACGAACCCGGATACGCAGCCCGTTCATCCGCCACACACCCCTAACATATCAAACTCGCAACTTTTCCTCTCGGCTCTCCTCCTCAAAACGGAACCACGGATACTTTCCCGGATGCTTCCCCCCTTCGTCGGTATCACCTCATACCGCGTTAGGGCACGCCTAGCATCACACTTTGCTTTGTCATGCATCGTCATGCACCTGTTTGCTAAAATATTCATTGTTTCTTCCCCCTCTTCTTCCGCTAGACACCGAGACCGACACTGCTGCTGCCCAGTTCGACTACGGAGTTGTGACCCTCTCTCTTGCTAGAGCAACCAGGCAAGCCCCCCCTTGATCACGGATATCGCCTATTCTACTCTATCTGCTTGCATTAGAGTAGTGTAGCATATTCTTGCTTTCGTTATACCTATCCCGATGCATAGCCTGACCTTGCTACTATTGTTGTTACATTTACCTGCAATCCTACTTGCTTAGTATAGGATGCTAGTATTTCCATCTGTGGCCCTACATTCTTGTCCGTCATTTGTGCTATACTATCGGGCCGTGATCACTCGGGAGGTGATCACGGTATATACTATATACTTATACATGATACATGTGGTGACTAAAGTCGAATTGGCTTGTGGAGCACCATGAGTGGATCTTTGTGGCGGAGCGACAAGGCAGTTGAGACCACCTAGGAGAGAGGTGGGCACAGCCCTGTTCAGCGTTCATGGATACTTAACACGCTTAACGAGTTCTTGGTATTTGATCTGAGTCGGCCATTTGGTCTATACGCACTAACCATCTACGCTGGAGTAGTTACGGGTATCCCGCGTCGTGGTATCACCGGCATTTCGTGGCGTCGGCGATCGAAAGGGCGCGCCGATTGGTGAACGCCACTAGGCTAGGTCTGCTTCGTCGCGTCACGCAACGTCTTGGTGTGCTAAGGCGATGGGCCCAGCACTGTATGCTTAGGTTTAGACCGGCGTCTTGACCTCTCTGTTATGCCTAGGTGGGGCTGCAACGTGTTGATCTTCATGCCGGGCATGACCCGAAAAGTTTGTCCGCCAAATGGGATCAAGCGTGTTGGGTTATGTGGTGCACCCTGCAGGAAGTTAATCTATTCAATAGCCGTGATCTTGATAACAGGACGACTTGGAGTTGTACCTTGACCTTATGACAACTAGAACCAGATACTTAATAAAACACACCCTTCCAAGTGCCAGATACAACCCGATGGTCACTCTCTCTCAGGGTTACGAGGAGGGGATCGCCGGGTAGGATTATTGCTATGTGATGCTACTTGGAGGACTTCAGTCTACTCTCTTCTACTGTTGCAAGACGGAGGCTGCCAAAAGCGTAGTCTTCGATAGGATTAGCTATCCCCCTCTTATTCGGGCATTCTGCAGTTCAGTCCACTGATATGGCCCTTTACACATATATCCATGCATATGTAGTGTAGCTCCTTGCTTGCGAGTACTTTGGATGAGTACTCACGGCTTCCTACGCCACCTGCTCACAGATTCCGCCCGCCGCCGCTCACCTAGTTACATGCCGACGACCTCCAGGTATCCCCTCCGGCCTTGCTTCACTGCCTGTCTTCCCACGTCGCTGCATGTGGATCTTCCATAGTTCTTTGCCCAAAACGTAGCTCATCCAGCGTACTTTCCATATTGTATTGTCGTCCTCACACCGTTTTAGACAAACACAACCGTGTTGTTATCTTCCCTTAGGCCAAGGAATATGCTTCTTTTTTGTCGTCCCATGTGTCATCAACTGTTATTGGCCAGTAATTGTTTCCTTTCTACCTCTTTTTTGCAAACAGGGCTATCCATTTCACCTCGTTGCTATTGCGACCTTTTGGTGAACTGCACAAATCACTTTTTCTTAAGAGTGTTTTGTGCAGTTGTACTAAATGTCACATGGGCAACGTCTCTACATTCAGGCTTGTTG
The DNA here is from genome assembly GCA_021605205.1 of Aegilops longissima. Taxonomy (NCBI): domain Eukaryota; kingdom Viridiplantae; phylum Streptophyta; class Magnoliopsida; order Poales; family Poaceae; genus Aegilops; species Aegilops longissima. The sequence continues at coordinate 282,019,185 of CM038681.1, forward strand.
CACAAAGGGAGACTAGTTTTGCTCTATCCTCCTCATCCAACTCCGAACCTAATCTTCTGCAACTAGTTAGTCTTAAAAGAGACTGCAAAGGTGACCGACATCTATTTATGTGTTTATTGTTTCATCAGCAGTCCTCTATTATCGTAATCACACTTAATATCTTTGGAACAGGGACGCTCAGCTCTATTTTAGTGGAACTGCACAAAATGATCGGAATGTTGCATGCTCCAGACAGCTACTATTTTCCCAACATGCCTTGTTGATTTAGACAGAGCTAGGGGGCGTTGCTGCCAATGAAAGCATGGATCAATTTTAATTTAACACCTTCTCACAACTCGGTCTTGGTTGTGATGTAATTATTAGCTCGATCGCTAATAATTGACATGCATTAGCAAGGAAGTTAGTTTTTTTATTGTTTCCGAAAGAGCATCGATGGCAAGACACGCGAAATAGAAGCTGAAAGCTCACACAATTGTACAATATCATGTCTCGCTGGAAAATTATTTGTATAGTACGTCAATTATGTAAACAAATGATGGAAGCTTGATAGCATTGCCAGAAGCCTCTTCATCATCCGGGTCCATGTGCCATGCACAAAATTATACTCCTTCATTCCTAAATATTGGTCTTTTTACAAATTTCAAACGGGCATATTTTAGAGTGAAGATTGAGTCATTTTGCTTCGTATGTGTACTCCCTCCGTTCCTAAATATTCTATTCGTATTTCTAGAGATTTCAACAAGTGACTACATACGGAGCAAAATGAGAGAATCTACACTCTAAAATATGTATATACATCCGTATGTGCCAGTCCATTTGAAATCTCTAAAAAGACAAATATTTGAGTAGTCACTCGTTGAAATCTCTAGAAAGACAAATATACTCCGGTGTATATTTAAGAACTGAGGGGGTAGTGCACAACCGCATGGGAGACTCAGCCCGGTCGTTGCGCCGCATTAATAGTGAGTAATGAGCAGTCAAATCGTAAGCCCCACCTTTCCCACTGTAAGTTGCTCAAAAGAAGCAACCATCAATACACTCTTCTTTGAATCCACTCATACTACTCCATATGTCACTGTTTATACAGCGCGCTTCAGAAAAAAGAAAAAAGATCTGTGGGACCAAGGCGACTAGCGATCGGCCTGAAAAATAGCATTGGTAGTTATAGCACGGCGTCTATTACTAGTAGAGGGAATAATGCGTACACACATGCATGCAGTGCTTCCACCCCGGGTACACACATGCATGCACTTACTCCATTCCGTAGTTACATGGAGAGAAAATTGTGGACTTGATTGCGGTTACCACGCCCTAACTAATTGAGCATTAAACCAAACACGTCTAAAGTCTCTCTCGTGGTGGAAATGCATTGAGAGAAATGCATCATAATGAAGCGCGCCATGTAAACTGTGACGGAGGGAGGAGTAGTATGAAGGTTCAAAACCAAATGCAGCGTATGGCGGTCGGTCAACGCACCTCCTCTTGGCATATCACTGACATGCGGGACAGGAGTGTGAGCAAACCGATCTCAATTAACGGCAAAGAGCCAACCCGCCGTTCCTTGAGAGAGACGAGGAGCGAGAACACACAGACGGGTTCGCATGGAGGACAAGATATATTCGAGCATGGTTGGTTGATCGATATCATTCATTACATGTTGCCATGTTGGGCTGCCGTTTTCCGCCCTTCTCCGGAATAAACGTGTACTTTATCAGAGATAAAAAGAAATAAGAGTACAAACGCTCCACCATGCGGTTCTAGTGATAGTACTACTCGTACTACTGCGTTTGGCTCTTCGCCTCTTCGTGAAGTTGAACAATGATGGTACTCCGCATGTTGGGTACTACAGTGTATGCCTCTGACAATCTGACACTGAATGGACTGATGCATGTCCACCGAGGGTAGGTTGCATTAGTCAAAAGGCGTAAGAGAGCTTCACCTTGTCCTGCAAGCTTCTCCTCGTTCTGCGAGTTGACGGGACACACCAAAGAGTAGTGCTAGTCCATACTCCCTCCTTTCCGGTTAATATGGCTCAATCGTTTTTGCGGGTAAATTTGAGAGCTTTATTCATATATAAGCATTCTTAGGATGATCAGCCAAGACACTGGTCACTAGGAAGCGAGGTACCCCGCAAAAAAAGAAGTAGGAAGCAAGGTGTTTCATCAAGCCAGCTCTCGGCCACATTCGAAGTGCAGCAAGCACGGTTGTTTGCTGACCTGTTTACATGCTGAATAACAAAAAAAGAGGAAATATTACCAAGCGCTACTATTTGTAACAGGATATGATCCAGAATTAAGCGAGAATTGTGGCGAGTGTTCCATGCATTCAACCTCCATTATCACATGCGAGAACCCTCGAAGATAACCAAATGTGTTGAAGATTGCTTTATCACATTTTAAAATTATAATAAGAGTGCAGACGCTCCTCCATCCGGTTCCTAGTACTAGTATAGTACGTACCTTTATAGACTATATTAGTAAACTTTGCGCTTGGTTGTTCGCCTATTCGGGAAGTCGAACAATAGTAGCACTAGTAGTATAGTGTATGCTTCTGGCAATCTGACACCGAATTAATCATTGCCGTCCACCGCTTTGGCGAGGGAGAGCTTGCATTAGTCAAAAGTTTCTCCTTGTCCTGCGAGCCACAGCGGCGCAAGTAATGCTAGTCCATACTACCTCCTCTCCGGTTAATATGGATTAATTTCAAAGGAGATAAATACATCATGTCTGTCATTTGTATATTTGTAAAAATACGGTCATGGACTTCATATCGCTCATTGTGCTCAATATATATATTTTCCGTGTTTATACGGTCACTAGCTCACCCAGACTGAGTATGTGTGTGCATGCACGTGTAGGTTGAGCACTTAACGTGACCGTGTGTATTCCGTCGTGTGCTCGGACATGCATGCATTAGGGCGTCGCTGCTTTTTTTGCGTCCATGTGTACGTGTGACTATTGCATACACTTAGGTGCGTGTAGGGGCCACTAAGGAGCAGTCAAATCACACAAGAATCACGCCGTCATTGTGTTTGTGTCTCACCTCCTCCACGGCTCGACCCCACACGGTCGCTCGGCATGCCACTCACCGCAAACCGAGTATACGATAACTTTCCGCCTGCTTGTCGATGGATCGCGCCATGGAGTACTACTAGCACTACTGGAAGAGATTGATGAGTTGGGGGAGGACAACTAGCTGTAGCACGGACTCCCAAAAACTTTTTACATGCATGTTGTAGCCGGCTATTGCGACCTTTGAGCGCGGAGCAGCCGCGTGCACCGGAAGCGGCGGCGGCGACGCTCTCGGGCGTGCCGCTTCAATGTCGTCGCCAGTGAGAGGTCGCGACCGCTCTGGCCGGGCATGAATGCAGCACTGACCGTTTCGAGAGGGAAGCACGCACGGGTGATGAAGAGGGTTCGGGTTGGTCAGGACCGGCCGTGGCAGCGGTCCGGACGTGCGCAAACAAGAGATGATGTATGTTAATATTGCTGCGTATATAATTAACAAAGTAAATAATGTGCACAGTTGGACAAATATGATTGGAGATGGAGATGGAAATGGAATTTTACGTAAACACGGATATGCATGTATATGTCTATGTGTGTGTGCACGACGACTCTCGCGACCTGGAAGCGGGGGCGTGTTTTTGATCGAGTTTTCTTTCTTGGTACGTTAGAAAATCAGTTTGTCCAATTCACATCTAGATGTCATTTAAGTATATCACATCTAAGCGCCCACAAGTATATAATGTAGCAACAAGAAACAAAAAAAACTAGGACAAAAAAATAGACCACAAACAGAGTGGACATGAACTTAGATGTGACATAACTATGTCACATCTAGATGTGTCCTAGATAGACCCTTAAAAATTGTCCGCCAGCTTTCATTTCTTTTTTCCGGGAACGCGTGTATTCTATTTAAAACCACTGCTATGGAGAGATTTTTTTACTCCATTATAGCCTCTTGTTTGATTGAGTTTCTTGCGTCTCGCTCTCTCACCCTCTCCATATCAAAACAAGATGACAGTGTCCAGTCTATCTCTCTCCTCACCGGTGGTCACAGATCTGGCCGAATCCCGTCCGCTGCGGGAGGTGAGGAGGTGCAGCGTTGACGTTGTCGCGTCGGCGACGGGGGGAGCCGAGGCGCACCGTCCTCTCAGAGCCAGCGCTGGCGCGGACGAAGATCCTCCGTGCCCTTGTTCGCTACCGTCGTGTGGGCAGATCCCGCCCGCCCGCCTAAACAACATCTCGCCCACCTAAGGTATAACTTCTTGTACTGGTCCAGCTCCCCAGGTTGCTGCGTGCGCGTTTTATTCTATGCGACTACTCCCCAGCTCCCCATGCATAGTAGCTAGGGTTCGTCGGCTGGTCCAACATCACCTACTAGTATTATTATATTCGGTGGAGGTATACCTGTTGTTTCGACAAAAAGTACATGGTGGTTGTGCCGTCATTGTCCATATGGTGGTAGTACTATCACTGGTTAAATGAAGAAATGCTTTTTTTCTCGGGTATCCTGGTTTAGTTCCCATCAAGATATAATTATGATGCTTCTATTTGTTGGTGTACTTTTCATTAACCCTTTTTTATATTTTTGGAAACAGCGATGCGTGTCTCCATACCCGGGCATGTCTTCCTCAATTTTAGTGGAACTGCACAAAATTGGATGGCCATTGTTGTTCCGCCTCACTGTCCTCTGCCACATGGTTCTTCCTTCCTCGAGCTTGATTACTGAGAAGAAACAGACCACAGTGAGGATTTGTCGAACTTCATAGGTGCCTCACCCAAAGTTGATGCCAAATGGATGATGCATCACCACAATGACCTATCGATGCTCATGGTCGCGCCTCATGGTTGCGTCGGCTGGTGAAGCTGATCGATTTTCAATGAAAAACAAACTTTCTTCCATCAATGCTCTTTGCTTGTTACGCACAAAGATGATATCCTTCGTCAGTTCACCTTGGTTGCGTTGGAGACGCAGTCGTCTTTCACGTTGGTGCAATTTTATCACACAATTGGCTATGAACCAAATGTTTCCTCGAAGAAGGATCGACGTTGGTACTAAGAGCATAAGTTTTGTATTGATTTCTAAGCCTTCTCACAACTTTGTCTCCAGCTCCCCTGTAATTTTATTTGTCCAGCTATTAACTTTGATTTAAAAATGGTGTGGACTAAAACCCGGATGGACGTAGTAGCCCTCCATTTTATTTGTTCAAGATATTAGATTTGATGAAGTCAAACTTTGTAATACTCTCAAACCTTTCCGATAATTGAAATTAAAATTCTTTATTTGTACACACTCTCACACGTTTCCGATAATTTGGCGCATGTGTGGTTGTTCACTTAAGGGAGGGTAGTGTACCACACGTGAAGGACAGGAAGTGCGACCAAGACGCGTGGGCATGGATTGTTAGTTCATCGGAAGTAGTACTCCCTCTGTACATTAAATAAAGAGTTTCGTTTCGTACTTACACAATTTAAAATGATTGTTATGGAGAGAATAAGAAAATCACTCCACTATATATTAGTCGTATACACACGAGAGTACTATATGGATGCAGCTTCATTGACTTAGTGCACCTGCCTTTGGGTTTATGACAGGTGGGCCCAAAATGTGGCTGGATCACCTGTCATACAGCCAAAAGCAGATGGAGTGAAGGCACAGGAGCTCAGTCCGTACTATATTAGTACTCCCTCCGTAAACTAATATAAGAGCGTTTAGATCACTACTTTAGTAATCTAAACGCTCTTATATTAGTTTACAGAGGGAGTATATATATAAGCGGGAGCCTCAGTGCTTGTTTGCTAGGGTTTGCACTCTCCACACGCTCGCCGCAATACATATATGTTACACCCTGGAGGCTCAGTGTTCATTTGCTAGGGTTTGCTATATTCACAGTCTCTCACCCTCTCTTCACCAGATCTAAACAAGACTGCGTTGGCCTCTTGTCTCTCCCCCGCCCCCTCACAGCAGGTGAAGGAGGCGTCCGTATCCCGTTGCACCGGGAAGGGGAGGAGGTGCAGCGTTAACTCTATCGCCTTCGGCGAGGGAGGCAATCCACTGTCGGCTGCGCTGTTCTCTTTCACCCAGCGCCTGTGCGGGAGGGCCACCGACCCCTTCTTCCTCGTTGACGTACGTAGTGTGGGCAGATCCGGCCTCCCGCCGCACGCCTTCCCACATCCCGACGACCCTAAGGAATAAGTTTCTTTGAAACCGTCGTTGCTCTAGCTGCATGTGGATCTTTTTCGATCTGTAGTCGAATCTAGGTGTTGGTTCAAATAGGAAAGAAAGGTGCGGTGGGGTGGAGCATGAATCTAGGACGTGGTTCAATGAGGAAAGGAGGGAGGAAAAGTAGTATAGACTGGCTATCCAGTCGCTTTGTTGGTCGAAAAGGGAAAAAGGGGTAACCCAAAGACACACATCTATAAGGAACCGATCTCTTTGTTGAAAAGGGAAAGAAACTGGGGCGGGTAGTTTGTGCAGGACTAGATTTGCTGCCCTCACATAGGAAAAAGTTCAAAGAGAACAAATATGGGACCAACACGGATATGCTTGCTTGGCTACATACTCTGCATCACCCATTTATCGTGTGGGATTTACATGGTGCTAGCATGTCTCATACAACTATTTTGCTGTTGTTAATCTAAGAATGCCGCGGAAAATTGAATCAATGCCACTGTTAAAAGTAAATTAAATTTTTTAACGAATGTTGTTTCAAGAGAGTGTCTCTGTTAATATGAATCAATGCTACCGTTTAGAAATGCTACTATCCTACTTTGTTTTCCATCCAAGATAAGTTAGATGCTTCTTTCATCACCGCTTGTTTCATCCTCCTTTAACGGCAAGTAATTGTTTCCTTTTTTGCCTCTGTTAAAACAGGGGTATCGATTCAACTTGTTGCTATTGCGACATTTTACTTCGCTACTCGAAACACTTATGTTTTAAGAGTGTTTTGTGCAGTTCAACTTGAATGTCACACCGGTGACTTTGCTTAATTTTGGTGGAACTGCACAAAAGGAGATCGAGATTTGTTTCCAGTGTTCCTGTCGAGTTGTTTCAAATCTTGGTCTCTACCACATGATATCTATTCAACCTGTTGCTATTGCGACATTTTGCTTGGCTACGTGAAACACTTTGCTTGATTCAAGTGCATTGTTTTAGGAATGGTACTTTTCTGCTTTGTCGTTCTTTATACATGTTGAACCAAGGCATTGTTAAGATAATGTCTCAGTCAATATGAATGAATCACACTGATGGAGAATTGCTCCTCTCCTGCTTTGTTTCCCATGAAGACAAGTCATCAACTGTTATTTCTCAGTAATTGTTTCCCTTATACCTATTCTTGCTTACAGGGATATCAAAATTAAAGCTCGGTTCTATTCCGACTTCGATTTTAGTTGAACTGCACAAAAGGAGCCAATGTGTCCAAGGCAAACTGCTGCGTTACCGGGTCCAGTTGGTCGTTCCACTTTGCGAAAGAAGCGATCCTTGGATGCGGTATATTACAGAAGGAATGACCGAGAAGCTTTACAGAGTATTATTAGACACCGGTGACATGACTAGTCTGCAGAGACCATTGGCAATTTAACAACACGTGGAGTGCCCTGGGCAAAAAGTGCCCAAACAAGTACAAGAAGCTAAGACAGGACACGAGCATAGGCATTACATATTTTGAACGGGAGGAGCTTGTCAAAGTTTAATCATTGATGTTAGCAAGAAGACGTTAGTTTAATATATTGGAATTGGAAAACCTTGTCAAAATTTGCTCATTGATGTTAGCAAGAAGACTTTAGTTTAATATATTGGAATTGGAAAACCTTGTCAAAATTTGCTCATTGATTTTAGCGGAAGACATGCATTTGATATTTTTGAGTGGGGCGCCCTTGCTTTGTGAGCAGCGTCGAGTGTTTTTTCCTATTCCTGTGTTCAGTTTAGAAGTAAATAGTTACTCTGCTGAGATATTCCTGTGTTAAGCGTTTGTTCTGAATATTGTCTATGTAATGCCAGGCCTTTTGTTTGATTGCAAAGTTGAGCTTGGAATGTTGTGGCATGCGGCATCACGAGCTGTTCACCGTGCCTCCTGAGAATAATGCTTCGTATTGTTTTGCATGTCGATCTAATGCTAGTGATTTGCTTGTTAAGGAGATCATCCTCTTCTGTTGTTTCCGTGCGTAAGAAGTTCATCGTCTGATGTTTCATTCATAGCCTATACGACATGTCGGGTAGGTTAGACGTGAAACCATATGATCTTCCGACCAACTCATGATATTAGGCCGTGATTGGATCTTCGTTTTCCAACCAAACCCGCTTGTAAAACTGACGCTTGTAAATTAAAGCAGATGGTATCGGGCGAAGGTGCTTGGTTGGTCGATTTCGACTAGTAAAATATCGGAAGCACTTCACACATGATAAAAACGCTGAACGACACTCGGACGATTACTAATCCAGCCGTTAGCTGCTGTTTCAGCCTTGCCCATGGATGGCATCATACGCACGTCGTGCATGTATCATCTGGTAATGTCGTCCATATAGCAATGCTCGTAAAATATACACTGGTCTCTCAAATTAAATGCGTAACCCGCCAGTTTTACTTACAGACTTCAGGCCTTCCAATGACGAGTAAATTACACTTGTATGTTAATACAGGTTTGAAAGAAACCAGAGCTCCCAAGCGCGGCCTTACCGTTTCATGCCGTCTCAGTTTCTCAAAGGTGCTCATAGGTGTCCGATCATCCTGGCTTCCTGAATGAGCAGCGGGCGCTGTATCAGACCTCCGTAGGGCCCGAAAGGCCCTCTCTGTTTTCCTTCGAGTTGTTGTGCTTGCCGTGGCGCCGAGCATTGTTAACATGGTCAACGAACATGAGGATACAGGAGATGACTTTATTTTGACTGGATGACACTAGGGACCCACTAGGGCCATAGCCGTACGTACGCAAGTGCCTCCTTATTATGTACAACTATATTTTTTTTTGCTTTCTCCTGGTTTCCTGACATCACGGTCCCACACCATTATCAACCTATGTAGTCAATGTAAACGAGAGAATTACACAAGGTGCGGCCGACAGCTGGGACCAAGCAGCTCGAGCAGTATTTGTGTTTTTGAGGCGTGAGCACTGCAGAGTTTTTCTTGGCGATGATTTCATTGTTGTTCAGAGGAGAGCAGGGTATTAACTGGGTGGGTTGTGGCCCGTCTAGCCCAGGCCAGATATCCAGCCCAGATACTACTTTTTTTAAGATGAAAATGGCTAGCCCACCTATTCGTCTTTTTGAGGAATACCCAGGCAAGGTCAAGTTGTTATTCTCCGCCCCGCTGTGCTGCAAATCTTTCCTAGGAGGGATGCATTAGGCTTAACAGGAAAATGGGCTTTAAAAATAATAAATGGGATGTAATTATAAAAACTGGGCAGTAACTATAAAAAATGCACCAAACGCGAAATTAGTTTTAAAATATTATTTATGGATTTTGAAAATCTTAAATTTTCATTGTTGCACGCACAATGTTTTGTTGGATTTTTACGTAATACCAATTTATATTTAATCTGAATAGAAATTTCGAGATAAAAATATTTTGGATCCCATCAAAATATAGGAAATTTTATTGAATTCTGTCTTCAACGGTTGGTTGAAATTATTAATCGTTGTCCTAGCTAGAAAATGGGTTGTACTTTTAACAAACTGTAAATGGGCTGTTGTAAATTCCATTAGAATTCAAAAATGGGTTGTACATTCTTACAAAACGCAAATGGGGTATAAGTTCTCTGCCACACACTTGTGGGCCTACAAAGTAACACGTCCCCTAAAAAAATAAGTTGAGGAGTATGCAAGGCTTTGTCAACTTATTATAGTCAACACACGGTTCTAGCAGCATTGGCCGTTGGATGTCTATCCAACGGATGTTGTGCTTCTTCTTCAATCTCGGATATTCTTAGCTTCGGCCGCCCAAAAAATGATTCCTCCCCCTGACATCTGGGGCGCACCATTTCAGAGGCTGACCTGTGAGTCTACTAAGTTGGAGCGTACCAAGGGCTTTGTCAAGTTAGTCAATATAAACGATTCTAGCTTCAGTGACCGTACGATGTCCATCCAACGGCCGTAGTGCTTCTTCAACCTCTGGTCTTCTTGGTCCAGCCGCCCAAAGCAGCGACGGTCGTGCCGCTTTGCTCCTGCCTCCCGTGGCGGTGTCTTTGCGCGGAGGCCTCCCGCCCCATACTACTCCCACCGCTGGCCAGGCCATCCTCCACTCACCCACACCTGTTATTCGTGGTGACAGCAGCCTCACACCGCAGCCGAACCAGTGAACCCTCGTACTCCTCTCCGCGCGGGCTTCCACTGCCGCGTCTTCCCCGGCTCCGCGTCGCCCCCTTCCTAGGCGTCGTCGTCGTCCACCGCCATGGTGCTCTCGGCGCAGCGTGGTCAACGACCGACTTCCATCGGAAGAGTACTGTACGTGGATAGGTTGACAGCTGGGTCCACGGCGGCCGCAAGGAAGTGCCTCCTTATTACGCGCAAAATAATTATTCCTCCACCTGACAGCAGGACCCGTCGGACAGGCCACCTTATTTCGCGAAAAAAACGTTTCCCCCCTGACTGCTGGTACCCACCGGACGGGCCACCGTATTTCGCAAAAAAAACGTTCCCCCCGCTGTCAGCTCGGACCCACCGGAAGTGCCTCTTTGTTACGCACAAAAAAATGAATACTCCCCCTGCTAGCTGGGACTCACCTTGGTGGGAAGCTGACTTGTAGGCCTACTAAGTTGACGGGGACGGAGCGCTTTGTCAACTTAGTCAATATGAATGATTCTATCTCTAGTGACCATACGATGTCCATCCAACGGCCGTAGTGCTTCTTCAACCTCTGGTCGTCTTGCTCCAGCCGCCCAAAGCAGCACCGGTCGTGCCGCCTGCTCCTGCCCCCCGTGGCCGGCTGTGCTGCCGCAGAGGCCTCACTGCCTCCATACTACTCCCACCACTGGCCAGGCCATCCCTCCATTCCACTCACCCACACCCCCTGTTATTCTGCAGCGACGGCAGCGCAGCCGAACCAGTGAACCCTCGTACTCCTCTCCGCGTGGGCATCCACTGCCGCGTCTTCCCCGGCTCCGCATTGTCCCTTTCCTAGGCCTTGCCGTCGTCCACCACCGTGGTGCTCTTGGCGCAGCGTGGTCAATGTGGTCAACGACCGAATTCCATTGGAAGAATACTGTACGTGAAGAGGCTGACAGCTGGGTCCACGGCAGCCGCAAGGAAGTGCCTCCTTATTATGCACAAAATAATTATTCCTCCACCTGACAGCAGGGACCCACCGGACGGGCCACCTTATTTAGCGAAAAAAACCTTTCCCCCCTGACAGGTGGTACCCACCGGACGGGCCACCGTATTTCGCAAAAAAAACGTTCCCCCCGCTGTCAGCTCAGATCCACCGGAAGTGCCTTTTATTACGCACAAAAAAATGAATACTCCCCCTGCTAGCTGGGACTCACCTTGGTAGGAAGCTGACTTGTCGGCCTACTAAGTTGACGGGGACGGAGGGCTTTGTCAACTTAGTCAATATGAACGATTCTAGCTCCAGTGACCGTACGATGTCCATCCAACGGTCGTAGTGCTTCTTCAACCTCTGGTTTTCTTGCTCCAGCCGCCCAAAGCAGCGCCGGTCGTGCCGCATGCTCCTGCCTCCCGTGGCCACATGCTCCTGCCGCGGAGGCCTCACCGCCCCCTACTATTCCCACCGCTGGCCAGGCCCTGCGGCAACGGCAGCCTCACACCGCAGCCTTAACCAGTGAACCCTCGTACTCCTCTCCGCGCGGGCTTCCACCGCCGCGTATTCCCCGGCTCCGCGTCGTCCCCTTCCTAGGCCTCGTCGTCTTTCACCGCCGTGGTGCTCTCCGCGCGACGTGGTCAAGGAACGAATTCCATCAGAAGAGTATTGTACATGGAGAGGCTGACAGCTGGGTCCACGGCCACAGCCCAGTTTTTTGTGATTTGCCAATTAAGTCGCTTTGTCAGGCCTGTTGGGCTGCAAATCTTTCAAGACGAGGAGAGCTTTTCATTGGTGGCAAGAAAATGGCCCATCGATAATGAGAAATGGGTTGTACATTTTTAAAACACATCAAACCATCAATTAGTTTCGAATATTTTTTTCATTTCAAGATTTTAAATTACATTAATTTTTATGCATGGAGAATTTGTTGGATTTTATATTGATATACATTTATTTTTAAAATCAGTTTGAATGTGAGTCGAAATTTCGGGATTAAAAACAGTTCGGACCGCACCGAAATATGCAAAATTTCGTATAATTTTTTAACCGTGGCCACAATATGGGCTATAATGCTAACAAAAAGAATATGGGCTCCGAAGAAAACCTTAAGAATTAGCAAATGGGCTGTAAATTATTAGAAATAATGGCAGATGGGATGTATGCTGTTTTCCACAGATTTGAGGCTTTCCTAAAAAAGGTTGGCGCTTTAAAGGTGGCGGTTGGATGTCCATCCAACGGTCGTCGTCTTTCTTCAATCTCTGCTCTTCCTGCTCCATCCGCTCAAACAAGCGCCAAGCGGACTGCTGCTCCCTCCTCCCAAGGCGGCTGTCTTGCCGCTGCCAGCCTCACCGCCTCACCATACTCCCATCGCTGGCCTAGCCATCCCTCTACTCACCCACACTGCTGTTATTCTCCGGACGGCAGATTTAACCAAGAAACCAATGTTCGGTCAGTTACTCCCCTCGTGGGAAACAATCTGCTGAGTCTTCCCTGCCTTGGTCGTTACCTTCCTAGGCCTCGCCGTGTCGTCCACCGCCACTGGTGCTCTCGGCGCAGCCTGGTCAACGTGGTCAGCGACCGACATGCATCTGAAGTGGATCAGACGTGGAGAGGCCGACAGCTGGGTCCATGGCGCACGCAAGGAAATGCCTCCTTATTACGCGCAAAATAATGATTCATCCACGACATCGGGGACCCACCGAAGGGCCTCGGTATTTCGCGAAAAAACGTTACCGCCCGGCGACAGCTCGAACCCACCAGCTATATTTTTTGCGCGCAAGGAAGTGCCTCCTAATTACGCACAAAAAAAAATGAATACTCCCCTTGTTAGCTGGGACCCAGTATAGTGGCAGGCTGACTTGTGGGCCTACTAAGTTGACGGGGATGGAGGGCTTTGTCAACTTAGTTAATATGCACGATTCTAGCTCCATTGGACCGTCGATGTCCATCCCTACGGCCGTGAGTGCTTCTTCAACCTCTGGTCTTCTTGCTCCCGCCCAAACCAGCGCTCGGTCGTGCCTCGTGCTCCACCTCCCATGGCCGGCTGGCGATCGGCGGAGGCCTCACCGCCTACTACTCCCACCGCTGGACAGGCCATCCCTCTACTCACCCACACCCTCGTTATTCTGCGGCGACGCGGCCTCACACCGAATTAACCAGTGAACCCTCGTACTCCTCTACGCGTGGGCATCCACTGTCGCATCTTCCCTGGCTCCACGTCGTCCCCTTCCTAGGCCTCGTCGTCGTCCACCGCCCTAGTGCTCTCGGCGCGGCGTGGTCAACATGGTCAAGGAACGGCTTTCATCGGACGTGGACTATACGTGAAGAGGCTGACAGCTAGGTCCACGGCCGCAGCAAGGAAGTGCCTCCTTATTATGCGCAAAATAATTATTCCTCCACCTGACAGCGGAGACCCATCGGACGGGCCACCATATTTCACGAAAAAAACGTTTCCCCCCTGACTGCTAGGACCCACCAGCTACACCTTCGCACGCAAGAAAGTGCGTCCGGGCAAAAAAATGATTCGCCCCCCTGACTGCTTGGACCCACCAGCAACATCTTCGCACGCAAGGAAGTGCGTCCGGGCAAAAAAAAACCAAAATGATTCGCCCCCCTGACTGCTGGGACCCACCAGGTACATCTTCGCACGCAAGAAGTGCTCGGCGGTCGGGACCCACCGGATCGAAGCGTGCGTGGCGTTGTCATTCTGGTGTGACGTGTGCGATACGCATATCTTGGTGGATGTAAGCGCCGCGATAGTCGTAGTAGTAGGCGCGCATGTAGCATGTACGCTACGTCGTCTGCGGCAGGGTGCAAGAAAGAAAATACGCCCGCGTCACGTACATCTGGGCAGGGTCTCCAACGCCTATCGCGCATACGTACATGGCTGGGTCGAACGGAGAAACAAAATCGCGTCGTGTTCATGGGAAGCCAACCGGCTGGGTCGGAGCGAGAATGCGTGGTCGTGTTCGCCGGGAGGGCTTGGGCGGAACATGTGATGGAAGCGAGGCTGGCGTACCGCACAATGGAGAAGCGGCCTTGTGTTCGACCGGCCATGTTCAAATGGGTCTGATTGATCGGGAGGGCTTGGCGATGCCAAACGGAGGAAGCGGACCTCCCTACGGTCGAAACGGGGTCCCGTTGATCGACGGTGTGGGCGATCGCAAA